>CM035174.1:12279224-12879224 GCA_020205615.1 Panax quinquefolius | reverse complement strand
TTATCTTAGGACTTCGTTCCATTCTTTATTATTCTCATTGAATATCCACATGCAAGGCGTTTTTGGCATGGACTGATTCCGTTATTTATTATTACATTGGAATATCCTATCGGTCGTATTTCGCTGACACGGTTCCATTATTTATTATTTCGTTCTTCATTATTACGCCGAGAATATCACATGCAATGCGTTTACTGCCGACCGTTCCATTATTTATTATTCGATCGGAATATCACATGCATGCGTTTTACGGCGGACTGGGTTCCATTATTTATTATTACATTGGGAATAACACATGCATGGATCGATCTATCGCACGCATGGTGAATCCTTCTGTTATTCCATTCTTTATTATTCTGTTGGAATAACCTGTCTATGTGGATTACCACATGCATGGTGAATGATCATTTGTATTCATTCTTTATTAAATTGTGAAAATGATCTGTATACGTGGATTACCGCATGACGGACGAAAATCCATTTGCAGTTTTATATATTCTATTATACTCAGTTGGTTAAAGCTTTGACTTCTATACTCCAGGAAATTAGTGGAATATCTTTGATATTTGCGCTTCATCCAGTATCCAGGAAATTAGTGGAATATCCTTGATATTTGCGCTTCATCCAGTATCTATTCATGAAAATATTTTTCTGAGCATTCTTAAATTTTACTCTACAAAGAAGTATCATGTTAATAATTTGGGCGTTATTGGTTCATGGATAAATTAATTCTTAAACTTGTTTTCTTGAATTATTATGTCATTGTCATCATCCTCATGTTTATATTATGTTGAAAGTCATACGTGGCACAGTAGTGCGTAGATGGACTTGGTATGATTATGACCGAGGATTATTCGGTATAATCATGACCGTAATATTACAGATGATGTGGTAAAGTCATCTTTAGCCCATAGTGCATAGATGGACTTGGTGTGATTATGACCGAGGATTATTCTATAATCATGGCTAAGTAATGTGATGAATGATTTGGTAAAAATCCTCATTGGCCGTAGTGCATTGATGAACAGTTTTTGGTATGATTATGGCTATGGATTTTCTTCGGCCAAGGGTGCAAAGATGAATTATTTTATGGCATGATCAGGGCCGTTGATGAAAACACGATTATCTTTGGCCCGTAGTGCATGGATAATTCGTGGTCGTGATACTAAAGAATATCCTTGGCCTGTAGTACAGGGATGATTTGATGATGTGGATTATTTATTAAGCTGAGTCTTAGCGATAAAAGTCATGAAAAACCTTTTAAATCATAGAAGATAATAGATTTTATTCTCTACTTGACTCTTCTAATGGATTGCTTGTTCCGCTGCAGTTAAACTTGATGTTTATTATATTTTATCAGTTTAACACCGTTGAAGGCTAATGATAATTTATTCTGCATTATCTTAGTCATAATATTTCTTACTGGGCTAGTTGAGCTCACCCTTTCTTACACTGTTCTCTTCAGGAAATGAGAACATAGCTGGGACTAGTCGGGGAATAGAGTGATGGTCCTAGATGGTGCATTAGTAGTCCTCACTATTATGTGAAATAGTGTGATAATAAATTTAATGAGGACTCCATTGAGTGTGGATATTGTCTAGATGACAATATTTGTATTAAAACTCACAGCCTATGTTTTGTCATATTTCACAGCTCATGTTGTATATTTAAGATTGTATTTAAATTTTGTACCATGTATTTGGCGACTCAAGATGGGTGATGTATACCTATTTTGGGGGCGTCACAATATTTATAGAAAATTCATCTTTATTCATAAAAGTTGGGGTCTTACAACCTTCTTATGAAATTTCGCCCTCAAAATTAGGGTACGTACCTGGTATGTTGAAGAGGTAAGGATACCTTGATTTCATTTCAGATTCTAACTCCCAGGTCATTTCCTCCACATCGTGGTTTCTCCACAAAATTTTGACTTGAGGTATAACCTTGGAGCGTAGAATATGATCCTTCTTATCCAAGATTTTAACAGGTACCTCCTCATACGTTAAATCTTCCGCTATCTCGTTCGGTTCTAATTCAATAATGTGGTTCGGTGTCTTTCACATATTTACGTAACATAGATATGTGAAAAAGCGTTATGAACATGAGACATACTTGGTGGTAAGGCGAAGTCTATAGGCCACGCTTCCTACTCGATCGAGGATTAAAATGGGCCAATGAATCGAGGATTGAACTTTCCCTCTTTCCAAATCTCGTAACTCCTTTCCATGGAGCAACACGTAACAATACATGATCTCGAATATTGAATTCCACATCTTTTCGATGAAGATCAACATAACTATTTTGTCGATCTTGTGAGGTTTTATACGTTATCGGATTGTTTGAATCTTTTCCGTAGTCATATCATGTATCAACTCCGATCCCAATAACGTTGCTTCACCCACCTCATCCCAAAGATACCGGAGAACGAAACTTTCTTCCATACAACGCCTCAAATGGAGCCATGCCAATACTTGCTTGATAACTATTATTGTAGGAAAACTCCACCAATGGTAAGAACTTGTCCCAACTTCCTTGAAGTTAAGGACACGAGTCTTAATAAATCTTCAAGAGTTTGAATAGTCCTTTCCGATTGCCTCATTCCATTTAAAGATGATATCTTTGAACTAAATCGTAAATCTGCGCCCATATCTTTTTCCAAACTAACCCAAAATCTTGAAGTGAATCTTGGGTCTTGATCGAAACTATGGATACTTGGCATACCATGCAATCTTAGAATCTCGTTTATGTACATACTGAGCAAGACGTTCAAGTGTATCGTTTCCGTGATGTCGGTAAGAAATGAGCGGACTTGGTCAATCTATCAACAATGACCCAAATCGCATCTATGCCTTAAGAAACCTTGGGAAGACCAAAGAACAAAATCCATGGTAATGTGCTCCCACTTCCATTCGGAATTTCAAGTGGTTCTGATGGACCTTTTGGCACTTGATGCTCGCCTTGACTCGTTGACAAGTTAGACACCTTGAGATAAACCCCGATATCTCTATCTTCATATTGCTCAACCAAAATGTATGTCGAAGATCACGATACATTTTGGTACTCCCAGGATAGATTGCAAATGGTGTGTTGTGCGCCTCCATCATGATTTTATACTTTAAGTCAGAATCGTTAGGAACACAAAGTCTAGAGTTAACTCGAAGTATTCCTTCTTCATCGATTCTTGCTTCTGAAATAGCACCTTCTTGCACTTTCTTCCTCATACGCGTCAACTCCAGGTATGTAGCTTGAGCAACTTTAAATTTATCGATTAAAGTCGGTTCTACTCGTATATTCGCCATCATCACACGGGTCCCTGGAGTCTTTAACTCTATCTCCATCCTTTGTAAGTCATATAAAATGGGCCTTTGCGTTGACAATAATGCACTCGTACCCACATATGATCTTCTACTCAATGCATCAGCTACTACGTTCTCTTTTCCAGGATGGTATTGAATGGTATGATCATAAACTCCGCTATCTCTCTCTTCATATTGCTCCCCCAAAATGTATGTCGAAGATCACGATATATTTTGGTACTCCCAGGATGGATTGCAAATGGTATGTTGTGCGCCTCCATCATGATTTTATACTTTAAATCAGGGTTGTTAGGAACACAAAGTCTTGAGTTGACTCGAAGTATTCCTTCTTCATCGATTCTTGTTTTCGGCATTACACCTTCTTGCAATTTCTTCCTCATACGCATCAGCTCCAGGTCTGTAGCTTGAGCAGCTTTAACTTTATCGATTAAAGTTAGTTCTACTCGTATATTCGCTATCATCACATGGGTCTTTGGTGTCTTTAACTCTATCTCCATCCTTTGTAAGTCATATAAAATGGGCCTTTGCGTTGACAATAATGCACTCGTACCCGCATATGATCTTCTACTCATTGCATTAGCTACTACGTTCACTTTTCCAGGATGGTATTGAATGGTATGATCGTAATCTTTCAACAACTCAAGCCATCGTCGTTGCCGCATGTTGAGTTCCTTTTGAGTGAAGAAATATTTGAGGCTTTTATGATCTGTATAGATCTCCACTTCTCTCCATATAGGTAATGCCTCCAAATATTAAGCGCAAAAACGACTGATGCCAACTCTAGATCATGAATATGATAATTCCTCTCATATTCTTTGAGTTATCATGAGGCATAGGCTATAACATTCCCATGTTGCATGAGAACACATCCTAACCCTTTGCCTGATGCATCACTATAGATGACAAATCCCTCCGAGCCAGATGGTATTATCAGAACATGTGCTGAAATGAGTCTCCTCTTGAGTTCTTGAAAACTCTTCTCACATTCCTCGCTCCAACTGAATTTTGTATCTTTTCGAGCCAGCTGAGTTAATGGAGTAGCGATTCGAGAAAACCCTTCTATGAATCTCCGATAATAACCAGTTAAGCCGAGAAAGCTACGTACTTCGGTCATTGATTTAGGTTGCTCCCAGCTTTGAATTGCTTCATCTTTGCTTAAATTCAATGATATCCCATGATTTGATATCACGTGCCCAAGGAATGCTACTTCCTCAAGCCAGAACTCGCATTTCTTCAACTTGTCATAAAGCTTGTTTTCACGAAGCTTTTGGAGTATCAGCCTCAAGTGTTGCTCATGATCTTCATGTCTTTTGGAATATATGAGGATGTCATCAATAAAGACGACCACAAAGTGATCCAAATATTCCTTGAATACTCGGTTCATCATATCCATGAAGGCAGCAAGAGCATTAGTCAATCCAAAAGACATGATTAGGAATTCATAATGCTCGTACCGAGTTCTGAAAGCCGTATTTGGAATGTCATCGGTTCTAATCTTTAACTGATGATATCCGGAATGAAGATCGATCTTTGAAAAGAATTTGGCGCCTTTGCAACCGGGTCAAACAGTCATCAATACGTGGCAATGGGTACCTATTCTTGATGGTGACATGATTCAACTCCCGATAATCAATACAAAATCGCGTACTCCCATCTTTCTTTTCACAAATAGAATAGGAGCACCCCAAAGAGACGTACTAGGACGAATGAAGCCGATGTCGAATAATTCCTACAATTGGGTCTTTAACTCCTGAAGTTCAATAGCTTACCCGTGATGACCTCGTTCGAGTTCCTTGCTTTCTGGGAGGTCAGAACAAACGCTCTCCTCGAACTACACGGGCTTTTACTTTTTCTCGATGACCTTTGGTGCCTCCATCCCAGCTGGACTTGTCTTCGGTGCACGACAAAATTGGGCTAGGTGACCTTCTCTTCCACAATTATAACACGCTTTGGACTGCATCGTGCAGTTTGGACTGATGTGTCCCTCCCCTCCGCATTTGAAGCATATGATAGGTGGTTGTTCTCCTTCCTTAACAATGGGTATTGGTGCTGACGTCTTTCCATCATTGTTGAATCTCCTCTTCTTGAAATGTCCATTCTTATTGTCTTGGCCATGATTACCACCGAAGTGGTTACCATTTCTGGCATGTTGATTCCCTCCACGTTTGTTGTCATCGCTTCGATGACTGCTACCACTGGTATTAGCATTTTACCGGCATCTTTCTCTTGGTTATGTTGACTCGTTATCGCGCTCCAATAACTGAGCCCTATTTACAACATCTGAATACAAACACAGTTTATGAGAAATTAGATATTGACGTATCTTGGGTTTCAAACCTCTTAGAAACATCCGCGTCATTCTCTCCTCATTATCAACCAAGTGAGACGCAAACCGGGATAACTCGTCAAACTTAGCTTCATACTGCGACACGGTCATATTGTTCTGCTCCAACTTGATGAACTCTACCTCTTTTATGTGACGAATACTTTCAAGAAAGTACTTGTCATTGAATAGTTCTTGGAACTTCTCCCAAGACATCTTCAGTGCGGCAGGTTGAGTACGCTTTACCGATTCCCACCAGTAATCTGCCTCTCCTCGTAACATAAAGGTGGCAAAGAGAACCTTTTGCTCCTCGGAGCATCCCAAGACATCAAATATCTTGGTGATCTGCTTTATCCAATAAACTCCGGTGGTCCCAGCTCCTTGAATTATTTAGCGGTGACCGTTCGAGAGTTTCCAGTGTTTCCACCTACATTTTGGACAGGAGCCGCTCTCGCCTGATGTTGCATGAATTGCATAAAGCCTCTGAACATTCCATCGTTCATCATTTGGTAAGTGTTGTTATTTGCATGAGGATTGTCGTCTTCCTGATGCACGTTATCCTGATTATTGATATGTGGAGACTCAACGATCTCCTGTGCTCCATTGCTATTCTCAACATTCTCGGATGTCATTTTCAAATACTGCCACAAAACAAGGATTAATTGACATGCAACATATTATCCCTATACTCTGACCGATCAATTAAATACCAAATAAACTTAGGTAAGTCATACTAGCGAAGGAATTCCCCGTCTCTCCCCTCCTAGTTCTAGTCTCACATCTTAGCCAGGGATCATATCCTTAAGCTCTGATACCAAATGTGACTCCCCCAAAATAGGTATACATCACCCATCTTGATTCGACAAATACATGGTACAAAATATAAATAAAAACTTAATTATACAACTGTCGTGTAAAATACGACAAAACATATGCTACGAGTTTTAATACAAATATTGTCATCTAGACAATATCCACACTCAATGGAGTCCTCATTACATTTATTATCACACTATTTTATAGAATAGTGAGGACTACTAAAACAACCATCTGGACCATCAATCCGTTCCCCGACTCGTCCCAGCTATATGCTCATTTCCTGAAGAGAAAAGTGAAAGAAAGGGTGAGCTCAACTAGCCTAGTAAGAAATATTATGACTGAGATAATGCAGAATAATTTATCGTTAGCCTTCAACAGTGTTAAACTGATAAAATATAACAAACATCAAGTTTAACTGCAGCGTAATAAGCAATCCATTAGAAGAGTCAAGTAGAGAATAAAATCTACTATCTTATATGATTTAAAAGGGTTTTCATCATTTTTATCATTGAGACTCAGCTTAATAAATAAACCACATCATCCCTGCACTACGGCTAATGATATTCATTAGTATCACGACTACAAATTATCCATGCACTACGGGCCAAGGATATTCGTGTATTCATCAATGGTCATGATCATGCCAACAACTGTCCATCAATGCACTACGGCCAATGAGGACTTTTACCACATCATTTGTAACATTACGTTTATGATTATACCGAATAATCTCTGGTCATAATCATACCAAGTCCATCTATGCACTACAGCCCACAGATGACTTTCAACATATTATAAACATGAGGATGATGACAATGATATAAGAATTCAATAAAACAAGTTTAAGATAAATTTTAAAGATTTATAATCTAATTTATCCAGAAATCAATAACGTCCAAATTGTCAACATGATACTGTTTTGTGGAGTAAAATTCAAGAATGCTCAGAAGAATATTTTCATGAAAAGATACTGGATGAAGTGCAAATATCCAGGATATTCTACTAATTTCATGGGGTATAGAAGCCAAAACTTTAACTAACTGAGTATAATAGAATATATGAAACTGCAAATGGATTTCTGCCCGCCATGCGGTAATCCACGTATATAGATCATTTCCACAATTTAATAAGGAATGAATACGAAGGATCATTCACCATGCATGCGGTAGTCCACATAGACAGGTTATTCCAACAGAATACTAAAGAATGGAACCAGGTCATGCGTAATCCGCATGCAGACGTGATATTCCAACGTAATAATAAAGAACGGAACCCGAGTTGTCATGCGTAATCACATGCATACTATGATATTCCAAATGTAATAATAAAGAATAGAATAATAACAGAATTAACCAGGCATGCGATAGACCAAACACATAGGTTATTCCAACATAATAATAAAGAATAGAATAACAACAGAATTCACCAGGCATACAATAGACTGCACAGACAGGTTATTCCAACAGAATAATAAAGAATAGAATAACATAAGAATTTCACCATGTATGCGGTACTTCACATAGACATGTTATTCCAACATAATAATAAAGAATGGAATAACAACCCTTAAGAGTATTGAAAGAAAATAACTCTCTTCATGAATACGAAAGAATAATACCCCTTACCTTAGAAGAAGACTGGATACTAGAATAGTGAGGCAGCAGACTTCTCTTCTTCTTTCTCTCTATAATTTCTCTCTATAATAATTGCTCTATAGCTTTAGTGAATTGGTGAGAAATGATGGAAGAAAGAGCTTCTATTTATAGGAAATATAGTTTCGAAAATTGCACGTTTTGGGGCTCAAAATATTACAATATAATACCTTCCTCTTTTTCTTCATTTTTAATTTAGTCCTGCAAGTATTATCAAACTTGCACCACCTCCCCTAATAGTAAATAATGTGAATCAATAGTAAATCATGTGAATCAATAGTTCTAGACATGTGAAAATACGAATTATAGTATAGTACCTCCATCTATACCTCCATTTTTAACTTAGTCATGCATGTATTATCAATCTTGCACCACCACCCCTAATAGTACAAGAATGTGAATCAATAGTACACACATGTGAATACATAGTTATAAGCATGTGAAATAATAGCAATTAATTGCTCATTTATCCGGTTAATTACCCGATTGGTCAATATAACCCCCAGACATCCATTATTATCGAAATAGATGTCGATTTCCATTAACACTAATAATCCCAACACAGTGGAAATATCAAATTCATCTTTAATCAACACGAACTTATTCATCATTAATATTATAACTCACAATATTTAACAACCAGGTTGTTCCCAGGAAAGAGGGGGCTTTCCGATAAGGATTTCTCCTTATTGGCGCGCAATTAGGTGACCAAACCTCTCCTTGACAGAACTTCTAGACATTGTCAATATTATAAATAATAATATGAATAACTTTGTCGTCTCAATTATTGATTTAATAATAATAAATATTATGCAGATGATACTGTGACAATAATTGAATCAATAATATGAGAGATATGATGCAACAATTACTGTAGCAATAATTGAGTATAATTGAGTGACTTCTCACGTAAACATCAATAATTGATACTGCGGTGTGCTACTATGCAACCCACCAGACATTCTTTATTTCTTTTACTACCGTAGTTCAACGGTTTTAACGGTAACACTTTCGTAGTTATTTTTATAAAAGATAATTACGTCGTTTTCTAACTACGACAATACTTCCGTTATGGGGTCCACTAATGATTGTCTTGCCGCATTTAATATTCCCCGTTAAAACGAATATTCCTCGACCAATCGAATATTATATAACCACTTGCTTACTTTGCAAAATTTGTAAATATTAACCACAACTATAACATTATATCAAATCCACACCATAATATTCAAAAATGATATTTATAGAAAATTCATCTTTATTCATAAAAGTTGGGGTCTTACAGAATGGACATAAAATTCGTATTTTTCTGATAAAAGGGCTATTTATTATGAATTATTGAAAATAAATATTTTTTAATTAAAAACATGGGTGGGCCCCACTTTAGTTTTTAGTGGAAAAATACAGAAATTTGTGAGCCCCACTGGTGGTGTGCTGAATTTGGTCAAGAAGGTGTGCGTAAGAAAATTTTAAGGAATATTAAAATTTTATTAATTTAGTCTGCTTTGGCGTTCTGACATTTTCCTATAAATAGGGTGCTTAGTTAGAATTGAAAATCACACCAGAAACTTAAGTTTTCTCTCTCTATAATATCGAGCGTTTTTTTGTAAGTATTTAGATATTTTGAGAGTTGCTATTCAGTGTAAGTTTCCTTCAGCATTATATCCGATATTTCAGTCAGAAGTACTATTCTTTTGAGGTAATGGATGTTATTTTCTTCGTAAATGATATTATTTCTTTCAATATCATTATACCAAAATATTGATATGAATTTTATTGTGAATTTTTTACCTTTTTATGTCGAGGTCAGTATTCATGTATACGACACTATTCACGTATACAACACTATTCATGTATACGACATTATTCATAAATATTGTACTATTCACGAGTACTATTCACGAAGTATTATTTTTCTTGTAGAATTTCTACCTTTTCGTGTCGGGGTTACTATTTACGTATACGACACTATTCACAGAAAAATTAAATTTTCATTTCTTTGTCCAAGTTGTCTATTATGGTTATTATCTTTGATTGTATTCATGTTTTGATCTTCATTTTTGAATTCTGCTTCACAATTGATTATTATGGATTATTTTTGAACTTGGATAAACCGAAGTACGAATCCCTAATCTTTGTCCTTTTATCTCACTGGATTCATTTTCTTTAAGATATTTTACATCATCCTCAGTCCTAAATGATGATATAACTGAATATCTTTGGCCTGTAGTGCAAAGATGAATGATTACCTGATGAATATATTTGGCCCGTAGTGCAATGATGGACATGTGTTGAGATGAACATGACCAACTGCTGATACAAATGAATATCTTTGGCCCGTAAAGTAAAGATGAATATTTGGTTCAAGATGTATGTTTATTGATATTACAGGGATAAACTATTGATGATGGATTTTTAAATCATAGAAGATAGTAGACTTCATTCTCTACTTAACTCTTCTAATGAATTGTTGTTTCCGCTGTAGTTTTTGATCTAAAAATTGTTGTCTATTGTATTCTATCAGATTTTTTCCTGTTGAGGACTAAGGATAATTTATTGTACATTATCTTAGTAATAATATTCTTTTCTGGTCTAGTTGAGCTCACCCTTTTCCTTTTTGTTCCATTTTTCTTCTCAGGATGTGAGAATATAGCGGGAACTAGTCGGGGTGTTGAGTGATGTTTCAAGGAAGTTATTTTAGTAGTCCTCACTATTTTGTAAAATAGTGTAACAATAATTGTAATGAAGACTTATTTGAGTTTGGATATTTTCTAGAAGACAATATTGTATTTAAACTCATAACATATGTGTTGTCGTATTTTGCACGACAATTATAGTAATGAAGTTGTAGTTATTTTCTGTACTATGTATTTTATGACTCAGAATGGGTTGTGTATACCTATTTTGGGGTTGTCACAGTTTGGTTCCCTCTAAGGCTGAGTACATTCTTTGAGAGGTTCATGAGGGGATTTGTGGTGATCACATGGCAGCGAAGTCATTAGAATAAAAGGTGCTTCGGCAGGGGTATTACTGGCCAACAATTTTCAAAGAATCTAATGATTATGTAAAGAAGTGTCCAAAGTGCCAGTTGAATAGTCCGATCCTACATTAGCCACCGGAGAAGTTATATTCGGTTTTGTCTCCCATACCTTTTTCTATTTGGGGGTGGACATACTGGGTCCGTTACCAAAGGCTAAGGGGCAAGTCAGTTTTTTATAGTGGCGATTGATTAAATGACTAAGTGGGTGGAGGCGAAACCTCTTCGGGCAATCACAGAGCAGGAATACTTAAAATTTCTAAAGGAGGCATTCCCATGGTGGTGGTTTCGGACAATGGCCGTCAGTTTGTAGGTTCGAAGCATTCTTAAAGGAGTTGGGAATTCAACATCGTAAAACTTCTGTTGCTCATCCATAGTCGAATGGGCAGGTTGAAGTGATGAACAGAACTCTTTTGAATGATATTAAAAGAAGACTAGATGAAGCAAAAGGAAGGTGGCCATAGGAGTTACTTAGTGTGTTATAGGCCTATCGAACTACACCAAGAACTACTACGGGAGACTGACCTTTTAGATTGGCTTATGGTTCAGATGCTTTGGTTCCTGTGGAGATTGGTTCGCCAAGCCTTCGGTTCAGTCAGTTTCAGGAGGTTTATAATGGCAAGGGACTTAGGGTCAACCTGGATTTGCTTGAAGAAGTTAGGGAGGCAGCTCTGGTGAAGTTGGCAGCATATCAGCGTCGAGTGGCTAGATATTATAACAAAGGGGTAAAGATTCAAAGATTTGAAGTTAGGGATCTTGTTCTTCGGGAGGTGGAAGCTTCTATGCCTCAGAATTTGAGAAAGCTGATGCCAAACTGGGAAGGTCCTTATGAGATTATTGAAGTACCAAAATTGGGGAGTTATTAACTGCGAGCATTGGATGGGACCAAAATAAAGAATAATTAGCATGCGGGAAGGCTTTGGAAATATTTTCAGTAGAGTCAATAACAGGATTTTAGAGTCTATAATTCTTTCAACTGTTATCAATAAAAGAAGTACTTTTTTTCCAATGCTATTTTGCCTAATGGTTGTTTGGGGGTTCGGCTGAATCTGTTCATCCTAAAGACGGTGAACATAGTCCTGATTCATCCTAAAGATGGTGAACATGATTATTCAGAGGTTCTATGGTCTGTTCATCCTAAAGATGGTGAACACGGTCCTAATTCGTCCAAAAGATGGCGAACAGGATTGTTCAGAGATTCAGTGGTCTGTTCATCCTAAAGATGGTGAATATGGTCCTGATTCGTCCTAAAGATGGTGAACATAATTGTTCGGAGGTTCGGTGGTCTGTTCATCCTAAAGATGGTGAACAAAACCTGTTCATCCTAAAGATGGTCAACAGGGTCCTGATTCGTCCTAAAGATGGCGAACATAATTGTTCGGAGGTTCGGTTGTCTGTTCATCCTAAAGACGGTGAACATAACATGTTCATCCCAAAGATGGTGAACAGGGTCCTGATTCGTCCTAAAAATAACGAAAAGGATTGTTCGGAGGTTAGGTGGTCTGTTCATCCTAAAGATTGTGAACAGAACCTGTTCATCCTAAAGATGCTGAAAAGGGTACTGATTCATCCTAAAGATGGCGAACATGATTGTTCGGAGGTTCGGTGGTCTGTTCATCCTAAAGATGGTGAACATAACCTATTCATCCTAAAGATGGTGAACATGGTCCAGATTCATCTTAAAGATGGTGAACATGATTATATGGAGGTTCGGTTGGATCTGTGCATTCTAAAGATGGTGAACATGGCTTGTTCGTCCCAAAGATGGTGAACATGTTTATTAGGAGGTTCGGTTGGATCTGTTCATCCTAAAGATGGTGAACAGAACCTGTTCATCCTAAAGATGGCGAACAGGATGGCTGAAGATATGTTTAGCCTTTTGATGATAAACATAATTACTTTACATTGTTGTTCGATTTTATTTGAAGTGTTGATTTCAGATTATTTGATTGTTGTTTATAAAGTAAGTGTATGTAATAAATGTAAGTGAGGTAAAAAGAGAGAATTATATTTCATTGAAATGTAAGAATAATTATAATATCACAAAGTTGTACAAGTCTGAAGTTAAGAAGGTGGAGGGTTGTCTTCGGTATTATCCTCGTCTTCGTCTTCAGAAGAGTCGAGGAGTGAAGGGTTCAGTGCGGCGGCGGCGATTTTGCTCTTTCCTTTGCTTCGGGCTATTTCATAGCCTTCAACATACATCTGAACTATTTCATTGGTTAGTTCGAGTGATTTTCGGTATTCGTTTCGGATTTCATTGTAGAGTTCTTCGGTTAGTGGGGGGTCGAGGGCTTTGAGGTCGCGAATTTATTTTTCAACTTTGTTGCGAAGTGCAAGATGTCTTTGTTCTGAAATCTTTGTGTCGTTGATTTCGCGGGTGAGGGATTGGTTCTTCTGCATCAGCACTTCATCAGTCATTGTTAACTCTTGGTTCTGTTCGAAAGTAGTTTGTTGAAGTTTTTTGGCTGTTGTCAGTTGTTCTTTGAGTTTGGAAATGTCTTTTTTGAGGCCTTTGGTATAGAACAAGGAATCACCGTGCGTACTCTTTTCTTTCGCCAAGGCAGATTTTAAGATGGCGTTTTCTTTTTGGGTGGATTTTTCTTCGGCTTAAATTTCCTTGTATTTTTAGTTGAGCCGCCCGAAGATTCCATTAGCCTATAGATGTTTGGAAGTCAGAATGGGGTATCAGAAAGATAAATAAACGTGGTGAATAATAAATTGGCTTACCCGGGCCTGATGGATCATATCAGCTCGAACAAGGTCAGATGTGGAGCTGTTCCCGAAGCGGTGATCATAAATCTCAAGAACGAAGTGGTCGTATAGATGTAGAGGGAATTCCACAACTTCGGGTATGACAGTGGAGGAAGATGGTCGTTGGGGTGAAGGTCTTGATTATTCTATTTTGGTTGGGGTTGGGGCGTGAGTTATTGTTGGTATTTCAGTTGATGAGGTCGGTTGGTTGTCTGAAGCGTGTTTTCTTTTTCTGATGAGGGGAGATTCGGGTTCGGCTGTTTCCTCGACTTTGTTGATCTCAATTGGAATGTCGAGAGTTTGGTTGGCTTCGGTGGGAAGTACTCTAAGTTCTTCGGCAGTGAGAGGGGTTATTTTGGCTTGTTTCTTTTTGGTTCGGAGGATTTGGGTGCATTTGATAATGGGCATGTCAAGGAGGCTTTCGTTAAGCGTAGGAACGGGGATGTGTTTGAGTTTTTTGGCAGCTCTTTTCTTTAGTAGAAGTTGTGTTGAGTCTTCGGCAGGGGTTGGTTCGGTGATTTGGGATTAGGTGACTTGGGGTTCAGTATTTTGGGACTCGGTGTTTTGGGGTTCAACAGAAGTTTGAGTTGGGTTGGCAGAGAGGAAATCTTCAAGTTCTTTTCGGTCTATCTAGGTAGGTTTGATGAGGGATACTGCAGAAGATAGAGAACGATGTCTCAGAGTATTTACTAAAAGTAAAGTAAAAATTGTGCAAGTATTAAGTTTGGGACTTACGTTTGTGATCATAAAACCTTGCTTGTTTGCTCAAGAGGCCAAAGCTCCATTCCTTCAGAAGAAGTTTCTCGTGCACCTTCGCCATCTCTAGCACATGATCTTCTGAGATGTCGCCGAAGTCTAGAGAAATACGTTTATGAGAAGTCCATTCTGGGATCATGGGAATATCAGGTCCTGTGACGAAGAACCAATCCTTGTGCCACCCTTTGTTGCTCGAAGGGGCGTCTATTAGTGGGCGTTTTTTGAACTTAGAGTTGGGTTTTGGGGCTTGTTTGCTTAATACTTTGAAACCTTTTTCGTGAGAGTTTTTGATGGTAAATAAGGAGAAAAAGAAGTCAATAGAAGGTGGGACTCCTATCTCCTGGTAGAAGGCGATTATAGCGAGGATATGGATGTAGGAGTTGGGCACTAGTTGGGCTAGTCCGATGCCCATGAACCCTAAAATGGTGATGATAAATGTAAGACCCTAACTTTTATGAATAAAGAATAATTTTCTCGAAATATATTTTTGAATATTATGGTGTGGATTTGATATAATGTTATAGTTGTGGGTAATATGTACAAATTTTGCAAAGTAAGCAAGTGGTTATATAATATTTGATTGGTCGGAGAATATTCGTTTTAACAGGGAATATTCGTACGACGATACAATCATTGGTGGACAACACAATGGAAGTATTGTCGTAGTTAGAAAACGACAGAATTATCTTTTTATAAAAATAACGACGAAAGTTTTACCGTTAAAACTGTTGAACTACCCTGTAGTAAAAGTACAGTAATACGCTTGGTTGCATAGTAGCACACGGTATTGATTATTGATGCTTACGTGAGAAGTCACTTAGTTATACTCAATTATTCCTATAGTAATTGCTGCATCATATCTCTTATATTATTGATTCAATTACTGTCACAGTATCATCTGCATAATATGTTATATTATTAAATCAATAATTGAGACGACAAAGTTATTCATATTATTATTTGTAATATTGACAATGTCTAGAAGTTTTGTCAAGGAGAGGTTTGGTCACCTAATTGCGCGCTAATAAGGAGAAATCCTTATCGGAAAGCCCCCTCTTTCTTGGGAACGACCTGGTTGTTAAATTAATGATGAATAATATTAATGATGAATAAGTTCGTGTTGATTAAAGATGAAATTGATAGTTCCATTGTGTGGGAATTTTTAGTGTTAGTGGAAATCGACATTTATTTCGATAATAATTAATGTCTGGAGGTTATATTGACCAATCGGGTAATTCACCGGATAAATGAACAATTAATTCACATGCTTATAACTATGTGTTCACATGTGTGTACTATTGATTCACATGATTTACTGTTAGGGGAGTTGGTGCAAGATTGATAATATTTGCATGACTAAATTAAAAATGGAGGTATAGATGAAGGTACTATACTGTAATTAGTTTTTTCACATGATTATACTATTAAGTCACATGAATGAACTATTAATTCACATTATTTACTATTAGGGGAGGTGGTTCAAGTTTGATAATACTTGCAGGACTAAATTAAAAATGAAGAAAAAGAGGAAGGTATTATACTGTAATATTTCGAGCCCCAAAGCGTGCAATTATCGAAACTATATTTTCCTATAAATAGAAGCTCATTCTTTTTTCATTCTCACCAATTCACTAAGTCTCACAAGAGCAATTATTGTTAGGTTTGTAATATTCATGAACGCAATCAAATTGCATAAATTAAGCGGAAACGTGGAAAATCAGAGTTTTAAAATTTTACAAACCATATACCCGGATCACCCTTTATGCACAATTATTAATTAAACAAAAATATGAAGAACAAGAATCATATCCTTGAAGATCCGAGCTTCCTCATGTACAAGTTCACCTCCAATCTTTTTCGCGTTCAACTTGAATCCACTGGGTTTGGTTCCTTCCTTTGATCAACGTTAGCCACCCAAGTGTTTGGCTTCTAGAGGTGATCCACCAAGAAAAAAGAAATATTCAAGAAGAAGGGTGGTTGGCTAAACCCTAATTTTCTATCTCTATAAAAAAAGAGCGTACTCTCCCAACTATTGGAATTACGTCTGTTGTGAAAAAGTCAACTACAACTCTACACCCATAATAAGACTCCTCTTATTTATAGATGTAGGCAACCCTCCTTAACAATTAAGGAATTGAGCTTTATTTTAATTAATTAAACTATTTTAATTAATTAAGCTCCTAATCTTATTAGGAATAAATGAGAGTACTAATATTAAATTAATTTCCAACTCTTTAGAAATTAAAATAATAGCAATTGTAATAATATTAATAAGACTCCTCTTATTAATTTATATATTTAATATTTCCAAAATATTAAATAATAAATATTAAGCTATTTAATTTATTCTATCACCATAGACTAAATTAAATACACTTAACATATTATTACGATTATGCCATTAACTTCTAAAATAATTATTCCTTTTATGGTATGACCCTTTAGGTTCTCCATATTAAACCGGTTGTGAATAAATCAAGTAGAACAATTATAATCTTATTTAAATAAAAAATTAAACTATTAATTTATTTAAATAAATAATATTTATTCTACAATAGGGATAAGCCTCCCTAGCGATCAACGACTTTCCAGATAATATATGTGACGCCCCCAAAATAGGTATACATCACCCATCTTGAGCCGCCAAATACATGGTACAAAATTCAAATACAACTTAATAATACAGCTGTCGTGTAAAATACGACAAAACGTAAACTGAGAGTTTTAATAAGAATATTGTCATCTAGACAATATCCACACTCAAAAGAGTTCTCATTACATTTATTTTCACACTATTTAACAGAATAGTGAGGACTACTAATACTATCATCTGGACCGTCACTCCGTTCCCCGACTAGTCCCGGCTACGTTCTCATTTCCTGAAGAGAACAGTGAAAGAAAGGGTGAGCTCAACTAGGCCAATAAGAAATATTATGTCTAAGATAATGCAGAATAAATTATCGTTAGCCTTCAACAGTGTTAAACTGATATAATATAACAACCATCAAGTTTAACTGCAGCGGAACAAGCAATCCATTAGAAGAGTCAAGTAGAGTATAAAATCTACTATCTTCTATGATTTAAAAGGTTTTTCATCACTTTTATCGCTGAGACTCAGCTTAATAAATAATCCATATCATCAAATCATCCCTGCACTACAGGCTAATGATATTCTTTAGATGCACGACCACAAATTATTCATGCACTACGGGCCAAAGATAATCGTGTTTTCATCAATGGTCCTGATCATGCCATAAAACAATTCATCTTTGCACCCTTGGCCGAAGAGAATCCATAGCCATAATCATACCAAAAACTGTCCATCAATGCACTACGGGCCAATGAGGACTTTTTTCACATCATTTGTACATTACGGTCATGATTATACCGAATAATCCCTGGTCATATTCATACCAAGTCCATCTATGCACTACAGGCCACAGATGACTTTCAACATAATATAAATATGAGGATGATGACAATGACATAATAATTTAATAAAACAAGTTCAAGAATTAATTTATCCAGGAACTAATAACGTCCAAATTGTCAACATGATACTGCTTTGTGGAGTAAAAATTCAAGAATGCTCAGAAGAATATTTCCATGAAAAGATACTGGATGAAGCGCAAATATCAAGGATATTCCACTAATTTCATGGAGTATAGAAGCCAAAACTTTAACCAAAAGAGTATCATAGAATATATGAAACTGCAATGGATTTTCACCCGCCATGCGGTAATCCACGTAGACAGCTCATTTCCATAATTTAATAAGAAATGAATACGAAAGGTCATTCACCATGCATGTGGCAATCCACATAGGCATCTTATTCCAACAGAATAATAAAGAATGGAATAACAGAAGAATTCACCATGCATGGGATAAACCGCACAGACAGGTTATTCCAACAGAATAATAAATAATGGAACGGTGTCATGCGTAAACATTATCGGCATGATATTCAAATGTAATAATAAATAACGAAACCAGTCATGCGTAAATGCAATCGCATGATGTTCCAACGTAATAATAAAGAATGGAATAACAAAAGAATTTCACCATGTATACAATTATTTTGATGTAAAAGTTATTCCAACATAATAATAAAGAATGGAATAATGTAAGAATTTCACCAAGTATGCGAAGACTTTGCATAGGCGATGTGTTATTCCAAAATAATAATAAAGAATGAAATAACATAAGTATTTCACCAAGTATGCAGTACTTTGCATAGACAGGTTATTCCAACATAATAATAAAGAATGGAATAACAGAAGAATTTCACCAAGTATAGTGGAGCCCGCGTATACAGGTTTTTCCAACAGAATAATAAAGAATGGAATAACAGAAGTTCTTTTCATGAATAAGAAAGAAATAATACCCCTTACGAGTACAACAAATAATATTCCTTACCTTAGATGAAACTGGATATAGGAGTAGTGAAGTAGCAGAATACTTTTCTTCTTTTTCTCTATAGTTTCGCTCTCTAGAGTTTCAATGAATTCGTAAGAAATAATGAAGGAATGAGCTTCTATTTATAGGAGAATGGACCTAATAGTAACTAATTCATGAACTATCTCATTTGATTTACTTTTAAACGGATGGTCCATATTGATTTACTATGCAGAACACTATGCATGCACTATGCAACACTATGCATAATAAAATATAATATATTCTAATTATTGTCTAATAAAATAAATAAATTTATAAAAGTATTCTGTTTTATATAAAAAGATTTTACTATGCAAAACACTATGCATAATAGAATATAATATATTCTATTTATAGTCTAATAAAATAAATAACTTTATAAAAGTATTCTGTTTTATATAAAAAGCTTTTCTGTTTTATTTCATTAATAATACTAATAAAACAAAATTTATCATCATTATTATAATTCACAATATTAATCGACCAGGTCGTTCCCAGGAAAGAGGGGGCTTTCCAATAAGGATTTCTCCCCATTGGTGCGCAATTAGGTGACCAAACCTCTCATTGGCAGAACTTCTAGACATCGTTAATATTGCAAATAATAATATTAATAACTTCGTCGTCTCAATTATTGATTTAATAATATATAAAATATCGACAATAATTGAATCAAATAACGTGAGATACTATGCAACAATTACTGTAAGCAATAATTGAACAAATCGAGTGACTTCTCACGTAAGAATCAATAATCAATACCGTGTGCTACTATGCAACCATGCGTATTACTGTACTTTTAACACCGGGTGTTTCAACAATTAACGGTAAAGCTTCCGCTTTTATTTTTATAAAATATTTTTGTCATTTTCTCAATCCGACAATAATTCCGTTGTGGGGTCTACCAATGATTGTGCCGTTGTACGAATATTCCCTGTTAAAACAAATATTCCCCGACTAATCGAATATTATATAACAACTTGCTTACTTTGCAAAATTTATAAATATTACCCACAACTATAACATTATCTCAAATCCACACCATAATTTTGAAAAAAAATATTTCGAGAAATTAAAATTTTTTTTCATAAAATTTGGGGTCTCACAATCTCCCCTCCTTATGAAATTTCGCCCTCGAAATTTACGTACATACCTGGTATGTCGAAGAGGTGAGGATACCTTGACTTCATTTCAGATTCTAACTCTTGAGGTATAACCTTTAAGTGTTGAATACGATCCTTCTTATCCAAGATTTTAACACGTATCTCCTCATACGTTAAATCTTCTGCTATCTCGTCTAGTTCTAATTTAATAACGTGGGTCGGGTCATCCACATATTTACGTAACATCGATATATGAAAAACGTTATGAACACACGACATACTTGGCGGTAAAGCGAGTTTATAGGCCACAGTTACTACTCGATCAAGGATTTCAAATGGGCCAATTAAATCGACGGTTGAGATTTTCTCTCTTCATCGATTCTTGCTTCTAGAATAACGCCCTCTTAAACCTTCTTCTTCACATTCATCAGCTCTGAGTATGTAGCTTGAGCGGCTTTAACTTTATCGATTAAAGTCGGTTCTAATCGTATATTTATTATCTTCACATGGGTCCCTAGAGTCTTTAACTCTATCTTAATCATTTGTAAGTTATACGAAATGGGTTTTTGTGTTAACAACATCGCTCTCGTAAACGCATACGATCTTCTGCTCAACGCGTTAGCTACCACGTTCTTTCTTCCACAATGATATTGAATGGTATAATCGTAATCTTCAACAGCTCGAGCCAACTTCTTTGGCGCATTATACATTCGTTTTGGTTGAAGAAATATTTAAGGGTTGAAGAAATGGGTTTTGTACTTGGGTCAATACAAAATTCAATTTCACGCTCTAGGGGTATGCTAAGAAGTCTTCAAGAATACGTCAGGAAATTTATTAACAATAGAAATATCATTCAAAACTGTGACTCTCATCCAAGACTTGGATAACACGTCACATTGATACCTATCAACTTGCCATCGTCATTCACAACGTCGCTTCACGTAAAAGTTTGGCGTCGGTGCATTCCATAAAGTCACACCAAATGAAAGGCTCGAGGCTCTTTACTTATGACTTGATATGACAATGATTGACTTTAGTGGTTTGGTTGATTGAATTCGCATAACAGGTTGGTTAGGAATATGAAAGCTAACAACCTTATGAAAAACAGGATGAGTAGTTAACCAATCGATTCCTAAAATCACATCAAAGGCAAGTATTTTCAAAGAGATAAGATCGATAGGTAACGTGAAAGTGTCTATTTGAATCAACAAGATTTTTAAATAGTGGAGGTAACGAAGGTTTCTACTAATGAAGTTTCAGCCAATAAGTCAAAGTTTAACTTCTCCGGAGTTAAACATTGAGCGCAAGCAATAAAGATAAAAGAATGGGTAGAACCGGTATCTAATAAGGTATAGACTTCGCAAGAATTTATAATTAACTAACCCATGATAACTTCATTCGTGTTCCTCGTCATAAAAAAAATGCTCTCTTTTAAACTATCAACTTTGGCTTGTCTGGGACATCTTTTGGCATCACTATCCCAGCTGGACTTGACTTCACCATACGACAAAATCGAGCTAGGTGACCTTCTCTTTTGCAATTAAAACACGCTTTGGATTGCTGCGTACAGTTTGGACGGATGTGTCCCTCCTGTCTGCATTTGAAACATACGACCGGTGGTCATTCTTCTTCCTTTGAAACGGGTGCTGGTGCTGCTGTCTTCCCATCATTATTGAACCTTTTCTTCTTGAAATTTCCACTTCTATTATCTTGGCCATGATTACCACCGAAATGGTTACCATTCATGGCATGATAATTTCACCCACGATGGTTATCATTGTTCCGATGACCGTTGCCACCGGTACGATTATTATCGTGTTGTTGGTCGTTGCCTTTTAGTTGTGCTGACTCATTATCACGCTCCAATAACTGAGCCCCTATTCACAACATCTGAATATAAACAAAGTTTGTGAGAAAAGAGGTATTGACGTATATTGGGTTTCAAACCTCTTAGAAACATTCGCGTCATTCGCTCCTCATTATCGACCAAATGGGATGCAAATCGGGATAACTCCGCAAATTTAGCCTCGTATTGCGACACGGTCATATTGTTTTGCTCCAACTTGATGAATTCTACCTCCTTCATGTGATGAATACTTTCGGGAAAGTACTTATCGTTGAACAACTCTTGGAACTTCTCCCAAGACATCTTGAGTGCGTTAGGCTGAGTACGTTTTATAGATTCCCACCAGTGATTTGCCTCTTCACGCAACATAAAGGTGGCAAAGGGAACCTTTTGCTCCTCGGAGCATCCCAAGACATCAAATATCTTGGTGATCTACTTTAACCACGTCTCCGCCTTAAGTGGTTCTGGCTTTCCCAAAAACATTTCTCCTTACTGGCGCACAATTAAGTGACCAAACCTCTCATTGACAGAACTTTCTAGACATTGCCAATAATTCTATCTAATAATATTATTCCAATAATATGAATTATTGATCTGATAATAGGAAATACTGTGCAGTGATAATTATTGAAACAACAATAATATAAAATATCAACGCAACAATTATTGAATCAATAAAATAAAATATTGAACAGTAATTACTGTAACAATTATTGAGTAGTGCCTTTTTACATAAGAATCAATAATTCAAAAATACTGTGCAAAATCGTGTGCTACTGTGCAACCACGCGTAATACTGTATTTTAACCACCAGGTAATCCAACAAAGTTAATTCAGAATAACAAGGCCAAGTTATTTATAAAAACTCAAACTTGTCATTTTCTTCATCCGACAGTTATTCTGTTATGGGGCCCACAAATGGCTGCGTTGTCATACGAATATTCCCCGACAGACATAATATTCCACGACCAAACGAATATTCCCCGACAACAATGAATATTTTATAACCACTTGCTTATTTTGGAAAATTTGCACATTTTACCCATAACCAAAGTATTATATCAAATTAACACCTTATTATTCACAATAATAATTAGAGGAAATTCGATTTTATTTATAATAAGTTGGGGTCTTACAACCTCTCTTCCTTATGAAATTTTGTCCTCAAAATTGACGTACGTACCTGGTGTTTCGAAAAGGTGAGGATACTTCGCTTTCATTTCTGATTCCAACTCCCAGGTCATTTCTTCAATAGCATGGTTTCTCCACAAAACCTTAACTTATTGTATAACCTTCGTGCGTAGGACATGCTCTTTCCTATCCAAGATCTTAACAGGTACCTCCTCGTAAGTTAAATCTTCGGCTATCTCATCTGGTTCTAACTCAATAATGTGGTTGGGGTCTTTAACATATTTACGAAGCATAGATATGTGAAAAACATTATAAACACGAGACATGCTTGGAGGTAATGCGAGTCTATAGGCCACATTTCCTATTCGGTCAAGAATCTCAAATGGACCAACAAATTGTGGATTGATCTTTCCTCTCTTCCCAAATCTTGTAACTCCCGTCCATGGTGCAACACGTAACAATACATGATCCCCAATATAAAATTCCACGTCCTTTCAATGAAGATCCGCATAACTATTTTGTCGATCCTGTGCTGTTTGTATATGTTGTCGAATCGTTTGGATCTTTTCTGTAGTTATATGTACCAATTCTGGTCCCAACAAAGTTGCTTCTCCCACCTCATCCCAACATACTGGAGAGCTACACTTTCGTCCATACAATGCTTCAAATGGAGCCATGCCTACACTTGCTTGATAACTGTTGTTGTAGGAGAATTCTACCAATGTTAGGTACTTATCCCAACTCCCTTTGAAATCTAGGACACATAGTCTTAATAGATCTTCAAAAGTTTGAATAGTCCTCTCGATTGTCATCCGCTTTGAGGATGGTATGTCGAATCGATTAAGAAATCTGTGCCCATAGCTTTCTGCAAGCTAACCCAAAATCGTGAAGTGAATCTTGGGTCACGATCCTAAACTATGGATACTCGCATGCCATGCAATCTCACAATCTCATTCACGTACATACTAGCAAGACGTTCAAGGGAATAAGTCTCCCGTATAGGCAAGAAATGGGCATACTTAGTTAATCTATCAACAATAACCCAAATCGCATCTATGCCTTGAGAAACCTTGGGAAGACCCGTAACAAAATCCATAGTAATGTGTTCCCACTTCCATTTCAGAATCTCAAGTGGTTGTAATGGACCCTTTGGCACTTGATGCTCTGCCTTTGCACTTTGACAAGTTAAACACCTCGAGATAAACTCCGCGATCTCTCTTTTCATATTGTTTCACCAAAATGTATGTCGAAGATCATGATACATTTTGGTACTCCCAGGATGGATTACAAACGGGGTGTTGTGTGCCTCCATCATGATTCTATGCTTCAAGTCAGAATTGTTAGGAACGCAAAGTCTAGAGTTGACTCGAAGTATTCCTTCTTCATCGATTCTTGCTTCTGTAATAACACCTTCTTGTACTTTCTTCTTCATACGCATCAGCCCCAGGTCTGTAGCTTGAGCAACTTTAACTTTATCGATTAAAGTCGGTTCTATTCGTATATTCGCCATCATCACGTGGTTCCCTGGAGTCTTTAACTCAATCTCCATCCTTTGTAAATCGTATAAAACGGGTCTTTGTGTTAAAAACATCGCTTTTCGTTCCGCATCGATCTTCTACTCAATCGTCGACTACTACGTTTGCTTTTCCAGGATGGTATTGAATGGTATGATCGTAATCTTTCAACAGCTCGAGCCAACGTCTTTGCCGCATGTTGATTTCCTTTTGGGTGAAGAAGTATTTGAGGCTTTTATGATCCGTATAGATCTCCACTTTCTCCCCATACAAGTAGTGTCTCCAGATTTTCAACGCGAAAATGACTGCTGCCAACTTTAGATCATGAGTAAGATAATTCTTCTCATATTCTTTGAGTTGTCGTGAGGCATAGGCTATGACTTTCCCATGTTGCATGAGAACACATCCTAACCCTTTGCCTGAGGCATCGCTGTATATAACAAATCCATCCGAACCAGATGGTATTGCCAGAACAGGTGCCAAAATGAGTCTCCTCTTGAGCTCTTGGAAACTCTTTTCGCATTCCTCGCTCCATACAAATTTTGTATCCTTCCGAGTCAACTGAGTTAACGGAGTAGCGATTCGAGAAAATCCTTCCACGAATCTCTGATAATAACCAACTAAGCCCAGAAAGCTACGCACTTCGGTCACCGACTTCGGTTGCTCCCAACTTTGTATTGCTTCAATCTTCGCCGGGTCAACAGATACTCCATGTTTTGACACCACGTGCCCAAGGAATGCTACCTCCTCAAGCCAAAACTCGCATTTCTTCAGCTTGACATATAGCTTGTTTTCACGAAGCCTTTCAAGTATCAGCTTCAAATAGTGCTCATGATCTTCACGGCTTTTGAAATAGATGAGGATGTCATCAATAAAGACAACAACGAACTGATCCAAATATTCCTTGAATACACGGTTCATGATATCCATGAAATCAGTAGGAGCATTAGTCAATCCAAAAGACATGACTAAGAATTCATAATGCCCGTCTTCTAGTTCGAAAGGCGCCTCTTTAGAATATCCTCTGCTTTTAATCTTGGTGATGATATCCGAACGAAGATCGATCTTTGAAAAGAATTGTGCTCCTTGCAACCGGTCAAATAGGTCATCAATGCGAGGTAGCGGATACCTATTCTTGATGGTGACATGGTTCAATTCTCAGTAGTCAATACAAAGTCGCATACTTCCGCTTTTCTTCTTTACTTAATAAAATAGAGCACCCCAAGGAGATGTACTAGGGCGAATGAAACCGATGTCTAACAATTCTTGTAGTTGGACTTTTAACTCCTGAAGTTCAATAGGAGCCATTTGATATGGGGTTTTAGAAATGGGTTTTATACCCGGTTCAAGGTCAATAAAGAATTCAACATCACGTTCTGGGGTTAGACCGAGAAGTTCTTCAAGAAATACATCAGGAAATTCACCAACAACAGAAATATTATTCAAATCTGACTTGTCTTTGTTCAAATCCATAACATGGGCTAAGAAAGCTTGACATCCATTTTTCAATAAACGAATAGCTTTATGGCTTGATATGACAGTGACTGATTTTAGTGGTTTAGTTATTTGAATTCGTATGACAGGTTGGTTAGGAATATGAAAACTAACAACCTTACGAAAATAATCAATTTTGGCATGATGAGTGGTTAACCAATAAATCCCTAAAATTATATCAAAAGCAAGTATCTTTAAAGAGATAAGATCCACATGTAATGTGATGGTGCCAACTTGGATTAAGCAAGATTTATAAACAGTGGACGTAACGAAAGTTTCTCCTAACGGAGTCTCCACTGATAAATCAAAGTCTAATTTCTCCGGAGTCAAATTTAAACGTTGAGCACAAGCAGGGGAGATAAAAGAATGTGTAGAACCGGTATCTAGTAAGGTATAAACTTCGCAAGAATTCAAGATTAGCTTACCCGTGATCACCTCGTTCGGGTTCCTCACATTTTGGCCAGTCACAACAAACGCTTCTTCCGAAACCACCGATTTTGACTTATCCGGACGACTTTTGGAGGTACCATCCTCTTTGAACTTGGTTTTGCTGCTGAGCGGTCTCGAGCTATATGGCCCTCCTTTCCACAGTTATAACATACCTTGGATTGTTGTGGGCAGTTTGGGGTGATATGTCCCTCTTTCCCGCATTTGTAACAAACGACCGGTGCTCGTTCTCCTCCCCTAAAAATAGTTGATGTTTGTGATGATGTCTTCACGTTATCATTGTTGTACATTCTCTTCTTAAAATCTCCTCCCGACTCGCACCTTCTATTATCACGGCCATGATTATCACTAGAGTGGTTACCGCTTTTGTCCGAATGCTTTCCTCCCTGCTAGTTTTCATTGCTCCGATGGCTGCCGCCACCAGTATGACCCTGGTTGTGGTCCCTCGGTTGCACATACTCATTATCTCGCTCTAATAATTGAGCTGTAACAACCCGATATTTTCTATACAAATAAATTAGAAATTTTGCGTATAATTTAAAAAACAAAAAATAAATATGGGGAATATGTGCCAAGATAATGTGTATATGTATTTATGTGATAAATAAAAATATGAATAATTACAAATAATTTTATTTTAGAATTATTGATCATTATAAATTATATTCTCATCATAATTAATTTTATAGTAGAAATGTTTTATTAATTATTTTCCATGAAAATATAATCATATATTATTTATATAATATATGAAATGATTTTTAAATTATTATAATAATTATTTTATTATATGAATCTTTATACAGATTATTAAGTTAATTATTTTAACTTAATTAAATAATATTAGTATAATGAGATAAATCAAATATGGAATCCAAAACCTAATTTTGGATTTTGATCAAGGAATGAGAACAATAATATAATATCATTTATACTTTGATTTTTCAGTGGTATAATTATATACTGTATGTATATGGATTGACAATGATTGGTCAGTCATGGTATTTTATGTCAAACCCTAGTTTACTGTGGGAAACCCTAATTTGAAATTCAATTGTGAGTTTAAGTCTATTATATAACTGTGTTGTATGATTTTGCGATAAACTAGATCAACCCTAATTAGCATTTATATATTAAGTTCTTGAAATCCTAATTATTAAGTATAAACCCTAATTATGATTTGGTAACCCTAATTACCAAAATTATAAACCCTAATTGCTAAATTAGCAAGAATAATTATAATTATTATATAATACCCTAATGTTCATGTATAATTAAAACCCTAATCAAATTAAGAAAACCCAAATTATAAGTTTTGAAAACTAATTGTATTTTATTTTAAAACCTAAATAAATAATTTGGGTAACATATATTAAAATTGTTAGACTATGATTATTACATGGCCAAAAACAATTATGGGAGAAGCCCAAAAGAAATAAAATACAAGTCCAGACTTAGTCCACTTGATTAAGAGTATTTTAGACCTTTGATTTATCTAATTTAGTTATTAAAATAAAAGCTAAATAAAGGAATTAGTGGGATATATATGGCTGGCCACAATAAGCCTTTTAAGGCAACAAATTAGGCTAATCAAGTTTCCTTAAATAGCTAATCACCTTACTTTTCCTAATCTCTTACGCAAAGGACATTGTTGTCCACTCCTCATTGGTTGGGAATCTCATTAAGCATACTTAAAGATAAGATAAGGGGTTTTTTCTAATGGACAACACAAATATGGGGGATAATAGCTAAATCCCACATACATTTGCACATAAGTTCTATAAATAGATTAGAGAGAGAAACTAAGTCATTTGCTAGCTCATTTTGTATCAACTCTCAACCTAGACTCTCTCTCTCTTAAACCAACGAAATTTGGTAGCATATCAGTCATATATTCGAGCCCCACTAACACATATCATTAATCAGTAGCCAAGAAATCAGATCTTGTTCATTTAAAGGTATAAAACCCTAGCCATAATTTGATCTTGATCTGTTGCTAAATGTTAAGTTTGTTGTGTTAAATATGTTGTATGAAGTCTAATTAAGTGATCTGGGTTGATAGATCTTAGATCCATAAGTGATCTGGGTTGATAGATCTTAGATCCATAACATCTATAGGCTCAGATCTAACATTTTACAAAATCTGGAAAAAAATCAAACTGTGGTCTGACAACAAATGTCAGTGGCCACAGATCTTTGGTCGTTTATGATTGTTGTTGTTTTTAAGTTGTTATGTGTAGTCTGGTATGTGGTCTTAGATCTGGAACAAGAATCAAGTTCATATCTTAAACAGGTTGCAAGATATTGTTAGTCAAAAGTCATTGACCGACCATGACTGGACAAAATCTGGGTAACCCAGATCTTGCCTAGAAATGGTCTGACAAGACTTTTGACGTTTTGGATCTTGTAATCTGTTATATATTTGTGTTGTTTGTTGTAATAAGGGTATAGTATGATAGATATACAACATGTTAAATCTTTCAGATCTCTTATATCACAAACATACTGGAATTGGGGATTGGTCAAACCAAGCAAAACGTTCACGGTTGAACTTTCTGGGCAACCCAGAAAGTTCATAAGCGTGGATTCTGACAAGGTTTGACCGGTCGAGATCTTGATATTCTGTTAATGTTTTGCTTATGTTTTGTAATTAATCTGTAGTCTCACATATTGTCTACAAGATGAAACTTTTAGATCACAAAAACAACACATGTAAAATACGTAGTGGAAGCTCAAAAGTGCTTACTCAAATTGTTCTTCATTTCTGGGCAACCCAGAAATGAAGAACAGCCTCTGACAGCTATTTTAGGCCCATAGATCTCCTTTGTTATGCATGATATGATTTTGTTTGTTGTATTAGTACTACACGATCTGACCAAAAACAAGTCCAGAAACACAACACACACTGATTGGCACTTGGTCAAACGTACCCCCTCGTTAACTGCCTTGTTAGTGTTCTTGAGCTCAAGAACACCTAAGACAAAAGATTTTGTCGCTATAGCCTATAGCGACGGTTCCTATTATTTTTATTTTCTAATTTCTGAAAAATAATTTAAAAATAGAAATAAATTCTAAAAATCATTTAAAAATAGTAAATAAATTCCGAAATTTATAAATCAGTTTTAAAAATTATTTTAAGACATAAACATTAACTTTTAATAATTTGGCATATTTTCCATAAATATTAGTAATTATTTGAATATTATTTATTTGATAAATGCACTAAATAAATTAACTAAAAATGATTTTATTATAATAAAATCATTTTAAATGATAATAAGGTATTTAATAATATTTAAGTTATAAAATGTAACTTTCAATATTTTAAAGTAAATTTCATTAATTACTTAATATTAATGATATTAGATTTATTTAATAATTATATTAAATAAATTAGTTTAAAATGATTTTTAATATTATAAAAATCATTTTAAATGAAAATAAAGAGTTTAAAGATATTCTAAGTTATAAAACATAACTTTTAATATTTTGAGATAAAGTTCATTAATTATTTAATATTAATGATATTAGATTTATTTAATATTAAAATTAAATAAATAGTTTTAAAATGGTTTTATTGATTTAAAAATCATTTAAAAAGGATATATATGGTTTAAATTTTTTAAGTAATTATAAATGACTTTTAATATTTTAGTGAATAATACCTTAATATATTAATGGTAATTGTTTAAAAATAATTTTAAATGTTTTAAAAATCATTTAAGGTAATATTAATACTTTAAAAATATTTTGAGTTATTATAAATAACTTTGATATTTTGGCAATGGTTGTAGTAATATTTTAATATTAATGATAATAGAATTATCAAATATTTAAATCGTTTAATAATGATTCTAAAGGTTGAAAAATCAATATAAATTATTATAAGTCATATGACTGGTATTTAAAATATCCAGGATAGTATTGAACTGCATGAGAGAGTTTTAAACTCGATAATTACCTCGATAAAAGTCTTTGATTGCAAAGCATATTTCGAAAATTAGTCTGAACTTAGATATTTTGACTGTATTAATGTTTGTTTGTGATGCAATGATTGTTGAACATATGTGAAAATGTGATTAGGTTATGTGCTGACTGCAAAATGCAGTACTATATGTTATAGTATGTTATTCTAATCGAACGAATGATCTGATTAATGATAGGTCGTGATATAAGAGATAAAACTAAGTTGCGTATTATAGCGGCGCGTCGGTGTATCCTACCTTTGTATTTTCTTTATCAATCTGGATACTGAGTAAGAATGTTTCGAAATTATATTATTATTGTATGCATTATTAACCCTATATTATATATGCTCATTGATTATCAACATTTTAGTATATGGTAATTCAGATATATATTCTGTTCGATAATTTCTATAAATGATTATACATGTGTCCCCACTTGGATAATTATTGCATTTAACCACATGTTGATACACCTTTGTCAATTACCCGTATATATATATGTTGAATTATAGATTATTGTTGAACAAGATAAAACCTTATTATTATCCCACCGAATTGCTTTAGTTTGGAACCCCGACAAGTATGAACATCCCTTACACGGGAAAAACTTTTATGCACCCAAGGCGGACAGAGTGAACGATCCTATCGTTCTTGCATGCAGTATTGATCAATACAGGGTCCATGGGATGTACACCCTCGTGCCCGTAAGTTATGACGGTTTATAGATGAAGTTCTGTTTAACCTTTTCAAAAATGAAAATAATGTTCATAGTATTTCCCCTTAACCCTATTTATAGTCAGTACGTAGTTTCAAAATTTTGAAAGAGAGTTGTTATGTTATTATTATTGGTTCAGATTACTTCACAACTATTGATTTGTTGCAGAAGGGTAGTATAAAGAAAACATTTAAATTCTTTCAGCTTATATATATATATATATGTATATATATAATCATTATTACTTGTTGGGCACTCAAATGTTCATCCTTGCTTAATTTAAATGTTTTCAGCTAAGTGCGAGCAATTTGAAGGCTCTGCTAGAAACAAGGGAAATGAAAAGGTTGTTGAATGATTTCAATGTTATCTTGTGGGATAATTTAATATTATTAAGACAATGTTATATATTTATTATCATGTATTATAAGGAATGATTAAAGGTTATGTACTTGGGAGCTAGACTTTGATAGATATGTAAATTAAGTTTAATATTTATATTATTGTTATTATTGTTTGTATTATTCCGCTCATAGAAATGGTATCGTGAAGCACTAAATTTGGGTTTCAAGTACCTGGATTTGGGGGCTTTATAGGAGCCCTGTTTACAACATCTGAATATAAAGTAAATTTATGAGATATTAAATATTGCCGAATCTCGGGCTTTAGACCTCTCAGAAACATCCTCGTCATTCGTTCCTCATTTTCGACCAAATGAGGTGCAAACCTGGATAACTCTACAAACTTACCTCGTCTTTGGGACACCGTCATGTTATTTTGTTCCAGTCTAATAAACTCTACCTCTTTCATATGACGAATACTTTCAGAAAAGTACTTGTCATTGAACAGTTTCTGAAATTTTTCCCAAGACATGTTGAGTGCGGCAGGCTGGGTACGCTTCATAGACTCCCACCAGTAGTCTGCCTCACCGTGGAACATAAAGGTGGCGAATGGAACCTTACGTTTCCTCCGTGCATCCCAAGACATCGAATATCTTGGTAATTTGCTTGACCCACGTTTTCGCCTTGATCGGATCCGGCTTTCCAATAAATTCTGGTGGTCCCAACTCTTTGAACTGCTTGGCTGTGATAAGCCGCGCATTGCTTTCATTTCCACCCGTATTTTGTGCACGAATCTCCCTCGACTGATTTTGCATGAACTGCAAAAAGCTCCTAAACATTCCATCATTCATCGTTTGCTCGGTAGTGTTGTTTACAGGAGAAATATTGCCTTCACGTGGTACGTTCTCCCGTTTGTGACTAAAGGTTGTTCCACGCCTCATACACTCCATTGTTAACGTTCTCAAAGAGACCATTCTTAAATCTTGCCATAAAATAAGGGTTAATTAAACAAATTAACATATCACATAATATTCCTATATTATGACCGGCCAATAAATAAGCTTAGATAGGACACACTAGCGAAGGATTTACTCATCTCTCCTCTCCTAGTTCTATTCCCCGATCTCCGCCAGAGACCATATCCCTAAGCTTTGATACCAATTGTGACGCCCCCAAAATAGGTATACAACACCCATTTTGAGTCGCCAAATACATGGTACATAAAGCAAACTACAACTTCAATAATACAATTGTCGTGCAAAATACGACAACATATACTGTGAGTTTAAATACAAATATTGTCTTCTAGACAATATCCACACTAAAATAAGTCCTCATTACAATTATTCAAATACTATTTTACAGAAATAGTGAGGACTACTAAAACATCTTTCTAGAACCATCACTCCATACCCCGACTAGATCCTGCTATGTTCTCACCTCCTGAGAAGAAAAATGGAACAAAAAGGAAAAGGGTGAGCTCAAATAGCCTAGTAAAGAATATTATGACTAAGATAATATACGAAAAATTATCATTAGTTTTCAACAGGGAAAAATCTGATAAATTATAATAGACAACAAGTTTTAGATCAACAACTACAGCGGAAACAACAATCCATTAGAAGAGTCAAGTAGAGAATGAGTTCTACTATCTTCTAAGATTTAAATGTCCATCACCAATATTTTATCCCTGTAACAACAATCAATATACATCTTTAATCAAATATTCATCTTTGCACTACAAGCCAAAGATATTCATTTGTATCACCAGTTGGTCATGTTCATCTCAACACCTGTTCATCTTTGCACTACGGGCCAAAGATATTCATCAGTTAATCATTCATCTTTGACTACATGCCAAAGATATTCGGTAATATCATCATTTAAGACTGAGGATGATGAAAAATATTTTAAAAAAAAACGAATCCAGTGAGACAGAAGGACAAATAGTAGGGATTCGTATAACAGTTTATCCAAGATCAATTATGAAGCAGAATTCAAAAATAAAGATCAAAACATGGATACAATCAAAGATAGTAACCATAATAGACATCTTGGACAAAAAGGAGAAAATTTCATTTTTTTTGTGAATAGTGCCGTATTCGTGAATAGTGTCGTATACGTGAATAGTCTTAGTATCGTGAATAAGAACTCCAACACACAAAAGTTTCAAATTTGATAAAAGTTCGGACCAATATTTTGGCATAATGATATCGAAAGAAATAATATCATTTACGAAGAAAATAACATCCCTTATCTCAAAATAACAGTACTTCTGATCAAAATATCGGTATAAGGCAGAAGGAAACTTGCATTGATAAATAGAAACTCACAAAGTATCTAAATACTCACAAAATACGCTCGATAATATATATATATATATATATATATATATATATATAGAGAGAGAGAGAGAGAGAGAGAGAAAGAAAGAAAGCTTATGTTTCTGGTGTGATTTTCAATTCTAACTTAGCCCTCTATGTAAGACCCCTAATTTTATGAAATAAAAGTATTCAATTTTCCTATTTAGTAAATGGTTAAATTGATAAAAGGTTAAAGTTAAGGGTGATATATGAATTTTTTCAAAATAAGCAAGTGGTATAAAATACTTATTGTTGTTTGGAATATTCGTTTGGTCATGGAATATTCTTTACGTAGGGAATATTCGTGCGACGACAGTGCTTAAAACCATTTGTGGGCCCCATAACGAATAACCGCTTGGATGAAGAAAATGACAAGTTTGAGTTTTTATAAATAACAGGCGTAATTGTTATCGTTAACATTTGTTGGAATACCCGGTGGGTAAAGTAAAATGTCTGGCGTTGTTGAGCAGTAGCAAGACACGGTATTGCATAATATTTTTGAATTATTGATTCTTACGTGAAGAAGGTACTACTCAATAATTGTTACGATAATTATTGTTCAATATTTTATTTTATTGATTCAATAATTGTCATGCGTTGATATTTTATATTATTGTTGTTTCAATAATTATCAACGCACAATATTTCTCATTATCGGATCAATAATTCATATTATTTGAATAATATTATTAGATAGCATTATTGGCAATGTCTAGAAAGTTACATCAAGGAGAGGTTTGGTCACCTAATTGCGCCGCCAAGATGAGGAGAAATTCTTATTGGAAAGCCCCTCTTTCTGAGAAACCCGCCTGGTTGTCATTATTGTGATTACGTAATATTATTTGTGAATAATTAGTTATTGATTCATATGATAAGAAAATATTTATTTGATGTGGATATAAATGATGGATTTATTTATGTGGTTATAAGTGAAGGAATTAATGATGAGGTGTTTTATCAAGATTTGTCGAAATGGAGAACAAAATATGGGATTTTCGGAAAAATTAGTTTATTACTTGATTTTGTAAAATCCATAACTCTTTAATGTATAATGAGTTAAGAGATGAGCCATATATCAAAAGAAAGCCCTAGAAGTAAGCTAATCAGTAGAAATTTGAATCACCAAAAATTCTTTGTAGATATTTCGTGGTGAAATTTTGAATGAAATCGGTCCGAAGGACTAATAGTCCGAAAAATCGTTGTTCTTCACTATATTATCATGAGTTATAAATTTTGATCCGACCATTGGATCGTTGTAATTTTGGATATGTTATACATACATAAGTTGAGTATATGTCCACAAATTTTGAACCGTTAAAATGAACGAATGATTTGTTATGAATTTTAAGAGGTGACTGATTCGGAATTAGGTTTATAATTGATTTTGGTGGAAAAATCTAGAATTGAGTGGGCCCCACTTGTGGTTGGTGAAGAAATGTGCTGAATTTTATTTCAAATGTGGTGGGTGGGAATAGTAGCAGGTAAAGCCATCAAGGTTGCGGTGTTAAGTCCGCTTGGCGTCTTAACATTTTCCTATAAATAGAGGGCTAAGTTAGAATTGAAAATCACACCGAAACAAAGTTTTCTCTCTTTCTCTCTCTAGATTATTGAGTGTAATTTATGAGTATTTAGATACTTGGTGAGTTGATATTCATCATTGCAAGTTTCTTTCATCATGCTCCAGATATCATGTCGTAAGTCTTTTTTTTTTGAGGTAAGGGATAGTAAGGGATATTATTTTTTTGTAATGATATTATTTCTTCAATATCATTATCTTTGAAATGTTGATCTGAAGTTTTATCAAATTTGGAACTTTTTCATGCCGGGGTTACTATTCATGAGTTACTATTCACGAGTTACTATTCATGAGTTACTATTCACGAGTTACTATTCACGAGTACTATTATGAAGCGTGAAAATGTTTTTTGTGGAATTTCTATCTTTTGGTGTCTGAGTTACTATTCACGATACTCACGACTATTCACGATATCTGACACTATTCACGAATCGACACTATTCAATAGAAAAATGAAAATTTTCTTTTTCGTCTAAAATATCTATTCGGATACTAGCTTTGATTGTATCCATGTTTTGATCATTCTTGAATTTTACACCACTATGATTATTTTTGAGGTATTTTTGGGCGTGGATAAAACCAATGCAAAGATGAATGATTTAAGAAGAATATCTTTGGCACAGGTCAAAGATGAACAGTGTTTAAATGAACATGGCTAATGATGAATATCTTTAGCCAAGATGGTGCAAAGATGAATTATTGATGAATATCTTTTTGCTCAGTAGTGCAAAGATGACTTGTTGATGAATATCTTAGCTTGTAGTGCAAAGATGAATTATTGATGAATATCTTTTGCTCGTAATGCAAAGATGACTGTTGTTGAATATCTTTAGCCAAGAGTGCAAAGATGAATTATTGATGAATATCTTTTGCTCGTGGTCAAAAGATGACTTGTTGATGAATATCTTAAATTTGTAGTGCAGATGAATTATTGATGAATATCTTTTGCTCGTAATGCAAAGATGACTGTTGTTGAATATCTTTGCTTTGTAGTGCAAAGATGAATTATTGATGAATATCTTTGGCTTGTAATGCAAAGATGACCCGTTGTTGAATATCTTTAGCTTTGTAGTGTAAAGATGAACTGTTGATGAATATCTTTGGCGCGTGGTGCAAAGATGGATTTATTAGTATGATTATGAATGAGAACCGTGATTTGGTATAACCATGATCTTTGATGTTTGAGTAAAGACAAGTGATGAAAATTATCTTTGTCTTGGATGAGGAAAGGAATTTAGAACTACAATTACGATTATGAAGTTATACACGTGATTGTGGGATGTGAATTGTTGATTGATGTTATAGGGATAAAACATTGTTGGTGGATTTTAACATGGAGAAGACAATAGACTTTATAGTCTATTTGACTCTTCTAATGGATTGCTCATTCCGCTGCAACTATGGTTGAAAAGTTTTATCATCTACCATATGTTCTAAATCTCTGATTTATTACTGATGAAGACTATTGATAATTTATTTATCTTTAGTCATAATATTCTTTACTGAGCTAGTTGTGCTCACCCTTTTGTTTCACAATTCCTTTCGTAATAAAAGTGTAAATTTGCCGGGTCGAGCGGGGATAGCGAGGAATAGAGTGGTGGTCTATAGATGTTGAGGTGAGGTGAATTTAACTTGGAATGGTGTTTTGTCACTATCATACAAGATGTCTAATGACATACAACCTCGTGTTATCATAAGACATGGTTGTGCTCATCCACTTCTTTGAGTATATTTTACAAGCACTACCTATATAATCTTGGTGTTTGTTTGGAGTATAATACCCAATTAGAGATAGTGGAGATAATGATATGTCAAGAGAAGACTCACCATTGGGAAGAATATGATAGTAATCTTCTCGTTTTTCTTTGGGGTTTATTGGGTTAACCAAGGATAATTCTGTGGCCATATGATATCTACCATAACCTAAAAGCATGGCCTCCCATGTATGAAGGTTTCCTTGAGCACTTCCCAAAGTTTCTAATTTCTAAAACAGGTTTTATTGTACCTTTATGTAAGGTGTCATGGTGACGTGTTATCCAAGTTGGTGTCCAGAGTTACATTTGGTATATATTGGTATCCAAACTCATAGCATATGTGTTGTTGTATTTTGCACGACAATTGTTGTAATAAAGTTGTAGTTATTTCTGTACCATGTATTTAACAACTCAGAATGGGTTGGATGGAATGGACCTATTTTGGGGTTGTTACATTTGGTATCAGAGCTTAGGGATATGATCTTTGGCGGAGATCGGGATTAGAACTAGGAGGGGAGAGATGAGTAAATCCTTCGCTAAGTGTGTCCTACCTAAGCTTATTTGTTGGTCAGTCATAATATCGGGATATTATGTGATATGTTAATTTGTTAAATTAACCCTTGTTTTAAAGCTGTATTCTAGAATGATATCTGAAATACAGGAGATGAGCAATGGAGAAATCATGAAGAAGAGGGGGGGAGATAGAATCAAAATGAAAACAAGGTATTCTCAACTCTTTGAAATACCAGGTACGTAAATTTCGGGGACGAAATTTCATAAGGAGGGGAGATTGTAAGACCCCGAATTTTATGAAATAAAAGTATTCAATTTTCCTATTTAGTAAATGGTTAAATTGATAAAAGGTTAAAGTTAAGGGTGATATATGAATTTTTTTCAAAATAAGCAGTGGTATAAAATACTTATTGTTGTTTGGGGAATATTCGTTTGGTCATGGAATATTCTTTCTGCTTGAGAATATTAAATGCACGGCGCAACCATTTATGGGCCCCATAACGTGTAATAACTGCTTGGATGAAGAAAATGACAAGTTTGAGTTTTTATAAATAACGACGTAATTGTTATCGTTAACATTTGTTGGAATACTCCGGTGGGTAAAGTAAAATGTCTGGCGTTGTTGAACAAAGAAGACACCAGATTGCACAATATTTTTGAATTATTGATTCTTACGTAAGAAGGTACTACTCAATAATTGTTACAGTAATTATTGTTCAATATTTTATTTTATTGATTCAATAATTGTTGCGTTGATATTTTATATTATTGTTGTTTCAATAATTATCACTGCACAATATTTCTCATTATCAGATCAATAATTCATATTATTTGAATAATATTATTAGATAGCATTATTGGCAATGTCTAGAAAGTTCTGTCAAGGAGAGGTTTGGTCACCTAATTGCCAAAGATGAGAGAAATTCTTATTGAAAGCCCCTCTTCCTGGGAACCGCCTGTTGTCATTATTGTGATTACGTAATATTATTTGTGAATAATTAGTTATTGATTCATATGATAAGAAAATATTTATTTGATGTGGATATAAATGATGGATTTATTTATGTGGTTATAAGTGAAGGAATTAATGATGAGGTGTTTTATCAAGATTTTTGTCGAAATGGAGAACAAAATATGGGATTTTCGAAAAATTAGTTTATTACTTGATTTTGTAAAATCCATAACTCTTTAATGTATAATGAGTTAAGAGATGAGCCATATATCAAAAGAAAGCCCTAGAAGTAAGCTAATCAGAAATTTGAATCACCAAAAAATTCTTTGTAGATATTTCGTGGTGAAATTTTGAATGAAATCGTCCAGAAGGACTAATAGTCCGAAAAATCGTTGTTCTTCACTATATTATGTGAGTTATAAATTTTGATCCGACCGTTGGATCGTTGTAATTTTTGGATATGTTATACATACATAAGTTGAGTATATGTCCACAAATTTTGAACCGTTAAAATGAACGAATGATTTGTTATGAATTTTAAGAGGTGATTGATTCGGAAATTAGGTTTATAATTGATTTTGGTGGAAAATTCTAGAATTGAGTGGGCCCCACTTGTGGTTGGTGAAGAAATGTGCTGAATTTTATTTCAAATGTGGTGGGTGGGAATAGTAGCAGGTAAAGCCATCAAGGTTGCAGTGTTAAGTCCGCTTGGCGTCTTAACATTTTCCTATAAATAGAGGGCTAAGTTAGAATTGAAAATCACACCGAAACAAAGTTTTCTCTTTCTCTCTAGATTATTGAGTGTAATTTGTGAGTATTTAGATACTTGGTGAGTTGATATTCATCAAGGCAAGTTTCCTTGATCATATCCAGATATCCCGTCGGAAGTCTTTGCTTTTTGAGGTAAGGGATAGTAAGGGATATTATTTTTTTGTAATGATATTATTTCTTCAATATCATTATGCTGAAATGTTGATCTGAAGTTTTTATCAAATTTGGAACTTTTTCATGTCGGGGTTACTATTCATGAGTTACTATTCACGAGTTACTATTCATGAGTTACTATTCACGATTTACTATTCACGAGTACTATTTATGTAAGCGTGAAAATGTTTTTTGTGGAATTTCTATCTTTTGGTGTCGGAGTTACTATTCACGATATCTGGCACTTATTCACGATATCTGATACTATTCACGAATCGGCACTATTCACCTAAAAAATGAAAATTTTCTTTTAAATCTAAAATATCTATTCGGATACTAGCTTTGATTGTATCCATGTTTTGATCATTCTTGAATTTTACACCACTATGATTATTTTTGAGGTATTTTTGGACGTGGATAAAACCAATGCAAAGATGAATGATTTCAAGAATATCTTTGGCACAGTAGTGCAAAGATGAACAGTGTGTTTAAATGAACATGGCTAACTCATTGAATATCTTTAGCCAAGTGGTCAAAGATGAATTATTGATGAATATCTTTTGCTCTTTCGTGCAAAGATGACTTGTTGATGAATATCTTAGCACAGTAGTGCAAAGATGAATTATTGATGAATATCTTTTGCTCGTAATGCAAAGATGACTCATTGTTGAATATCTTTAGCCATGAGTGCAAAGATGAATTATTGATGAATATCTTTTGCTCAGTGTGCAAAGATGACTTGTTGATGAATATCTTAGCACCGTAGTGCAAAGATGAATTATTGATGAATATCTTTTGCTCAGAATGCAAAGATGACTGTTGTTTGAATATCTTTAGCTTTGTAGTGCAAAGATGAATTATTGATGAATATCTTTGGCTTGTAATGCAAAGATGACCCGTTGTTGAATATCTTTAGCTTTGTAGTGTAAAGATGAATCTGTTGATGAATATCTTTGGCCCGTGGTGCAAAGATGGATTTATTAGTATGATTATGAGCAGAACTGTGATTTGGTATAACCATGATCTTTGATGTTTCGGTGTAAAGACAAGTGATGAAAATTATCTTTGTCTTGGATGAGGAAAGGAATTTAGAACTACAATTACGATTATGAAGTTATACACGTGATTGTGGGCGTGAATTGTTGATTGATGTTACGGGGATAAAACATTGTTGGTGGATTTTTAACATGGAGAAGACAATAGACTTTATAGTCTATTTGACTCTTCTAATGGATTGCTCATTCCACTTGCAACTATGGTTGAAAAGTTTTATCATCTACCATATGTTCTAAATCTACGATTTATTCTTGATGAAGACTATTGATAATTTATTTATCTTTAGTCATAATATTCTTTATCGAGCTAGTTGTGCTCACCCTTTTGTTTCACAATTCCTTTCGGTAATAAAAGTGTAGTCATTTGGGTCGGCGGGGATAGCGAGGAATAGAGTGGTGGTCTATAGATGTTGAGGGTGAGGTGAATTTAACTTGGAATGGTGTTTTGTCACTATCATACAAGATGTCTAATGACATACAACCTCGTGTTATCATAAGACATGGTTGTGCTCATCCACTTGCTGAGTATATTTACAAGCACTACCTATATAATCTTGGTGTTTGTTTGGAGTATAATACCCAATTAGAGGCAAAGGAGATAATGATATGTCGAGAGAAGACTCACCATTGGGAAGAATATGATAGTAATCTTCTCGTTTTTCTTTGGTGTTTATTGGGTTAACCAAGGATAATTCTGTGGCCATATGATATCTACCATAACCTGAAAGCATGGCCTCCCATGTACGAAGGTTTCCTTGAGCACTTCCCAAAGTTTCTAATTTCTAAAACAGTTTTTGACTGTACCTTTATGTAAGGTGTCATGGTGACGTGTTATCCAAGTTGGTGTCCAGAGTTACATTTGGTATATATTGGTATCCAAACTCATAGCATATGTGTTGTTGTATTTTGCACGACAATTGTTGTAATAAAGTTGTAGTTATTTCTGTACCATGTATTTAACGACTCAGAATGGGTTGGATGGAATGGACCTATTTTGGGGTTGTTACACTCTATTTATAGGAAAATGATAGCACGGCGAAGCAGACTTGATCTGCTACCTGATGGATTTACCTGCTACTATTACCATCCACCACATTTGAAATGAAATTCAGCATATTTCTTCACCAACCATAAGTGGGTCCCACTCAATTCAAGAATTTTTCACCAAAATCATGTATAAACCTAATTTCCGAATCAGTCACCTCTTAAAATTCATAACAAATCATACGTTCATTTTTAACGGTTCAAAATTTGTGAACATATACTCAACTTATATATGTATAACATATCCAAAAATCAGAACGATCCAATGGTCGGATTAAAAATTATAACTCACACAATAGAGCTGTAAGAACACCGATTTGATCTTTTAATACCTCCAATCCGACAAAATACTGATAAAATACCTCAACATTAATTCCTTCATTTATAACTACATAAATAAATCCATCATTTATATTCACATCAAATAAATATTTTCTTATCATATAAATCAATAATTAATTATTCACAAATAATATTACAGAATCACAATAATAGCAACCAGGCCGTTCTCAGGAAAGAGGGGGCTTTCCAATAAAGATTTCTCCTTACTGGCGCGCAATTAGGTGACCAAATCTCTCCTTGACAGAACTTTATAGACATTGCCAATAATGCTATCTAATAATATTATTCCAATAATATGAATTATTGATCAGATAATGGGAAATACTGTGCAGTGATAATTATTAAAACAACAATAATATAAAATATCAATGCAACAATTATTGAATCAATAAAATAAAATATTGAACAGTAATTACTATAAGAATTATTGAGTAGTGCCTTCTTACGTAAGAATCAATAATTCAAAAATACTGTGCAAAATCGTGCTATTATTAATGCAACCACGCATAATCACGTATTTTAACCACTTTGGGTAATCCAACAATGTTAATGAATAACTACTACCGTTATTTATAAAAACTCAAACTTGTTGTTTTCTTCATCCGGCGCTTATTCTCATTATGGGGCCCATGAAATGGTCATAGGCATCATAAGAATATTCCCAAACGAATGAATATTCCACGACCAAACGAATATTCCCCGACAACAATGAATATTTTATAACTACTTGCTTATTTTGCAAAATTTGCACATTTCATCCATAACCAAAGTATTATATCAAATTAACACCTTATTATTCACAATAATAATTAGAGAAAATTTGATTTTATTTATAATAAGTTGGGCTCTTAAATAATATCCCTTACCTTAGAAGAAGCTGGATATAGGAGTAGTGAAGTAGCAGAATACTTTTCTTCTTTCTCTCTATAGTTTCTCTCTCTAGAGTTTCAGTGAATTCGTAAGAAATAATGTAGGAATGAGCTTCTATTTATAGGAGAATGGACTGAATAGTAACTAATTCATGAATGGTCCAGATTGATTTACTTTTAAATGGACGGTCCATATTGATTTACTATGCAAAATACTATGCATAATAAAATAGAATATATTTTAATTATTGTCTAATAAAAAAAATAACTTTATAAAAGTATTCTGTTTTATATAAAAAGATTTTACTATGCAAAACACTATGCATAATAGAATATAATATATTCTATTTATAGTCTAATAAAATAAATAACTTTATAAAAGTATTCTATTTTATATAAAAAGCTTTTCATGTTTTATTACATTAATAATACAAATAAAATAAAATTTATCATCATTATTATAATTCACAATATTAATTGACGGTCGTTCCTAGGAAGAGGGGCTTTCCAATAAGGATTTCTCCCATTGGTAGCCTTGATTAGGTGACCAAACCTCTCTTGGCGTAACTTCTAGACATCGTTAATGTTGTAAATAATAATATTAATAACTTCATCATCTCGATTATTGATTTAATAATATATAAAATATCGACAATAATTGAATCAAATAACGTGAGATACTATCGACAATTATCGTAGCAATAATTGAATAAATCGGTGACTTCTCACGTAAGCATCAATAATCCATACCGTGCTACTACTTATGCAACCACGCCAGTATTCATCAGCACTTTTAACACCGGGTCTTTCAACAGTTAACGATAAAGCTTCCGCCGTTATTTTCATAAAATATTTTTTGTCGTTTTCTCGATTCGACAATAATTACATTGTGGGTCCACCAATAATTGTGTCTTGGTTATGCGAATATTCCTGTTAAAATGAATATTCCCAGACCAATCGAATATTATATAACAACTTGCGTACTTTGCAAAATTTATAAATATTACCCACAAATATAACATTATCTCAAATCCACACCATAATTTTGAAAAAAAATAATTCGAAAAATTTAAATCTTTATTCATAAAATTTGGGGTCTCACAATATAGATTTCAACATTAATCATAAAAGAACCTTTGAGTAAATAGTTAATACAATTTAATCCTTCCACCATATGTCCCAATTAAATATAAGACATGGAATTCTTCACGAAGTCTTATTTTATTTAATTATATGTATTTCGACTCTTAAATGCATAACTCCAAATAATGCAAAATAGAAACTCTTTTCTAATTTTATTCTGCCTTGGCCAAGGACTACTGAGTTGTCATTTATCGAATCACATAGGACATTTCTCTTCTTTTACTAGAAGCGGTAGATTCTTTATTGATCATACATTATCTCCATGTATAACTTATTATACCCAAGCATACCCTTTGATATACCCTAAGGGTTTTAAGAAATAAATCAAAGTATAACTCATCATACACAAGATACTATGATGATCTCAAGTCCAAGGATTACTTGTACTACTATCACTATAGAAATTCCGATTGACAGGCAAGTAAAACTCCATTAGGTATTCCTTAGCGAGCCACGTTCACTGAACTTATTCTCTAATAAGCACCTACATACTTGCTTTAGTGTCTCCACACAAATGATCATGAGATCAATCATCCTCATCCAATGAGCAAGTAACGTATGTACCAATCTATCCGGATTCACTAATTCCTAATTTAGTAATCCAACGATTGGGAACTATTTTAGTTTTAAGCTTTCTAAGAATTTAGATCTCATTAGAATGATCATCATCATTATTCTAAAAGCATTGCTTTAAACTATGGGTTTATCACATATTATAAAACAACATCATGTATGTGACGCCCCCAAAATAGGTATACATCACTCATCTTGAGTCGCCAAATACATGGTACAAAATTTAAATACAACTTAATTATACAACAGTCATGTAAAATACGAAAAAACATAATCTAAGAGTTTTAATAAGAATATTGTCATCTAGACAATATCCACACGCAATGGAGTCCTCATTACATTTATTGTCACACTATTTAACAGAATAGTGAGGAGTACTAATGCTATCATCTGGATCGTCACTCCATTCCCTGACTAGTCCCGGCTACGGTCTCATTTCCTGAAGAGAACAGTGAAAGAAAGGGTGAGCTCAACTAGCCCAGTAAGAAATATTATAACGAAGATAATGCAGAATAAATTATCATTAGCCTTCAACAGTGTTAAACTGATAAAATATAATAAACATCAAGTTTAACTACAGAGGAACAAGCAATCCATTAGAAGAGTCAAGTAGAGAATAAAATCTACTATCTTCTATGATTTAAAAGGTTTTTAATCACTTTTATCACGAGACTCGACAATAAATAAACCACATCATCCCCCACTCTACTACCAGGATATTCATTAGTATCACGACCACAAATTATCTATGCACTACGGGCCAAGGATATTCGTTTATTCATCAATGGTCATAATCATGCCAACAACTGTCCATCAATGCACTACGGCCAATGAGGACTTTTACCACATCATTTATAACATAACGGTCATGATTATACCGAATAATCCCTGGTCATAATCATACCAAGTCCATCCATGCACTACAGGCCACATTGTCAGGATGATGACAATGATATAAGAATTCAATAAAACAAGTTCAAGGATAAATTTGTAAAGATTTATAATTTAATTTATCCAAAAATCAATAACGTCCAAATTGTCAACATGATACTGCTTTGTGGAGTAAAATTCAAGAATGCTTAGAAGAATATTTCCATGAAAAGATACTGGATGAAGCGCAAATATCAATGATATTCCACTAATTTCATGGAATATAAAAGCCAAAACTTTAATCAACTGAGTATAATAGAATATATGAAATCGCAAATGGATTTTTACCGCCATGCGATAATCCACGTAGACATATTATTCCAACAGAATAATAACGAATGGAATAAAAGAAGAATTCACGAGCTCGCTGTAATCGCATGCAGACGAGTTATTCCAATGAATAATAAAGAATGGAACGAAGTCATGCGTAATCCGCATGCATGTGATGTTCCAATGAATAATAAAGAATGGAATAACAACAGAATTCACCGTACATGCAATAGAATCAAGAACATGTGTTATTCCAATAGAATAATAAAAAATGGAATAACATAAGAATTTCACCATGTATGCGGTACTTCCGATAGACAGTTTATTCCAACATAATAATAAAGAATGGAATAAAAACTCTTACGAGTATTGAAAGAAAATAACTCTCTTCATGAATACGAAAGAAATAATACCACTTACCTTAGAAAAACTGGATACTAGAATAGTGAGGTAGCAAACTTTTCTTCTTCTTTCTCTCTATAATTTCTCTCTATAATAATTGCTCTAAAGCTTTTGTGAATTGGTGAGAAATGAAGGAAGAATTAGCTTCTATTTATAGGAAAATATAGTTTCGATAATTGCACGTTTTGGGGCTCTAAATATTACAGTATAATACCTTCCTCTTTTTCTTTATTATTAATTTAGTCCTACAAGTATTATCAAACTTGCACTACATCCCCTAATAGTAAATAATGTGAATTAATAGTTCATTCATGTGACTTAATAGTATATTCATGTGAAAAAACTAATTACAATATAGTACCTTCAACTATACCTCCATTTTTAATTTAGTCATGCAAGTATTATCAATCTTGCACCACCTCCCCTAATAGTACATGAATGTGAATCAATAGTACACACATGTGAATAAATAGTTATAAGCATGTGAAATAATAGCAATTAATTGCTCATTTATCCGATTAATTACCCGATTGGTCAATATAACCTCCAAACATCAATTATTATCGAAATAAATGTCGATTTCTACTAACACTAATAATCCCAACACAATGGAACTATCAATTTCATCTTTAATCAACACAACTTATTCATCATTAATATTATAACTCATAATATTTAATAACCACGTCGTTCCCAGGAAAGAGGGGGCTTTCCGATAAGGATTTCTCCTTATTGGCGCGCAATTAGGTGACCAAACCTCTCCTTGACAGAACTTCTAGACATTATCAATATTGCAAATAATAATATGAATAACTTTATCGTCTCAATTATTGATTTAATAATAATAAATATTATGCAGATGATACTGTGACAATAATTGAATCAATGATATGAGAGATATGATGTGACGCCCCCAAAATTAGATATACATCACCCATCTTAGGTCGTCAGATACATGGTACAAAATTCAAATACAACTTACTAATACAACTGTCGTGCACAATACGACAAAACATAACTGTGAGTTTGAATACAATTATTGTCTACTAGAGATTATACAAACTCAAAAGGAGTCCTCATTACAATTATTAACACACTATTTCATAGAATAGTGAGGACTACTAATGCTATCCTTCCGGACCGTCACTCCGTTCCTAGTAGTCCTCGCTATGTTCTCATTTCACAAGAGAAACAAAGTGAAAGAAAGGGTGAGCTCAACTAGCCCAAAGAAGAAATATTATGACTAAGATAATGCGAAATAAATTATCGTTAGCCTTCAACAGTGTTAAGCGATAAAATATAACAACATCAAGTTTAATGCAATGGAACAAGCAATCCATTAAAAGAGTCAAGTAGAGAATAAAATCTACTATCTTTTATGATTTAAAAGGTTTTCATCACTTTTATCGTTGAGACTCGACAATAAATAATCCACATCACCGAATCACCCATACATCTGACCCGATGATATTCTTTTGTATAACGACCACAATTATCCATGCTCTACGGGCCAAGAATATTTGTGTATTCATTAATGGTCATGATCATGCCAACAATCGTCCATCAATGCACTACTGACCAATGAGGACTTTTCCCACATCATTTGTAACATTACGGTATGATTACAAGAATAATCCTTGGTTATAATCATACCAAGTCCATCCATGCACTACGAAGCACGATTGACTTTTAAAAAATATAAACATGAGGATGATGACAATGATATAAGAATTCAATAAAACAAGTTCAAGAATTAATTTATTCAGAACTAATAACGTCCCAAATTGTCAACATGATCTTTGCTTTGTAGAGTAAAATTTAAGAATGCTCAGAAGAATATTTCCATGAAAAGATATTGGATGAAGCATAAATATCAAGGATATTCCACTAATTTCATGGAGTATAGAAGTCAAAACTTTAACCAACTGAGTATAACAACAAATGGGATAACAAAAGAAATCACCATGCATGCGGTATTGCCGCATGACAAAGTTATTCCAAAAGATTAGTAAATAACGGAACCAGTGTGAGGCAAAATTGCACCGGCTGTGATGTTCCAATGTAATAATAAAAATTTTAACCGTGTCCCAAGGCGTAACGCATGTGATGTGATATATTCAACGAGAATAATAAAGATGGAACCCGGAGTCCAAATAAACGCATTGTATATGATATTCAAATGAATAATAATAAAGATTTTAACCGGTCCCATAAAAATGCATGATGTGATATTCCAAATGTAATAATAATAAAAAGCAGAATAATAGAAGAATGTCACCAAGTATAGGGTAGTCCGTGTATCTTTGGTTATTCCAAAGAATAATAAAGAATGGAATATCGTAAGTTCTCTTCATGAATACAAAAAAAAAATAATACCCTTGCACGTAAAATAAAATGAATACAAGAGTAGGAAGTAGCGAATACTTTTCTATAATTTCTCTCTCTAGAGTTTTTGTGAATTTGTAAGAAATAATGAAGGAATGAGCTTCTATTTATAGAAGAATGGACTGCATAGTAACTAATCCATGAACGATCCAGATTGATTTACTTTTAAACGGACGGTCCATAATTAAAGCAAAATCTTTTAAATAAAATATAATATATTCTATTTATAATTATATAATAAAATAATATATATATATATATATATATATATATATATATATATAAACCATAATACTCTCTCCTCGACAAAAATCTGCTCCAACCGTCTTTTTTTTTTCAAGTAAAACAAATTTATAATATAAATATATATATATATACAGCCGGACCTGATCAAAAACGAACTTTTTTTTTCTTTTTTTTTTAAAACAACTAAAAAAAATTATTTAATATTTTATGGAACTGAAATTTTTCCATAATATAATGTTTTGGGCGTGTTTTGAATACCTATACCAAAAAGTGGTGGTACAGTCTGCATAGACTGTACATACATGTTTTGTAATACGTACCCAAATCACACCAAAAATACTGTATTATGAAAAAAATTTCAATTCCATATTTATTTATTTATTTATTTTTAGTTGTTTAAAAAAAACAAAAAATAAATACAATTCCGGACTTTAGCTCCATCCGGACGTCCGGACTGGATCTTGCCCCTATATATATAAGTATATGTTATAAACATATATATATATATATATATATGTAATAATTGTACTCCCCCCCAATACCCGTAACCAAAATTCTTCCTCCCAAGACTTTGTAACCCTCATGGGCCCCACTAGTGGGCCCCCACCTATTATTATATAAAATAACTTTCTACCGATTATTTTGAAAAATGGGTAAATAGGGGTTCATAAAATAAGCAAAATTTACAACAATTACTATAGCAATAATTGAACAAAACTGAGTGACTTCTCACGTAAGTATCAATAATCAATCTTGTGTACTCTTTATGCAACTACGCCAGACATCGTATTTTTTTAACAATTTAGTGTTTCAACGATTAACTGTAAAACTTCCGCCATTATTTTTCATAAAGTATTTTTGTCATTTTCTCAATCCGACAATAATTACATTGTGGGGTCCACTGAATGATTGTCTTTGTTGTCTGACGAATATTCCCTGTTAAAACGAACATTCCCCGACCAATCGAATATTATATAACAACTTGCGTACTTTGAAAAATTTATAAATATTACCCACATCTATAACATTATATCAAATTTACTCCATAATATTTAAAAAATGATATTTATAGAAAATTCATCTTTATTTATAAAAGTTGGGGTCTTACAACCTCCCATTCTTATGAAATTTCGCCCTCAAAATTAGGGTACGTACCTGGTATATCGAAGTGGTAAGGATACCTTGATTTCTTTCAGATTCTAACTCCCAAGTCATTTCCTCAACATCGTGGTTTCTCCACAAAACTTTGACTTGAGGTATAACCTTGGAGCGTATAATATTTTCCTTCTTATCCAAGATTTGAATAGGAACCTCTTCATACGTCAAATCTTCCGCTATTTCGTCCGGTTCTAACTCAATGATGTGGTTCGGGTCTTTCACATATTTACGTAACATGGATATGTGAAAAACGTTATGAACACGAGATATACTTGGCGGTAAAACGAGTCTATAGGCTACAGTTCCTACTCGATAGAGGATTAAAAATGGGTTGATGAATCGAGGATTGAGTTTTCTTCTCTTTCCAAATCTCGTAACTCCTTTCCATGGAGCAACACGTAACAACACATGATCTCCTATATCGAATTCCACGTCCTTTCGATGAAGATCAACAAACTCTTTTGTCGATCTTGTGAGGTTTTTTTACGTTGTCAGATCGTTTGAATCTTTTCTGTAGTCATACGTACCAACTCCGGTCCCAACAACATTGCTTCACCCACTTCATCCCAGCATACTGGAGAACGACACTTTCTTCCATACAACGCTTCAAATGGAGCCATGCCAATACTTGCTTGATAACTGTTGTTGTAGGAAAACTCCACCAATGGTAAGAACTTGTCCCAACTTCCCTTAAAATCAAGGAGACAGAGTCTTAATAGATCTTTAAGAGTTTGAATAGTCCTCTCCGACTGTCCGTCCGTCTGAGGATGATATGCCGAGCTAAATCGTAAGTCTGTGCCCATAGATTTTTGCAAATTAACCCAAAATCGTGAAGTGAATCTTGGGTCTCGAGCAGACACTATGGATACTGGCATACCATGCAGTCTTACAATCTTGTTTATGTATATACGAGCAAGACGTTCAAGTGTATAAGTTTCTCGTATCGATAAGAAATGAGCAAACTTGGTCAATCTATCAACAATGACCCAAATCGCATCTATACCTTGAGAAACCTTAGGAAGACCGGTAACGAAATCCATGGTAATGTGCTCCCACTTCCATTCTTGAATTTCAAGTGGTTGCAATGGACCTTTTGGAACTTGATGCTCCATTTTAACTCGTTGACAAGTTAGACACCTTGAGATAAATAGCGCTATCTCTCTCTTCATATTGCTCCACCAAAATGTATGACGAATATCATGATACATTTTGGTACTCCCGAGATGGATTACAAACGGTGTGTTAATAGCCTCCATCATGATTTTATACTTTAATTCAGGGTCGTTAGGAACACAAAGTCTGGAGTTGACTCGAAGTATTCTTTCTTCATCGATTCTTGCTTCCGGCATAGCACCTTCTTGCACTTTCTTCCTCATACGCATCAGCTCCAGGTCTGTAGCTTGAGCAGTTTTAACTTTATCAATTAAAGTCGGTTCTACTCGTATATTCGCCATCATCACATGGGTCCCTGGAGTCTTTAACTCTATCTCCATCCTTTGCAAGTCACACAAAATGGGCCTTTGCGTTTACAATATCGCATTAACACTTGCATATGATCTTCTACTCAATGCGTCAGCTACCACGTTCGCTTTTTCCAGGATGGTATTGGATGGTATGATCATAATCTTTTAATAGTTCAAGCCAGCGTCATTGTCGCATGTTTAGATCCTTTTGAGTGAAGAAATATTTGAGGCTTTTATGATCCGTAAAGATCTCCACCTTCTCCCCATACAAGTAATGCCTCCAAATCTTTAGTCATAAGAAGATAACAAATACTAACTCTAGATCATGAGTAGGATAATTCCTCTCATATTCTTTGAGTTGTCTTGAGGCATAGGCTATGACTTTTCCATGTTGCATGAGAACACATCCCAACCCTTTGCGAAAGCATCATCAGAGATGACAAATCCTCCGAGCCGGATGGTATTGCGTAACAGAGCAGTCTTAAATGAGTCTCTTTTTGAGTTCTTGAAAACTCTTCTCACATTCTTCGCTCCCAACCAAACTTTTATCTTTCCAAGTCACCGAAAGTCAATGGAGTAGCGATTCGAGAAAATCCTTCCACGAATCTCCGATAATAACCAAATAAACCGAGAAAGCTACGTGCTTTGGTCATCGATTTAGGTTGCTCCCGACTTTGAATAGCTTCAATCTTTCTTTGGGTCAATGATATTCCATGACTTGATACCACGTTCCCAAGGAATGCTACTTCCTCAAGCCAGAACTCGCATTTCTTCAACTTGGCATAAAGCTTATATTCACGAAGCTTTTGGAGTGTCAGCCTCAAATGTTGCTCATGATCTTCATGATAGGTTTGTAATATTCATGGGCGCAATCAAATTGCAAAATAATGCGGAAGCGTGTAAAATCAGAGTTTAAAAATTTTACAAACCATATACCCGGATCACCCTTTATGCACAATTATTAATTAAATGAAAAGATAAAGAATAAATCATACCCTTGAAGATCGAGCTTCCTCAGGTACAAGTTCACCTCCAAATCCTTTCGCGTTCAATCTTGACTCCACCGGGTTTGGTTCCTTCCTTTGATCAACGTTAGCCACCCAAATGTTTGGCCTCTGAGGTGATCCACCAAGGAAGAAGAAAATTCAAGAAGATGGGTGTTTATGGCTCAAACCCTAGTTTTTCCTATCTCTATAGAAAAAGGTACTCTCCAACAAATTGGAATTATTACGTTGTAAAAAGTCAACAACCCATACCACCCATAATAAGACTCCTCTTATTTATAGATGTGGGCAACCCACCTTAACAATTAAAGAATTGGGTTTTAATTAATTAATTTTTTTTTAATTAATTAAGCTCCCTAATCTTATTAGGGATAATTAATTAAACTCCTTTAACTAATTTTCCTTCCTAATCCAATTAGGAATAAATGAGAGTACTTATATTAAATTAATTCCTAAACTCTTTAGAAATTAAAATAATAATAATTGTAATAATATTAATAAGACTCCTCTTATTAATTTATATTTAATATTTCTAAAATATTAAATAATAAATATTAAGCTATTTAATTTATTCTATCACCATAGATTAAATTAAATATACTTAACATATTATTACGATTATGCCATTAACTTCTTAAATAATTATTCTTCCTTTTATGGTGTGACCCTTTAGGTTCTCCATATTAAACCTATTGTGAATAAATCAATTAGAACAATTCTAATCTTATTTAAATAAATAAATTAAACAATTAATTTATTTAAATAATATTTATTCTACAATAGGGATAAGCCTCCTAGCGATCAACGACTTTCCGTATAATATAGATTTCAACATTAATCATTAAAGAACCTTTGAGTAAATAGTTACCGTACAATTCAATCCTTCCACCATACAATGTCCCAATTAAATATAAGACATGGAATTATCACAAGTCTTATTTTATTTAATTATATGTATTTCGATCCTTAAATGCACAACTCCAAATAATGCAAATTAGAAACTCCTTTCTAATTTCATTACGCCTTAACCAAGGACTCACTGGGTTGTCATTTATCGAATCACATAGACATTTCTCTTTTTATTAGAAGTGGTAGATTCTTTATTGATCATACATTATCTCCATGTATAACTTATTATACCCAAGCATACCCTTTGATATACCCTAAGGGTCTTAAGGAATAAGTCAAAGTATAACTCATCATACACAAGATACTATGATGATCTCAAGTCCAAGGATCACTTGTACTACTATCACTATAGGAATTCCTATCGACAGGCAAATAAAACTCCATTAGGTATTCCTTAATGCGAGCCAATGCTCAAATGAACTTATTCTCTAATAAGCACCTACATACTTGCTTTAGTGTCTCCACACAAATGATCATGAGATCAATCATCCTCATCCAATGAGCAAGCAACGTATGTACCAATCTATCCTGGATTCACTAATCCCCAATTTAGTAATCCAATGATTGGGAACTATTTTAGTTTTAAGCTTTCAAAGAATTTAGATCTCATTAGAATGATCATCATCATTATTCTAAAAGCATTGCTTAAAACTATGGGTTTATCACATATTATAAAACAAAGATCATGTAGATAATTAAAAGCCTTTAATAAATTAATACTTTTTATTAATAAATGAATAAGATTGTTATAAAGTATATGCTTTATCATCAAACATGATTGGCTTGTGTGCATACTACTTTTTCAATCCCCCACTTGCACTAAAGCCAATCGTCATGGTAACTCATACTCTTCTTCTCTAAGTGACGATTATCCTGCCGTTGGATAAGCTTTAGTTAATGGATATGTAATGTTGTTCATGAGAGTCCACTATCTCTATAGTGATTTCCCATCTTCAATGATTCTAATAATCAAATGAAAGTGCCACTACACATGTTTAGATCCAAGATGAGACTTAGAACTATTCCTAGTTCTGTAATGAACTTTTAATCCAAACAATCAACTTGCAGCTTCATTTATAGCTATATACTTTGTCTTTATTACTAAACCAGTAACTCTTTGCTGTTTGGAACCTTTCCAATTCACTGCACCACTGTTCAAGATAACGCTTTACCTTAAAGTGGATTTTCTGTCATCTTGGTCTGTCTGAAAAACTTGAGTCTGCTAAGCCCTCTAGTTTTAATTTAGACCCACCATGAATATGATCACATCCCTAGTGTCGGTTAAGAACTTTAAGATGTTTTTCACTGACTCACAGTGAACTTCTCCAGAATATGACTGATCAACATTAGGTCTCGTATATTTCATTGCATACATGATAGTTACTCATGTGATCTCTCTTTTTGAGTCTCATGGGGACTATTAAGAGATACACTCCATAGCTCATCTACATGAGACATCTCTTGGAGTTTGCCATGCTAAACGACTTTAGCATCAAATGAATATACGTTCCTTGGGTTAAGTCGAGCATCCTCTTAAATCTATCTATATAGATTTATATCCCCAATTAAGATACTCTTCCAAATCATTCATGGAGGAATGTTTAGACAACTTTATCTTTACTGATTGTAGCATTAGTATGTCATTCCTTATCTCGTAGTATATCAACATATAATATTAGGAATGTCACGACGCTCCCATCGTCCCCTTTGGTGTATACACTAGGTTCATTCTTATTTTGATAAAATCAAACTCTTTTGATTGCCTCATCAAAACGAATGTTCCATTTTGAGAGTGTCTATAACTCTTACCTCATCGTATGTAACTGGATCATCATCTTCTATGATGTGTACCTCATCATCATCATCCATGATGAATCCATACCTCCTAGGTATCTTTGGTACTATTCCAGATTTACGATTCTTTGTGTGGTACAATAGAAGTCTATCTACGTGTTCCTCTTATTTGACTTATAGTGTTTTGTGGTTCTTGAACTCTTCAAGATCTATTGTCCTCCCACTAGCCCCTTCAATGATAAACACATTTATCTTAGAAGCGGCAAGTTGTTTCGCAATAAACACCTTTTGCTAAGCGAGGATTATATAGAACATATACCCTAAACTTACTTTAGGATGTCCCACAAATCGACACTTGTCAAATCTTGTCCCAAGCTTATCCTTTGAAACCTTTTCACATAAGTTGGACAACCTTTTATCTTAACATACTTAAGATTAGGAATCCTCCCTATCCATAACTTTTATGGAGTCTTGGGGCCGGATTTTGAGGTTACCATTTTGTAGATATGCAGCCATTTCTAGGACATGACCCTAGAGGGATACTGGAATGTCGGTAAAATCATTATGGACCGCACCATGTCCAACAAGGTACGAATTTTTCCTTTCAGATACATCAATCAATTATTATGTATCGAGAGGCGTCCATTATGAGAAAACCATTTGAGATGATCTAGAAACTTATTGCACAAGTATTTATCCCTTGATCTAATCAAAGAATCTTAATACTTTGCCAATTTGTTTCACTTCTGAATTCTTTGAACCTTTCAAATAATTCACACTTGTATTTTAGCGAATACACACATTCAATTCTTTGAATGATCATCTCATTTTCTTATACTAATTTGTTCAATATGCAAAATTATTTTCATGTAAGTCAAGTATACAAAATTTATTAAGTAATATTCCAGTTCTATACAAAACATTATTATTATAAATAGAACAACAATTGTTCTTAATTATAATACCAAAAATTTTATTGTCCAACAATAAAATGGAAATAATATTTTTAACAAGAACTGGAATACAATAACAACTTATCGACTTAATAGATTTGCTTCGTAGGCATTGCTAAACTATAAGTTCCTATGGCTAATGCAAGAACCTTTGCTTCATTTTTCACACATAGGATTACTTATATTTGTTTAGCTTTCTACTGCTTTGGTCCCTTCATAAATCTATATTTATGATAACCAAAGTCAGATATCCAATACCCAAGTAGAACCTTTGACTTAAAGAAAAATTTATTTCAATCATGAACAAAATCGATTATAAATCAAACTTCACTAAGCTTCTTTGGTTAGCCTCTGCAAGATGCTTCTCGCATTTTCTTTCCAAAGGTCCAGCTTATTGCGTTGGTAGCAAACTCCTTTGCTATCCAGACGCGATTTTGTTCTTATTATCCTTTGTTTTTGCCTTTCTATTTACCTTCTTTGAATCATTCTTCTTTTCGAAGATCCTTTGGCCCCTACCAAGAAGACTTGATCTTTCTTGGTTGGAAAGTGACTCTCAACATTTTCAACATATTAAGCAAATCAAAGAAAGTTTATATCTAGCTTGTTCATATGAAAATTCACAACAATTGTGAAAGGAGTCCGGGAGTGAGTGCAAGATCAAATCTTGGCTCAACTCTCCATCCATGACAAAACCAGTTGTCCTAATTGATCAATCAAATTGATTATGTTAAGAACTTTTATGCATTTATAGTGCCATTGGCCATTCTAGATCGGAAGAGCTCCTTAGATATCTCGATATCTATCAGGTCCTACTTTCCTCACCATCAACTACTTGATGTGCAGGGAGTATAAGAAGAGCATCCATAGTTTCATGCCGACGTGAAGCTCGTTACTCATTGATGCGAGCATGATGCATTGAGCCAAGTGTGCATCATCTTGCCACTTTCTAAAAGTAGCAATGTCTTCCTCAGAGGCATTATGCGCAACCATTGCAGGATAGGCATATTAAAGACATAAGATAGCTTTTTCAAAGAATGAGAACTATTCTCAAATTCCTTAACCAATCCGCTTAATTCTTGGCCGATTAATTTAGCATCTAATATGCTTCGCAAATGATAGTAATTTTAGACATTGTAAAATTCAGAAATGAATTTGTAATTAACAACATTTTAACATACATTCTTTTATTAATTACCAAAATAAATTAGGTCTTGTTTTTAAATTGGTATCTCCCACTATTTTCTTCAAACTATATTACCTCACTTATATAGTTCGCAAAAAATCTAATTAAAGATTTGCTAGTGAGAATAAGGATCCCATTTCAAATGTATATAGCCTTGTGGTGACACAACAAACTATATATAAATAAATAGTAGACAACTTTTGTCAATTACATCAACTATGCAACTCCTTGATTTTGCCTCTTAGATTATTTTGATCAAGTGGTGGCACATCCTAATCAAAATTATCCAAGTTAAGTCCCACCTAGCACTCCATATATTCAAAAAAGAAAAATATCATCCTTGTGGTGACACAACAAAACAATATTGTTCAATTTTCTTTATAAGCATCAAATGTGATAAATTAACATCTTAAATACTTAATACTTGCCTTGTGGTGACACAACAAACTCATATTAAATATTTAATACTCTATTAATTTTATCATGCTAGAAAGCCGACGCTCGATATTCCAAATATCTTTGAACGCTTAGGACTTAATATAAAAATTGAGGGTTTGTTATTAATTTGTCTCATCTTGTTTAGCAGCGCATTTATTATATATATATAAAATACGCGTCATATTAATGAACATCTAAGCATGTTTTGCATAATATATAATATATATAGTATAAGCATGCACATATAGAATACTATATTCTACCCGGATTGATTATGGACTTTTATTCTAGTTTGGTTCACTAGAGCCACCAAGTGAACCAAAAGGTCAAACCCTAGGGGTGCAAGAAATAATATTTAAATATAACTATTACATTTAAACCCGGGCTCCATTACAAACGGGTCTTCAAGCGCTTCTTGTCCCTTGATCTCTAATTCTTCAAAATAATTCTAAATATTCCTATTACAAAACTATTTAAAATAAATAGAAACCTTGATCAGCAGTCAAGGGGAAGTACATAGGAGAGAGATAGAATTTACATTTAGAAAAATTAGAGAAGACGAGGTACGCAGACCCCATTTAATAAAACCCATACATTCATGCATCCAACTAAAATAAAATCCAATCAGATTGGTCAATAGTCCATAATCAATCCCATTTATTATCATACACATCACCATATGCATCAATAAATAACATTCATCTCATGAATAATAATCATTTAATATATATATTGATATCATTTAATGGGCAAATTTAGTTAGTATAAAATCTAATTTTGAATCAAAATAAACTCCTTTATTTTAATCCAAATTTAAATCAAAATAAAACTATTTTATTTTAATTTATCTAATTTTTGAATAAAATAAGCTATTTTATTTTAATCAAAATTTTAATCAAAATAAACTCCTTTATTTTAATTAATTATGGAATCCAATTCCATGTAAAAAAACTTTAATTAAAATAAACTCTTTTATTTTAATTAATTATGGAATCCAATTCCATGTAAAAAAAATATTAAAGGAAACACGGATTATATTTCCTATTCACAAATAAACTCTTTTATTTTGAATAATATGAAATCCTATTTCATATCTAAATAAACTCCTTTATTTAAGGAAACACGGATTTTCTTTCCTATTCACAAATAAACTCCTTTATTTTAGGAAAAAATAAAATCCAATTTCAACTCTAATTAGTTATCATGGAATCCAATTCTAACTCTAATTAGTTAGCATGAAATTCTAATTTTAAAATTAAAATAAACTCTTTTATTTTAATATTAAAATAAACCTTTTATTTTCAGATTATTAAATAAACTTTTATTTTAATTATAAAATTATTGAGAATAATATATATATATATATATATATATATATATATTAACCGTATATATAATAATATATATATATATTAGTTATGGTATATATATATATAATATATATATAATACTCGTTCCTTTTTAATATAGCCGAATCTTGTAGGATTTACGTGTATGATTTTCCATGAAATCTGTTTATTCCATTCCATTTATGCGTGACTTGCTTTGCTTTTTTTTTTTTTTTATTAGTCACGAAATCCTGTTAACATCTTAGTTTAAAAAACTTGAATGCCCAGCATTACTTTCTCGATTTCAGTGCCTCTTAAAAAAATAAAATGACATGATATTACAAAAAAAAAAAGTAGTATCTTTGCCTTGTTTTGTCCCTTTGAAAATTCGGTAATTTAGAATGAAAGCACCTTTTTTTTTTTTTTTTTTTTTAAATTTTATACAATAAAATTATGCCCAATTAAATTGTTCTAAACACATATCAATATACATATCAAATTAAAATAATTAATAATTCGCATAAAGGTTTGGCTCTAATGCCACTGATTGGGTTTGTAATATACATGGGCGCAATCAAATTGCAAAATAATGCGGAAGCGTGTAAAATCAGAGTTTAAAAATTTTACAAACCATATACCCGGATCACCCTTTATGCACAATTATTAATTAAACGAAAAGATAAAGAATAAATCATACCCTTGAAGATCGAGCTTCCTCGTGCACAAGTTCACCTCCAAATCCTTTTCGCGTTCAATCTTGAATCCACCGGTTTGGTTCCTTCCTTTGATCAACGTTAGCCACCCAAATGTTTGGCCTCTGAGGTGATCCACCAAGAAAAGAAGAAAATTCAAGAAGATGGGTGTTTATGGCTCAAACCCTAGTTTTTCCTATCTCTATAGAAAAGGTACTCTCCAACAAATTGGAATTATTACGTTGTAAAAGTCAACAACCCATACCACCCATAATAAGACTCCTCTTATTTATAGATGTGGGCAACCCACCTTAACAATTAAGGAATTGGGTTTTAATTAATTAATTTTTTAATTAATTAAGCTCCCTAATCTTATTAGGATAATTAATTAAACTCCTTTAACTAATTTTCCTTCCTAATCCAATTAGGAATAAATGAGAGTACTTATATTAAATTAATTCCTAAACTCTTTTAGAAATTAAAATAATAATAATTGTAATAATATTAATAAGACTCCTCTTATTAATTTATATTTAATATTTCTAAAATATTAAATAATAAATATTAAGCTATTTAATTTATTCTATCACCATAGATTAAATTAAATATACTTAACATATTATTACGATTATGCCATTAACTTCTTAAATAATTATTCTTCCTTTTATGGTGTGACCCTTTAGGTTCTCCATATTAAACCCATTGTGAATAAATCAATTAGAACAATTCTAATCTTATTTAAATAAATAAATTAAATAATTAATTTATTTAAATAATATTTATTCTACAATAGGGATAAGTCTCTCCTAGCGATCAACGACTTTCCGGATAATATAGATTTCAACATTAATCATTAAAGAACCTTTGAGTAAATAGTTACCGTATAATTCAATCCTTCCACCATACAATGTCCCAATTAAATATAAGACATGGAATTACCACAGTCTTATTTTATTTAATTATATGTATTTCGATCCTTAAATGCACAACTCCAAATAATGCAAATTAGAAACTCCTTTCTAATTTCATTACGCCTTAACCAAGGACTCTTGGGTTGTCATTTATCGAATCACATAGGACATTTCTCTTCTTTTATTAGAAGTGGTAGATTCTTTATTGATCATACATTATCTCCATGTACAACTTATTATACCCAAGCATACCCTTTGATATACCCTAAGGGTCTTAAGGAATAAGTCAAAGTATAACTCATCATACACAAGATACTATGATGATCTCAAGTCCAAGGATCACTTGTACTACTATCACTATAGAATTCCTATCGACGAGCAAATAAAACTCCATTAGGTATTCCTTAGCGAGCCACGCTCAATGAACTTATTCTCTAATAAGCACCTACATACTTGCTTTAGTGTCTCCACACAAATGATCATGAGATCAATCATCCTCATCCAATGAGCAAGCAACGTATGTACCAATCTATCCTGGATTCACTAATCCCCAATTTAGTAATCCAATGATTGGGAACTATTTTAGTTTTAAGCTTTCAAAGAATTTAGATCTCATTAGAATGATCATCATCATTATTCTAAAAGCATTGCTTAAAACTATGGGTTTATCACATATTATAAAAACAAATCATGTAGATAATTAAAAGCCTTTAATAAATTAATACTTTTTATTAATAAATGAATAAGATTGTTACAAAGTATATGCTTTATCATCAAACATGATTGGCTTGTGTGCATACTACTTTCACTTCACGGCTTTTGGAATAAATAAGGATGTCATCAATAAAGACGACCACAAAGTGATCCAAATATTCCTTGAATACTCGGTTCATAATATCCATGAAGGCAGTAGGAGCATTAGCAATCCAAAGGACATGACTAGGAATTCATAATGCCCGTACTGAGTTCTGAAAGCCGTCTTTGGAATGTCATCTATTCTAATCTTCAATTGGTGATATCCGGAACGAAGATCAATCTTTGAAAAGAATTTAGCTCCTTTGCAACCGGGTCAAACAAAAGTCATCAATACGTGGCAATGGGTACCTATTTTTGATGGTGACATGATTCAACTCCCAATAATCAATACAAAGTCGATACTCCCATCTTTCTTCTTCACGAATAGAAACAGAGCACCCCAAGGAGAAGTACTAGGACAAATAAAGCCAATGTCTAACAATTCCTGCAGCTTGGGTCTTTAACTCCACGAAGTTCAATAGAGCCATTCGATATGGGGCTTTGGAAATGGGTTTTGTCTTCGGGTTCAAGGTCGATAAAAATTCAATTTCACGCTTTTGGGGTAGGCCGGAAGTTCTTCTTGGAATACGTCAGAAATTTATTAACAACAAAAAAATATCATTCAAAGATGACGTATTTTTGTTTAGATCATGACATGAGCTAAGAAAGCTTGACATCCGCTTTTCAATAAACGAATAGCTTTATGGCTTGAGATGACCGTGATTGATTTTAATGGTTTGGTTGCTTGAATTAGCATAATAGGTTGATTAGGAATATGAAAGCTAACAACCTTACGAAAATAATCAATTTTGCATGATAAGTAGTTAACCAATCAATCCCTAGAATCACGTCAAATGCAAGTATTTTTAATGAAATAAGATCGACAGTAATATGAGGGTACCGATTTGAACCAAACAAGACTTATAAACAATGGGATGTAATGAAGGTTTCTCCCAATGGAGTTTCCACAGATAAGTCAAAATCTAATTTCTCGAGTCAAATTTAATCGTTGAGCGCAGTAGGAGAAATAAACGAATGGGTAGAACCCGGTATCAAATAAAGTATAGACTTCGCTAGAGTTTATGATAAGCTTACCCGTGATGACCTCATTCGGGTTCCTTGCTTTCTGGGAGGTCACAAAAAATGCTCTCCCTTGCACTACCGGCTTTGACTTTTTTGGGACGGCCTTTGGTGCCTCCATCTTAGCTTAACTTGTCTTCGGTGAACGACAAAATCGGGCTAAGTGCCCTTCTCTTCCATAATTATAACATACTTTGACTAAGATCGCGCTTTGACCGATGTGTCCCTCCCTCCGCATTTGAAGCATATGATAGGTGGTCGCTCTCCTTCCTTAACAATGGGTGTTTGGTCGACGCCGTCTTTCCATCATTGTTGAATCTCCTCTTCTTGAAATGTCCATTCTTATTGTTTTGGCCCTGATTACCACCGAAGTGGATACCATTTCTGGCATGTTGATTCCCTCCACGCTTGTTGTCACCGCTTCGATGACTGCTCTCACTGGTATTATCATTTTGCCGGCTGCTCTCTATTGATTGCGTTGACTCATTATCGCGCTCTACTAACTGAGCCCTATATTCTGACCGACCAATTAAATACCAAATAAACTTAGGTAGGCCATACTAGCGAATGAATTCCCCGTCTCTCCCCTCCTAGTTTTATTCTCATATCATAGCCAGGGATCATATCCCTAATCTTTGATACCAACTGTGACGCCCCCAAAATTAGGTATACATCACCCATCTTGGGTCGTCAGATACATGGTACAAAATTTAAATACAACTTACTAATACAACTGTCGTGTACAATATGACAAAACATAACTGTGAGTTTGAATACAATTATTGTCTACTAGAGATTATACAAACTCAAAAGGAGTCCTCATTACAATTATTAACACACTATTTCACTGTAATAGTGAGGACTACTAATGCTATCCTCCTCGGACCGCCACTCCGCTCCTCGCTAGTCCCCTCGCTATATTCTCATTTCTCAAGAGAACAAAGTGAAAGAAAGGGTGAGCTCAACTAGCCCAAAGAAGAAATATTATAACTAAGATAATGCAGAATAAATTATCGTTAGCCTTCAACAGTGTTAAACTGATAAAATATAACAACATCAAGTTTAACTGTAGCGGAACAAGCAATCCATTAAAAGAGTTAAGTAGAGAATAAAATCTACTATCTTTTATGATTTAAAAGGTTTTTCATCACTTTTATCACCGAGACTCAGCATAATAAATAATCCACATCACCGAATCACCCCTGCACTACAGCCAAGGATATTCTTTAGTATCACGACCACAATTATGCATGCACTATGGGCCAAGAATATTTGTGTATTCATTAATGGTCATGATCATGCCAACAACTGTCCATCAATGTACTACGGCCAATGAGGACTTTTACCACATCATTTGTAACATTACGGTCATTATTACACCGAATACTCCTTGGTTATAATCATACCAAGTCCATCTATGCACTACAGGCCACATATGACTTTAAAAAAATATAAACACGAGGATGATGACAATGATATAAGAATTCAATAAAACAAGTTCAAGAATTAATTTATTAAGGAACTAATAACGTCCAAATTGTCAACATGATACTGCTTTGTAGAGTAAAATTTAAGAATGCTCAGAAGAATATTTCCATGAAAAGATATTGGATGAAGCATAAATATCAAGGATATTCCACTAATTTCATGGAGTATAGAAGTCAAAACTTTAACCAACTGAGTATAACAACAAATGGAATAACAAAAGAAATCACCATGTATGCGGTACTTCGCATAGACAGGTTATTCCAACAGATTAATAAGTAACGGAATTAGGTCAAAGTAAATTTGCAATCGGGATGTTCCAACCTAATAATAAAGACGAAACCAGTCCAAAGATAAACGCATTGCATGTGGATATTCCAATGTAATAATAATAAAGATGTAACCGTGTCCTGTAAAATGCATGCATGTGATATTCCAATGTAATAATAATAAAAACAGAATAATAGAAGAATGTCACCAAGTATAGGGTAGTCCGCGTATACTGGTTATTCCAGCAGAATAATAATGGAATATCAGAAGTTCTCTTCATGAATACAAAAGAAATAATATCCCTTACCGTAAAATAAACTGAATACAAGAGTAGGGAAGTAGCAGAATACTTTTCTCTATAATTTCTCTCTCTAGAGTTTCAGTGAATTTGTAAGAAATAATGAAGGAATGAGCTTCTATTTATAGAAGAATGGACTGCATAGTAACTAATCCATGAACGATCCAGATTGATTTACTTTTAAACGGACGGTCCATAATTAAAGCAAAATCTTTTAAATAAAATATAATATATTCTATTTATAATTATATAATAAAATAATATATATATATATATATATATATATATATAAGTGTGAAGAGCCCCGAGCCTCTCGCTGGTGACTTCCTGTTGATGGGGAATGCACCGGCCGCACTCTCCGTAGGGACGCCTGCCTTTTCTATGGCAAGTCGATAGTACTAATGTGAGGTCTTGACACAAGTTGGTGTCCAGAGTCACAGTTAGGTATCGTAGCTTAGGGATATGATCCTGGCTAAGATGTGAGAATAGTACTAGGAGGGAGAGACGGAATTCCTTCGCTAGTATTACCTACCTAAATTTATTTGGTATTTAATTGGTCTCGAGTATAGGGATAATATGTGATATGTTAATTAACCCTTATTTTATGGCAAAGGTTTGAAAATGGCATCCGAGAATGTTGAGAATAGCAATGGAGCACAAGAGACTGCTGATTCTCCATATATCAATAATCGATAATGTGCAACAGGGATGGCGATAATCCTCCCATAAAAACAACAACACCGATCAATTGATGAATGACGATGTGACGCTTAAAAGGTTTTAGAATTCATGCAACATCGGTAAAAGCGACTCTGCTCAAAACGTGGGGTGGAAACACGGAAAACTCTCGGCGGTCACCGCTAAACAATTCAAGGAGTTGGGACCACCGGAGTTTAAGGAGAGCCAAAACCACTTCTCGGCGGAAGCATGGATAAAGCATTACCAAGATATTTGATGTCTTGGGATGCTCCGAGAGCAAAAGGTTCCTTTGCGCCTTTTATGTTGCGCGGAGAGGCGACATCGTGGGGAATCCAGAAACGTACTCAACTCATTTGTCTTGAAAGATATCTTGGGAGAAGTTCCAGAGTCATTCAACGACAAATACTTTCCCGAAAGTATTCGCCACGTGAAGGAGGTGGAGTTTATCAAGTTGGAACAAAACAATATGACCGTGTCGCAATACGAGGCAAAGTTTGCGGAGTTATCACGGTTCGTCCCCACTTGGTAGATAATGAAGAGAAATGACGCGAATGTTTTTAAGAGGTTTGAAGCGAGAGATACGTCAACATCTTATTTCTCATAAACCGTGTTTTTATTCAGATGTTGTAAATAGGGCTCGATTAGTGGAGCGCGATAACGAGTCAACGCCTGAACTAAAAGAGAGAGCAAGAAAATTATAATACCAAATGAGTAGTAGTCATCGGGCGGTGACAACAAGCGTGGAGGAAATCAACAAGCCGAGATATGGTAACCACTTCGGTGGTAATCGTGGCCAAAATAATAAGAATGGACATTTCAAGAAAAGGAGATTCAACAATGATGGAAAGACGCCAAAGACCAAAGACCGTTGTTAAGGAAGGAGAAGGACCACCTATCATATGCTTCAAATGCGAGTAGAGGGACACATCATCCGAATCATGCCATGCCATCCAAAGCATGTTATAATTGTGGAAGAGAAGGCCACTTAGCTCGATTTTGTCGCCATCAAGACGAATTCAACTAGGATGGAGGCACCAAAGGTCATCCCTGCATAAACCAGAGCCGGTAGTTTAAGAGAGAGCGTTTTTTTCTCGTGACGAGGAACCTAAATAAAATTATCACGGGTAAGTTAATCGTAAGCTCTTGCGAAGTCTATACCTTATTAGATACCGGTTCTACCCATTCTTTTATCTCTCTTGCTTGCGTTCAACGTTTAAATTTGACTCAAGAAATTAGACTTTGATTTATCTATTGAAACTTCGTTGGGAGAAACCTTCGTTACCTCCACTGTTTATTAATCTTGTTGTTTCAAATAAACACTTTCACGTTACCTGTCGATCTTATCTCTTTGAAAATACTTGCCTTTGAGGTAATTTTTGAAAACGATTGATTAACTACTCATTATTCTTTTTGTAAGGTTGTTAGCTTTCATATTCTAACCAACCTTATTATCTGAATTCAAAGTAACCAAACCCTAAAGTTAATCATTTGTTATATCAAGCCATAAGTAAAGAGCCCGATCCTTTCGTTGTTGACTTTCTTGTGTGGAATGCACCGCCGGACTTTACAGAAAGGCGACGCCATTTATCAAGATGGCAAGTTAATAGGTATCAATGTGACGTCTTGTCCAAGTCTTGGACGAGAGTAATTTTGAATGATATTTCTATCATTAATAAATTTCTTGGCGTATTCTTGAAGACTTCCTAGCCTACCCTAGAACGTGAAATCGAATTTTGTATTGACCCGAAAGACAAAAACCAATTTCTTAAACCCTCAAATATTTCTTCAACTAAAAGGATCTGCTTATGTGTATTATGATGAAAGTCATAATAAAAGCATTGGACTAATGAAAATCATGGGTATATGTGGTATTAGTAAGTGTTATAATGAGTTATGTTGGTTATTATGAGAAAACATGAAAGTTTCTTAGAAATCACAAAGAGTTGAAAATCGATTTTTTAGTGAAAAACGTAACATGAAATTCAATTGACCATATCTCCTATTATATTTTGAATTTTTGAATGTGGTCAAATCCTAGAGTTAGATCTATGAGTTACCTAACTAATCCAAGTGGAATTACTGGAAAAGGTGTTGTAGATTTTTGTGTGGACTGATTTTAGCAAAGGAGGTCAAAGCTGTAAATTTTGAAAATGCTACTCGCCCGAAACTTTAAGGGGCTGTTTCGGCCACTTAAATTATGAGAAAAATTCTGGCCTTTGGGACATAAAGGTATATGGTATAAAGTATCTCCTGTCCAAAAATGAGCTCATTCTGACTTAAAATGAGCAAGTTATGACTATTTCAATATTTAGGTTTTTCCGATGAAAAATGCTATAACCGAGTTCTATAACTCAGATGACCATGAAATTTAAACTAGAAGCTCACGTTAACATGTGTAAGGTCCTGCCAAGATTTGGGAATTTTTGGAGTTAAACTTGAGGTAGCTAATTTCTTAAGGAATTAATTAGAAATTGATTTTAAAAAATAGTAAATGAATTTTTAAAAATTCCGAGAAAAATATATTTTCATTATGGGACTATATTATGCTAAATCCCAGAAAAGAAATATTTTTGGGACTGATTTGGTATTTTTCATGAAAATAGTTTAGTTATGAACATATGAGTTAAATATGTTATGTGAAGTAACAAAGTTGAAAATAGGATTTTATGGCTAGAAAATCCTATATAGAGTATATGCATATTTTTTGATGAGGATTTGATAATTGGTGATGATATTTTATGAGTATGGCATTTTGAATGATTAAATGCATTATATGGTAAAGCGTAAACAATTGAGATAAATTGTTTATAAATTTAAGAAGTGATTAAAATATTGTTATAATATTAATGATATTAGATTATGAGATTATTAAGTGATTGAAAACATGGGGATATTCTTGAATCCTGGATAAATTATATTATAAATGTTTAATATTTATCCTTTATCTCATTTGATTGATTCTTTATATCATTATCCTCATGTTTATATTATGTTGAAAGTCATCCGTATGGCTTTGTGGTGCATAGATGGACTTGGTATGATTATGACCACGGATTATTCGGTATAATCATAATCAGTAAATGAATACACAATTATCTTTGTAGTAGTGCATGGATAATTTGTGGTGATGATACTAATGAATACACAATTATCTTTGGTAGTAGTGCATGGATAATTTGTGGTCGTGATAATAATGAATATCCTTGGCACCAGAGTGCGGGATGATTCGATGATGTGGATTAATTATTGAAATTTGAGTCTCATCTTTGAAATATTAATTCATGGATGTGTTCAAAGTCATCTCAGCATTACGTGCATAGATGGACTTGGTATGATTATGACTGTGGATTGTTCGTATAATCATAACCGTAATTGAAAACACAATTATCTTTGGCCGTAGTTCATGGATAATTTGTGGTCGTGATACTAATGAATATCCTTATCTTTGGTAGTAGTGGATGATTCGATGATGTGGATTAATTATTGAAATGAATCTCAATTAATGAAATATTAATTCATGGATGTGTTCAAAGTCATCTCGTGGCTTACGTGCATAGATGGACTTGGTATGATTATGACCGTGGATTGTTCGGCATAATCATAACCAGTAATTGAAAACACAATTATCTTTGGTAGTAGTGCATGGATAATTTGTGGTCGTGATACTAATGAATATCCTTGGCACGTAGTGCGGGGGATGATTCGATGATGTGGATTAATTATTGAAATTTGAGTCTCAAAGAATGAAATATTAATTCATGGATGCGTTCAAAGTCATCTATGGCTTACGTGCATAGATGGACTTGGTATGATTATGACCAGGATTGTTGGTATAATCATAACCAGAATTGAAAACACAATTATCTTTGGTAGTAGTGCATGGATAATTTGTGGTCGTGATACTAATGAATATCCTCGGGCACGTAAAAGGGGGATGATTCGATGATGTGGATTAATTATTGAAATGAGTCTCAAAGAATGAAATATTAATTCATGGATGCGTTCAAAGTCATCTCGCTTGTGCATAGATGGATGCTTGGTATTTATGATGGATTGTTGGTATAATCATAACCAGTAATTGAAAACACGAATATCCTTAGCCAAGATAATTCATGGTTGTGATACTAATGTGAGACCCCAGTTTTTATCAATAAAGATTTAAATTTTGTCAAAATAATTTTTAATATTATGGTGTGAATTTGAGATAATATTATAGTTGTGGGTAGTATTTATAAATTTTGCAAAGTATGCAGTGGTTATATTATATTAGATTGGTGGGGGAATATTAGGTTTAGCGAGGGAATATTAAATACAACGACTCAATCATTGGTGGACCCTACAATGAATTATTGTCGGATTGAAAAAAGCGACAAAATATTTTATTGAAATAACGGCGGAAGTTTTACTGTGGTTCTTGTTGAACTACTTTCGGTAGTAAAAATGCGATGTCGTGTGGTTGCATAGTAGCACACGCGGTATTGATTATTGATGCTTATGTGAGAAGTCACTCGGTTTGATTCCATTATTGTCGATTAATAATATGAATTATTATAGCGATAATGACGTTTTGTTTTATTATTATTATTAACGTAATAAAAGCGAAACATCTTTTATATAAAATAGAATACTTTATTAAAGTTATTACATAAATAGAATATATTATATTTTATTATGCATAGTGTTGCGTAGTGTTTTTGCATAGTGTTTTGCATAGTATTGCATAGTGTTTGCATAGTAAAATGTTTTTATATAAATAGAATATATTATATTTTATTTAAAAGATTTTTCTTTAAATATGGACCGTCAGTTAAAGTAAATCAATCTGGATAGTTCATGGATTAATTCTTATGCATTCCATTTTCCTATAAATAGAAGCTCGTTCCTTCATTATTTTCTTACGAATTCATTGAAACTACAGAGAGAAATTATAGAGAGAAAGCTATAGAGAAAATTATAGAAAGAAGAAGAGTATTACTACTTCTTCACTACTTCATATTAGGTTCTTTTACGGTGAGGGTGTTATTCTTTCTTCTTGAAGAGAACTTACATTATTCCATTCATTATTATTACATTGGAATAACTTTGTAAAAGTGGCATACCTATACATAACTTTTGTATCTGCGGCATACCTATACTTGGTGAAATCCTTATGTTATTCCATTGCTTATTATTACATTGGAATAACTTTGTATCTGTGATTTACCTATATACTTGGTGACATTCTTACTATTATTACATTGGAACATCACATGCATGTGTTTTACACCGACTGGTTCCGATTTTTATTATTACATTGGAACATCACATGCATGTGTTTTACAGGACTGGTTAAAATCTTTATCATTCTGTTGGAATATCTATCATGTGTTTTACAGGATGCAGTTCCATCTTTATTATTACATTGGAACATCCACGCCGATTGTGAATTTCACGACACAGTTCCGTTATTATTATTACATTGGAATAACTTTTGTCTGTCTGATATCTGCATGCATGGTGATTTCTTTTGTTATTCCATTCTTTATTATACCCGGTTGGTTAAAACTTTGACTTCTATACTCCATGAAATTAGTAGAATATCCTTGATATTTGCGTTTCATCGATATCTTTTCATGGAAATATTCTTACGATCATTCTTGAATTTTACTCTACGAAAGCGATTATCGTGTTGACAATTTGGGCGTTAATAATTCATGGATTAAATAATTCTTGAACTTGTTTTATTGAATTATTATGTCATTGTCATCATCCTCATGTTATATTATGTTATCTTTGGCTTACGTGCATAGATGAACTTAGTATGATTATGACCGAGGATCATTCGGTATAATCATGACTTGATATAAATGATGTGACAAAAGTCCTCGATGGCACATAATGCGATGATGGATAGTTTTTGGTATGATTATGACCGGGGTGATTCGGTATAGTCATGACCATTGATAATTTGATGAAAATCCTTGGCCAGTAGTACGAGGGATGATTAGATGTGGTGGTTTATTTATTAAAAGTTGAGTCTCGTGATAAAAATTGATGAAAACCTTTTAAAACCTAAAAGATAGTAGACTTTATTCTCTACTTGACTCTTTTAATGGATTGCTTATTCATTTGCTGATTAAAGCTGGTTGTCTATTGTATTTTATCGGTTTAACATTGTTGAAGGCTAATGATAATTTATTACGCATTATCTTAGTCGTAATATTTCTTCTTGGGCTAGTTGAGCTCACCTTTTCTTTCCTTTATTCTCTTGAGGAAATGAGAACATAAATTTGAGACGAGTCGGGGAGCGAAGTAATGGTCGAGAGGATAGCATTAGTAGTCCTCACTATTACGTGAAATAGTGTGATAATAGTTGTAATGAGGACTCCTTTTGAGTTTGTATAATATCTAGTAGACAATATTTGTATTCAAACTCATGGTTTATGTCGTATTAGGTTATAGTAATTTATGTACCATGTAGCGATTATATTAGTAAGTTGTATTTGAATTTATGTACCATGTAAGTGGCGACCCAAGATGGGTGGCGTACCTAATTTTAGACGCGTTGGTCGGAGTTGGTATTGGTATCGAGCTTAGGGATATGATCCACAGCTAAGATGTGAGAATAGTACTAGGAGGGAGGCGGGAATTCTTCGCTAGTATGACCTACCTAAATTTATTTGGTATTTAATTGGTCGGTCGAGTATAGGGATAATATGTGATATGTTAATTAACCCTTATTTTGTGGCGGTGTTTGAAAATGGCATCAAGAATGTTGAGAATAGCAATGGAGCACGAGAGGCTGTTGATTCTCCACAGATCGATAATCGGGACAATGTCTGCAACGGGATGGCGATAATCCTCCTGTAAACAACAACAACGATCGATTGATGAATGACGAGTGCGTTTAAAGGTTTTAGAATTCATGCAACATCGGTGAAAGCGACTCTGTCCAAAAGCGTGGGTGGAAACACGGAAAACTCTCGGTGCGGTCACCATTAAACAATTCAAGGAGTTGGGACCACCGGAGTTTAAGGGAGAGCAAAACCACTTACGGCGGAAGCATGGATAAAGCAGATTACCAAGATATTTGATGTCTTGGGATGCTCAAGGAGCAAAAGGTTCCTTTACCGCCTTTATGTTCTTGGCGGAGAAGCGGATTCTTGGTGGGAATCGGTAAAAGCGTACTCGACTTTCTTTGTCTTGAAGATATCTTGGGAGAAGTTCGGGGAGGCATTCAGCGACAAATACTTTCACGAAAGTATTAGCCACATGAAGGAGGTGGAGTTTATCAAGTTGGAACAAAACAATATGGCCAGTAATACATGATACGAGGCAAAATTTGCGGAGTTATCACGATTCGTCCCACTTGGTGGATAATGAAGAGAGAATGGCGCGAATGTTTTTAAGAGGTTTGAAGCGGAGATCACGTCGACATCTTATTTCTCATAAAAAGCTGTTTTTTATTCGGATGTTGTAAATAGGGCTCGATTAGTGGAAGCGCGATAACGAGTCAACCTGACTAAAAGAAAGCGGCAAGCAAAATTATAATACCGGTGAGAGTAGTCATGAGCGGTGACAACAAGCGTGGAGGAATCAACGGGCGGATATGGTAACCACTTGGTGGTAATCGGGGCCAAAATAATAAGAATGGACATTTCAAAAAAGGAGATTCAACAATGATGGAAAGAGCGTCGGCACCAAAGCTTTTTGTTAAGGAAGGAAGAAGGACCACCTATCATATATGCTTCAAATGCGGAGGAGAGGGACACATCGGTCCGAGCTGCGCCATCATGCCATCAAAGCATGTTATAATTGTGGAAGAAGGTCACTTAGCTCGATTTTGTCGTTTCAAAAGACAAATTCAACTAGGATGGAGGCACCAAAGGCATCCCGGACAAACCAAAGCCGTAGTTTAAGAGAGGCGTTTTTTTTCTCGTGACGAGGAACACGAATAAAATTATCACGGGTAAGTTAATCATAAGCTCTTGCGAAGTCTATACCTTATTTAGATACCGGTTCTACCCACTCTTTTATTTCACTTAGTTGCGTTCAGCGTTTAAATTTGACTCAGAAGAAGTTAGACTTTGACTTATTGGTTGAAACTTCGTTGGTAGGAACCTTCGTTACCTCCTTTTTTTATTAATCTTGTTGTTTCAAATAAACACTTTCACGTTACTGTCGATCTTATCTCTTTGAAAATACTTGCCTTTGATGTGATTTTTGAAATCGATTGATTAACTACTCATTATTCTTTTTGTAAGGTTGTTAGCTTTTATATATTCTAACCAACTTTGTTATCTGAATTCAAAGTAACCAAACCCTAAAGTTAATCAACTTTGTTATATCAAGCCATAAGTAAAGAGCCCGATCCTTTCGTTGTTTGACTTCCTTGTGTGGAATGCTGCAGAAGCCCGGACTTTACTTAACGTGGCGTCGTGAATGAAGATGGCAAGTTGATAGGTATCATTGTGAGGTCTTATCTAGGTTAAGGGATAGAAGTCACGATTGGTATCGATGTGACGTCTTATCAAGTCTTGGACGAGATGTAATGATTTTTGAATGATATTTCTATCATTAATAAATTTCTTGGCGTATTCTTGAAGACTTCTAGCCTACCTAGGCGTGAAATCGAATTTTGTATTGACCCCGATCTGAAAACCCATTTCTTAAACCCTCGAATATTTCTTCAACTAAAAGGATCATTTACGTGGATTATGATGAAAGTCATAATAAAAGCATTGGACTAATGAAAATCATGGGTATATGAAGTATTAGTAAGTGTTATGATGAGTTATGTTGGTTATTATGTGAAAACATGAAAGTTTCTTAGAAATCACAAAGAGTTGAAAATCAGATTTTGGTGAAAAAGCGTAACATGAAATTCAATTGACCATATCTCCTATTATATTTTGAATTTTTGAATGTGGTCAAGTCCTAGAGTTAGATCTATGAGTTACCTAACTAATCCAAGTGGAATTACTGGAAAAGGTGTTGTAGATTTTTGTGTGGACTGATTTTAGCAAAGGAGGTCAAAGCTGTAAATTTCGAAAATGCTACTGCCCAGAAACTTTAAGGGACTGTTTCGGCCACTTAAATTATGAGAAAAAAATTCTGGCCTTTTGGGACATGAAAGTATATGGTATAAAGTACCTCCTGTCCAAAAATGAGCTCATTACGACTTAAAATGAGCAAGTTATGACTATTTCAATATTTAGGTTTTTAAATGAAAAATGCTATAACCGAGGAGTTCTATAACTCAGATGACCATGAAATTTAAACTAGAAGCTCACGTTAACATGTGTAAGGTCCTGCCAAGATTTGGGAATTTTGGAGTTAAACTTGAGGTAGCTAATTTCTTAAGGAATTAATTAGAAATTGATTTTTAAAAAATAGTAAATGAATTTTAAAATTCGAGAAAATATATTTTCATTATGGGACTATATTATGCTAAATCCCAGAAAAGAAATATTTTTGGGACTGATTTGGTATTTTTCATGAAAATAGTTTAATTATGAACATATGAGTTAAATATGTTATGTGAAGTAACAAAGTTGAAAAAATAGGATTTTATGGCTAGAATCCCTATATAGAGTATATGCATATTTTTTTGATGAGGATTTGATAATTGGTGATGATATTTTATGAGTATGGCATTTTGAATGATTAAATGCATTATATGGTAAAAGCGTAAACAATTGAGATAAATTGTTTATAAATTTAAGAAGTGATTAAAATATTGTTATAATATTAATGATATTAGATTATGAGATTATTAAGTGATTGATAACATGGGGATATTCTTGAATCTGGATAAATTATATTATAAATGTTTAATATTTATCCTTTATCTCATTTGATTGATTCTTTATATCATTATCCTCATGTTTATATTATGTTGAAAGTCATCATGGCTTTTTTGGTGCATAGATGGACTTGGTATGATTATGACCACGGATTATTAGGGTATAATCATAATAGTAATTGAATACACAATTATCTTTGGTAGTAGTGCATGGATAATTTGTGGTGCGTGATACTAATGAATACACAATTATCTTTGGTAGTAGTGCATGGATAATTTGTGGTCGTGATATCTTAATGAATATCCTTATCTTTGGTAGTGCGTGATTCGATGATGAATGGATTAATTATTGAATGAGTCTCATGGATGAAATATTAATTCATGGATGTGTTCAAAATGAATACACAATTATCTTTGGTAGTAGTGGTGGATAATTTAATCATAATAGAATGAATACCTACAATTATCTTTGGTAGTAGTCATGGATAATTTGTGGTCGTGATACTAATGAATATCTTTGGCACGTAGTGCGGGATGATTTGATGATGTGGATTAATTATTGAAATTTGAGTCTCAATGAATGAAATATTAATTCATGGATGTGTTCAAAGTATCTTTGGTAATACGTGCATGGATTGGTAATTATGACCGAGGATTGTTAGGCATAATCTAATAGCACTATGAATACACAATTATCTTTGGTAGTAGTGCATGGATAATTTGTGGTCGTGATACTAATGAATATCCTTGGCATTATGATTCTGATGTGGATTAATTATTGTTAGTCTCGTGGAAATATTAATTCATGGATGTGTTCAAAAGTCATAATGAATACGTACGATTATCTTTGGTATGATTATGACTTGTTGTTCGGTATAATCATAATAGTAATGAAAACCACGATTATCTTTGGTAGTAGTGCATGGATAATTTGTGGTCGTGATACTTAATGAATATCCTTGGCACATGTAGTGCGGGGATGATTCGATGATGTGGATTAATTATTGAAATTTGAGTCTCGACAATGAAATATTAATTCATGGATGTGTTAAAAAGTCTTTCGTGGCTAGTGTGCATTGATAGACTTGGTATGATTATGACCACGGATTATTGGTATAATCATAGTAGTAATTGAAAACACGAATATCCTTAGCCGGATGGTGCATGGATAATTCATGGTTGTGATACTATTAAAATTTGAGTCTCGATATTATTGGTTTCTGATTATATATCTTTGGCTTTTGTAGTGCAAAGATGATTGTTAATAAATATCTTTGGCACATAGTGCAAAGATGAATTGTTAATGAATATCTTTGGTAGGATTGCAAAAATGAATTTAATATTTTCAACGATAAAGGTATTCAAGGTATCCTCACCTCTTTATCATATCAGTCGTACCCTAATTTAGAGGCGAAATTCCATAAGGAGGGGAGATTGTGAGACCCAGTTTTATCGATAAAGATTTAAATTTTGTTGAAATAATTTTTTATATTATGGTGTGAATTTGAGATAATATTATAGTTGTGGGTAGTATTTATAAATTTTGCAAAGTATGCAAAGTGGTTATATTATATTCGATTGGTGGGGAATATTAGGTTTAGCGAGGAATATTAAATACAATGACTCAATCATTGGTGGACCCCACAACGAAATTATTGTCGGATTGAAAAGCGACAAAAATATTTTATTGAAATAACGGCGGAAGTTTTCTGTAGTTCTTGTTGAACTACTTTCGGTAGTAAAAAAATACGATGTCGTGTGGTTGCATAGTAGCACACGGTATTGATTATTGATGCTTATGTGAGAAGTCACTCGGTTTGATTCCATTATTGTCGATTAATAATATGAATTATTATAGCGATAATGACGTTTTGTTTTATTAATTATTATTAGCGTAATAAAAGCGAAACATCTTTATATAAAATAGAATACTTTATTAAAGTTATTACATAAATAGAATATATTATATTTTATTATGCATAGTGTTGCATAGTGTTTTGCATAGTGTTTTGCATAGTATTGCATAGTGTTTGCATAGTAAAATGTTTTTTATATAAATAGAATATATTATATTTTATTTAAAGATTTTTCTTTAAATATGGATAGTCAGTTAAAATAAATCAATACGGATAGTTCATGGATTAGTTCTTATGCATTCCATTTTCCTATAAATAAAGCTCATTCCTTCATTATTTTCTTACGAATTCATTGAAACTACTAGAGAGAAATTATAGAGAGAAGCTATAGAGAAAAATTATAGAAAGAAGAAGAGTATTACTATTACTTCACTACTTCTATATTAGGTTCTTTTTTTACGGTAAGAGGGTGTTATTCTTTCTTCTTGAAGAGAACTTACATTATTCCATTCATTATTATTACATTGGAATAACTTTTGTAAAAAGTGGCATACCTATACATACTTTTGTATCATGGCATACCTATACTTGGTGAAATCCTTATGTTATTCCATTGCTTATTATTACATTGGAATAACTTTGTATCTGTGATTTACCTATACTTGGTGACATTCTTCTATTATTACATTTGGAACATCACATGCATGTGTTTTACACAGGACTGGTTAGATTTTTTATTATTACATTGGAACATCACATGCATGTGTTTTTACAGGACTGGTTTCCGTCTTTATCGTTACATTTGGAATATCCTATCATGTGTGTTTTTTTAGGATGCAGTTCCATCTTTATTATTACATTGGAACATCACATCCGGTGTGAATTTCACGACACAGTTAGATTATTATTATTACATTGGAATAACTTTGTCATCTGATATCTGCATGCATGTGGTGATTTCTTTTGTTATTCCATTCTTTATTATACCGGTTGGTTAAAACTTTGACTTATACTCCATGAAATTAGTAGAATATCCTTGATATTTGCGTTTCATCGATATCTTTTCATGGAAATATTCTTACGATCATTCTTGAATTTTACTCTACAAAGCGATATCATATGTTGACAATTTGGGCGTTAATAATTCATGGATTAAATAATTCTTGAACTTGTTTTATTGAATTATTATGTCATTGTCATCATCCTCATGTATTATTATATTATGTTATCTTTGGCTTACGTGCATAGATGAACTTAGTATGATTATGACCGAGGATCATTCGGTATAATCATGACTTGATATAAATGATGTGACAAAAAGTCCTCGATGGCACATAATGCGATGATGGATAGTTTTTGGTATGATTATGACCGGGGGTGATTCGGTATAGTCATGACCATTGATAATTTGATGAAAATCCTTGGCCAGTAGTGCGAGGATGATTAGATGTGGTGGTTTATTTATTAAAATTTGAGTCTCGTGATAAAAATTGATGAAAACCTTTTAAAACCTAAAAGATAGTAGACTTTATTCTCTACTTGACTCTTTTAATGGATTGCTTATTCATTGCTGCTTAATTAAAGCTGGTTTATCTATTGTATTTTATCGGTTTAACATTTGTTGAAGGCTAATGATAATTTATTACGCATTATCTTAGTCATAATATTTCTTCTTGGGGCTAGTTGAGCTCACCCTTTCTTTCCTTTGTTCTCTTGAAATGAGAACATAGGCTTGGAGACGAGTCGGGGAGCGAGTAATGGTCGAGAGGATAGCATTAGTAGTCCTCACTATTACGTGAAATAGTGTGATAATAGTTGTAATGAGGACTCCTTTTGAGTTTGTATAATATCTAGTAGACAATATTTGTATTCAAACTCACGATTTATGTCGTATTATACCCAGCAGTATTAATAAAGTTGTATTTGAATTTATGTACCATTAAGTAAGTTGTATTTGAATTTATGTACCATGTAAGTGGCGACCCAAGATGGGTGGCGTATACCTAATTTTGACACAAGGCGTCACGGTTGGTATCGAGCTTAGGGATATGATCCTGGCTAAGATGTGAGAATAATACTAGGAGGAGAGGCAGAAATTCCTTCGCTAGTATGACCTACCTAAATTTATTTGGTATTTAATTGGTCGGTCGAGTATATAGGATAATATGTGATATGTTAATTAACCCTTATTTTGTGGCGGTGTTTGAAAATGGCATCAGAATGTTGTTGAGAATAGCAATGGAGCACGAGGAGGCTGTTGATTCTCCACAGATCGATAATCGAGACAATGTGCAGCGGGATGGCGATAATCCTCCTATGTAAACAACAACAACGATCGATTGATGAATGACGATGCGTTTAAAGGTTTTAAATTCATGCAACATCGGTGAAAGCGACTCTGTCAAAAGCGTGGGTGGAAACACGGAAAACTCTCGGGCGGTCACCGCTAAACAATTCAAGGAGTTGGGACCACCGGAGTTTAAGGAGAGCCAAAACCACTTACGGCGGAAGCATGGATAAAGCAGATTACCAAGATATTTGATGTCTTGGGATGCTCAGAGGAGCAAAGGTTCCTTTGCTTGCCTTTATGTTCTTGTGGAGGCGATTCTTGGTGGGAATCGGTAAAAGCGTACTCGACTTCTTTGTCTTGAAGATATTGGGAGAAGTTCGGGGGGCACATTCAGCGACAAATACTTTCACGAAAGTATTACGCCACACATGAAGGAGGTGGAGTTTATCAAGTTGGAACAAAACAATATGGCCAGTGTCATGATACGAGGCAAAGTTTGCGGAGTTATCACACGTTTCGTCCCACTTGGTGGATAATGAAGAGAGAATGGCGAATGTTTTTAAGAGGTTTGAAGCGGGAGATCGTCGACATCTTATTTCTCATAAAGCGTGTTTTTTATTCGGATGTTGTAAATAGGGCTCGATTAGTGGAGCGCGATAACGAGTCAGCCTTGACTAAAAGAAGCGGTAAGCAAAATTATAATACCGGTGAGTAGTCATCGAGCGGTGACAACAAGCGTGGAGGAAATCAACGGGCGGATATGGTAACCACTTGGTGGTAATCGGGGCCAAAATAATAAGAATGGACATTTCAAGAAAAGGAGATTCAACAATGATGGAAAGGCGTCGGCACCGGCTTTTGTTGTTAAGGAAGGAGAAGGACCACCTATCATATGCTTCAAATGCGGAGAGAGAGACACATCGATCCGAATGCGCCATGCCATCAAAAGCATGTTATAATTGTGGAAGAAGGTCACTTAGCTCGATTTTGTCGTTTCTGAAGAGACAAATTCAACTAGGATGGAGGCACCAAAGGTTGTCCCGGACAAACCCAGGCCGTGGTTTAAGAGAGCGCGTTTTTTCTCGTGACGAGGAACACGAATAAAATTATCACGGGTAAGTTAATCATAAGCTCTTGCGAAAGTCTATACCTGTTAGAATCTGGGTTCTACCCATTCTTTTATCTCTCTTGTTGCGTTCAGCGTTTAAATTTGACTCAGGAAGAAATTAGACTTTGACTTATCTATTTGAAACTTCGTTGGTAGAAACCTTCGTTACCTCCATTTATTAATCTTGTTGTTTCAAATAAACACTTTCACGTTACTGTCGATCTTATCTCTTTGAAAATACTTGCCTTTGAGGTAATTTTTGAAAATAATTGATTAACTACTCATTATTCTTTTTGTAAGGTTGTTAGCTTTCATATTCCTAACCAACTTTATTATCTGAATTCAAAGTAACCAAACCCTAAAGTTAATCATTTGTTATATCAAGCCATAAGTAAAGAGCCCGATCCTTTCGTTGTTGACTTCCTTGTGTGGAATGCTGCAAAGCCGGACTTTACGTAGGCGGACGTCGTGAATGAAGATGGCAAGTTGATAGGTATCGTTGTGAGGTCTTATCGAGGTTAAGATAAAGTCACAGTTAGGTATCAATGTGACGTCTTATCAAGTCTTGGACGAGTAATAGATTTTGAATGATATTTCTATCATTAATAAATTTCTTGGCGTATTCTTGAAGACTTCCTAGCCTACCCTAGAGCGTGAAATCGAATTTTGTATTGACCCCGATCTGAAAACCCATTTCTTAAACCCTCAAATATTTCTTCAACTAAAAGGATCATTTTACGTGGATTATGATGAAAGTCATAATAAAAGCATTGGACTAATGAAAATCATGGGTATATGAAGTATTAGTAAGTGTTATGATGAGTTATGTTGGTTATTATGTGAAAACATGAAAGTTTCTTAGAAATCACAAAGAGTTGAAAATCAGATTTTAGTGAAAAACGTAACATGAAATTCAATTGACCATATCTCCTATTATATTTTGAATTTTTGAATGTGGTCAAGTCCTAGAGTTAGATCTATGAGTTACCTAACTAATCCAAGTGGAATTACTGGAAAAGGTGTTGTAGATTTTTGTGTGGACTGATTTTAGCAAAGGAGGTCAAAGCTGTAAATTTCGAAAATGCTACTGCCCAGAAACTTTAAGGGGCTGTTTCGGCCACTTAAATTATGAGAAAAATTCTGGCCTTTTGGGACATGAAGGTATATGGTATAAAGTATCTCCTGTCCAAAAATGAGCTCATTCTGACTTAAAATGAGCAAGTTATGACTATTTCAATATTTAGGTTTTTCCGATGAAAAATGCTATAACGGAGTTCTATAACTCAGATGACCATGAAATTTAAACTAGAAGCTCACGTTAACATGTGTAAGGTCCTGCCAAGATTTGGGAATTTTGGAGTTAAACTTGAGGTAGCTAATTTCTTAAGGAATTAATTAGAAATTGATTTTTAAAAATAGTAAATGAATTTTAAAATTCGAGAAAAATATATTTTCATTATGGGACTATATTATGCTAAATCCCAGAAAAGAAATATTTTTGGGACTGATTTGGTATTTTTCATGAAAATAGTTTAATTCTGAACATATGAGTTAAATATGTTATGTGAAGTAACAAAAGTTGAAAATAGGATTTTATGGCTAGAAAATCCTATATAGAGTATATGCATATTATTTTTGATGAGGATTTGATAATTGGTGATGATATTTTATGAGTATGGCATTTTTGAATGATTAAATGCATTATATGGTAAAAGCGTAAACAATTGAGATAAATTGTTTATAAATTTAAAAGTGATTAAAATATTGTTATAATATTAATGATATTAGATTATGAGATTATTAAGTGATTGATAACATGGGGATATTCTTGAATCTGGATAAATTATATTATAAATGTTTAATATTTATCCTTTATCTCATTTGATTGATTCTTTATATCATTATCCTCATGTTTATATTATATTGAAAGTCATCTACGGCTCATAGTGCATAGATGGACTTGGTATGATTATGACCACGGTTATTCGGTATAATCATAACCGTAAATGAATACACAATTATCTTTGGCCGTAGTGCATGGATAATTTGTGGTCGTAATACTAATGAATACACAATTATCTTTGGTAGTAGTGCATGGATAATTTGTGGTGCGTGATCTTAATGAATATCCTTATCTTTGGTAGTAGTGCGGGGATGATTCGATGATGTGGATTAATTATTGAAATATGAGTCTCGACAATGAAATATTAATTCATGGATGTGTTCAAAGTCATACATGGCTTACGTGCATAGATGGACTTGGTATGATTATGACCGAGGATTGTTACGTAATAATCATAACAGTAATTAAAACACAATTATCTTTGGTAGTAGTTCATGGATAATTTGTGGTCGTGATACTAATGAATATCCTTGGCACGTAGTGTGGGGATGATTCGATGATGTGGATTAATTATTGAAATTAGTCTCGTGATGAAATATTAATTCATGGATGTGTTCAAAGTCATCACGTGATTTACGTGCATAGATGGACTTGGTATGATTATGACCGAGGATTGTTCGGCATAATCATAATGAATTGAAAACACATTATCTTTGGTAGTAGTGCATGGATAATTTGTGGTCGATCTTAATGAATATCCTTATCTTTTTGTAGTAGTGCGGGGATGATTCGATGATGTGGATTAATTATTGAATGAGTCTCGTGATGATTATTAATTCATGGGATGCGTTCAAAGTCATCTATGGCTTACGTAGTGCATAGATGGACTTGGTATGATTATGACCGAGGATTGTTGGGATAATCATAACTAATAATTGAAAACACATTATCTTTGGTAGTAGTGCATGGATAATTTGTGGTCGTGATCTTAATGAATATCCTTGGCACGTAGTGCGGGGATGATTCGATGATGTGGATTAATTATTGAAATTTGAGTCTCGTGAATGAAATATTAATTCATGGATGTGTAAAGTCATCTTTGGCTTACGTGCATTGATGGACTTGGTATGATTATGACCACGGATTGTTGGGTATAATCATAACCGTAATTGAAAACACGAATATCCTTAGCCGGTGGTGCATGGATAATTCATGGTTGTGATACTATTAAAATGTCTGAGTCTCGATGATTATTGGTTTCTGATGAATTGTATATCTTTGGCTTTGTAGTGCAAAGATGAATTGTTAATGAATATCTTTGGTAGGATTGCAAAAATAAATTTAATGTTTTAAGCGATAAAGGTATTCAAGGTATCCTCACCTCTTTATCATATCAGTCAGTCGTACCCTAATTTCGAGGGCGAAATTCCATAAGGAGGGAGATTGTGAGACCCAGTTTTATCGATAAAGATTTAAATTTTGTCGAAATAATTTTTATATTATGGTGTGAATTTGAGATAATATTATAGTTGTGGGTAGTATTTATAAATTTTGCAAAGTATGCAAGTGGTTATATTATATTCGATTGGTGGGGAATATTTGGTTTAGCGAGGGAATATTAAATGCAAACGGCTCAATCATTGGTGGACCCTAGCAATTATTATTGTCGGATTGAAAAAACAAATATATTTTATTGAAATAACGGCGGAAGTTTTACTGGTAGTTCTTGTTGAACTACTTTCGGTAGTAAAAAATGCGATGTCGTGTGGTTTGCATAGTAGCACACGGTATTGATTATTGATGCTTATGTGAGAAGTCACTCGGTTTGATTCCATTATTGTCGATTAATAATATGAATTATTATAGCGATAATGACGTTTTGTTTTATTAATTATTATTAGCGTAATAAAAGCGAAACATCTTTTATATAAAATAGAATACTTTATTAAAGTTATTACATAAATATAATATATTATATTTTATTATGCATAGTGTTGCATAGTGTTTTGCATAGTGTTTTGCATAGTATTGCATAGTGTTTGCATAGTAAAATGTTTTTATATAAATAGAATATATTATATTTTATTTAAAAGATTTTTCTTTAAATATGGACCGTCGAGATTAAAGTAAATCAATACTGGATAGTTCATGGATTAATTCTTATGCATTCCATTTTCCTATAAATAGAAGCTCGTTCCTTCATTATTTTCTTACGAATTCATTGAAACTCTAGAGAGAGAAATTATAGAGAGAAGCTATAGAGAAAAATTATAGAAAGAAGAAGAGTATTACTTTACTTCACTACTTACATATTAGGTTCTTTTACGGTAAGAAATTGTTATTCTTTCTTCTTGAAGAGAACTTACATTATTCCATTCATTATTATTACATTGGAATAACTTTTGTAAAAAGTGGCATACCCTATACATAACTTTTGTATCTGCGGCGTACCTATACTTGGTGAAATCCTTATGTTATTCCATTGCTTATTATTACATTTGGAATAACTTTTGTATCTGTGATTTACCTATACTTGGTGACATTCTTCTATTATTACATTTGGAACATCACATGCATGTGTTTTACACGGGACTGGTTAAGATTTTTATTATTACATTGGAACATCACATGCATGTGTTTTACAGGACTGGTTAAAATCTTTATCATTACATTTGGAATATCCTATCACATGTGTTTTTACAGGATCTGGTTCCATCTTTATTATTACATTGGAACATCCTGTGCCGGTGTGAATTTCACGACTTTGGTTCCGTTATTATTATTACATTGGAATAACTTTGTCATCTGAAATCGCATGCATGGTGATTTCTTTTGTTATTCCATTCTTTATTATACCGGTTGGTTAAAACTTTGACTTCTATACTCCATGAAATTAGTAGAATATCCTTGATATTTGCGTTTCATCCGATATCTTTTCATGGAAATATTCTTGATCATTCTTGAATTTTACTCTCTGAAAGCAGTATCATGTTGACAATTTGGGCGTTAATAATTCATGGATTAAATAATTCTTGAACTTGTTTTATTGAATTACTATGTCATTGTCATCATCCTCATGTTATATTATGTTATCTTTGGCTTACGTGCATAGATGAACTTAGTATGATTATGACCGAGGATCATTCGGTATAATCATGACTTGATATAAATGATGTGACAAAAAGTCCTCGATGGCACATGTAATGCGATGATGGATAGTTTTTGGTATGATTATGACCGGGGGTGATTCGGTATAGTCATGACCATTGATAATTTGATGAAAATCCTTGGCCAAGTGAGTGCGGGGATGATTAGATGTGGTGGTTTATTTATTAAGTTTGAGTCTCGTGATAAAAATTGATGAAAACCTTTTAAAACCTAAAAGATAGTAGACTTTATTCTCTACTTGACTCTTTTAATGGATTGCATATTCATTGCATTAAAGCGGTTGTCTATTGTATTTTATCGGTTTAACATTGTTGAAGGCTAATGATAATTTATTACGCATTATCTTAGTCATAATATTTCTTCTTGGGCTAGTTGAGCTCACCCTTTCTTTCACCGTTCTCTTCTGAGAAATGAGAACATAGGCGGACGAGTCGGGGAGCGGAGTAATGGTCGAGAGGATAGCATTAGTAGTCTTCACTATTACGTGAAATAGTGTGATAATAGTTGTAATGAGGACTCCTTTTGAGTTTGTATAATATCTAGTAGACAATATTTGTATTCAAACTCACGGTTTATGTCGTATTGTACCTGACAGTTAGGTTAATAAGTTGTATTTGAATTTATGTACCATGTAAGTGGCGACCCAAGATGGGTGGCGTATACCTAATTTTGGGGGCGTTTAAAATGAATATTCCCCACCAATCGAATATTATATAACACTTGCTTACTTTGCAAAATTTTAAATATTACACACAACTATAACATTATATCAAATCCACACCATAATATTCAAAAATATATTTCGAGAAAATTATTCTTTATTCATAAAAGTTGGGGTCTTATAATGTAGATAATTAAAAGCCTTTAATAAATTAATACTTTTTATTAATAAATGAATAAGATTGTTACAAAGTATATGCTTTATCATCAAACACGACCGGCTTGTGTAGCATACTACTTTCAATTATTATAGAGAGAAATTATAGAGAGAAAAGAAGAAGAAGTCTCATACCTCACTATTTCCAAATTATCCAGCTTTTCTTAAGGTATGGGGTATTATTTCTTTCGTATTCATGAAGAGAGTTATTTTCTTTCAATACTGTAAGGGTTTTTATTCCATTCTTTATTATTACATTTGGAATAACATGTCAAGTACTTGATATCGCGTGCTGCTTAAGTGAATTCTTCTATTATTCCATTCTTTATTATTCATTGGAATAACTTGTTCTGCATGCGGTCTATCGCATGCCTGGTGAATTCTTCTGTTATTCCATTCTTTATTATTCTGTTGAAATAACCTGTCTGTGTGGACTACCACATGCCTGGTGAATTCTTTTGTTATTCCATTCTTTATTATTCTGTTGGAATAACCTGTTTGTGCGGTTTATCACATGTATGGTGAATTCTTCTGTTATTCCATTCTTTATTATTCTTTTGGAATAACCTGTCTATGTAGACTACCGCAAGCATGGTGAATGATCCTTTGTATTCATTCCTTATTAAATTGTGGAAATGACCTGTTTACGTGGATTACCACATGGCGGGCAAAAATCCATTTGCAGTTTCATATATTCTATTATACTCAGTTGGTTAAAGTTTTAGCTTCTATACTCCATGAAATTAGTAGAATATCCAGGATATTTGCGCTTCATCCAGTATCTTTTCATGGAAATATTCTTCTGAGCATTCTTGAATTTTACTCCACAAAGTAGTATCATGTTGACAATTTGGACGTTATTGATTTCTGGATAAATTAAATTATAAATCTTTAAAGTTTATCTTGAACTTGTTTTATTGAATTATTATGTCATTGTCATCATCCTCATGCTTATATTGTGATGAAATTCATATTTGGCTTACGTGCATAGATGGACTTGGTTTGATTATGACCATGGATTATTCGGTATAATCATGACCGTAATGTGATGAATGATGTGGTGAAAGTTCTCATTGGCCTGTAGTTCATTGATGGACAGTTGTTGGTATGATTATGACCAGGGATTATTCGGTATAATCTTGACCATTGATGATTACATGAATATCCTTGGCCGTGATGCAAAGATGATTCAATTTTATTTATTAAGCTGAGTCTCAACGATCAATTTGATGAAAAACTTTTTAAATCATAGAAGATAGTAGATTTTATGCTCTACTCGACTCTTCTAATGGATTGCTTATTCCGCTGCAGTTGTTGATCTAAAACTTGTTGTCTATTATATTCTATTAGTTTATTATATCGTGAAGGCTAAGGATAATTTATTATGCATTATCTTAGTCATAATATTTCTTACTGGGCTAGTTGAGCTCACCCTTTCTTTCACTGTTCTCTTCAGGAAATGAGAATATAGCTGGGACGAGTCGGGGAATAGATTGACGGTCCAGATGGTTGTTTTAGTAGTCCTCACTATTCTATAAAATAGTGTGACAATAAATGTAATGAGGACTCCATTGAGTGTGGATATTGTCTAGATGACAATATTCTTATTAAAAACTCTTAGATTATGTTTTGTCATATTTTACACGACTGTTGTATAATAAAGTTGTATTTGAATTTTGTGCCATATATTTGGCGACTCAAGATGGGTGATGTATACCTATTTTGGGGGCGTCACAGTTGATATCAATGCTTAGGGATATGATCCCTGGCTGAGATGTGAGATAAGAACTAGGAGGGGAGAGACGGGGAATTCCTTCGCTAGTATGACCTACCTAAGTTTATTTGGTATTTAATTGGTCTCACGTAGTAGAGAGGATAATATGTGATATGTTAATTAACCCTTGTTTTGTGGCAGTATTTGAAAATGGCATCCAAAAATGTTGAGATAAGCAATGAAGCACATGAGACCATTGAATCACCAACGATCAATACCTATGATAATGTGCAACAGGAAGACAATAATCCTCAGGTAAACAATAACACCGATGAAATGGTGAATGATGGGATGTTTAGAGGCTTTATGAAATTCATGCAACATTAGGCGAGAGCGGCTCCTGTTCAAAATGCAGGTGGAAATACTGGAAACTCTCGGACGGTCACCGCTAACCAGTTCAAGGAGGTGGGACCGCCGAAGTTTTTTGGAGAGCCAAAACCACTTAAGGCGGAGATATGGATAAAGCAGATCACCAAGATATTTGATGTATTGGGATGCTCCGAGGAGCAAAAGGTTCCCTTTGCCACCTTCATGTTGCGAGCAGAGGCAGATTACTGGTGGGAATCTGTAAAGCATACTCAACCTACCACACTGAAGATGTCTTGGGAGAAGTTCCAAGAGCTGTTCAACGACAAGTACTTTCCTGAAAGTATTCGTCACATGAAGGAGGTAGAGTTTATCAAGCTGGAGCAAAACAATATGACCGTGTCACAGTACGGAGCTAAGTTTGCCGAGTTGTCCCGATTTACGTCCCACTTGGTTGATAATGAGGAGAGAATGGCGCGGATGTTTCTAAGAGGTTTGAAACCCGAGATACGTCAATACCTAATTTCTCACAAACTGTGTTTGTATTCAGATGTTGTGAATAGGGCTCAGTTAATCGAGTGCGATAATGAGTCAACTCAACCAAGAGATAGCAGCCGGGAAAGCGATACTACCAGTGGTAGAAGTCATCGAAGCGGTGAAAACAAACGTGGAAGGAATCAACATGCCAGAAATGGTAATCACTTCGGTGGTAATCATGGCCATGATAATAAAAGTGGAAATTTCAAGAAGAGGAGATTCAACAATGATGGGAAGACGTCATCACCAGCACCTGTTGTTAAGGAAGGGGAACGACAACCAATCGTATGTTACAAATGCGGAGGGGAGGGATATATCAGTCCGAACTGTACGCATCAATCCAAAGCGTGTTATAATTGCGGAAGAGAAGGTCACTTTGCCCGATTTTGTCATGCACCGAAGTCAAGTCCAGCTGGGATGGAAGCATCAAAGGTCGTCCCAGACAAGACAAAACCGGTAGTTCAAGGGAGAGCATTTGTTGTAACCTCCCAAAAAGCGAGAAATCCGAACGAGGTGATCATGGGTAAGCTAATCATAAACTCTAGCGAAGTTTATACTATTTGATACCGGTTCTACCCATTCTTTTATTTCTCCTACTTTCTCTCAATGTTTAAATTTGACTCCGAAAAATTAGACTTTGATTTATCTGTTGAAACTCCGCTGGGAGAAATCTTCATCACATCCACTGTTTATAAGTCTTGTTTGATTCAAATCGGTAACCGCACATTACCTGTCAATCTTATCTCCTTAAAAATACTTGCATTTGACGTGATTCTAGGGATTGATTAGTTAACTACTTATAATGCTAAAATTGATTATTTTTGTAAGGTTGTTAGCTTTCATATTCCTAATCAACCTATTATGCGAATTCAAGCGACCAAACCATTAAAATAAATCACGGTCATCTCAAGCCATAAAGCTATTCGTTTATTGAAAAATGGATGTCAATCTTTCTTAGCTCATGTCACAGATTTAAACAAAAATACGTCATATTTGAATGATATTTCTATTGTTAATAAATTTCCTGACGTATTCTCAAGAACTTCCCGCCTACCCCGGAAAGCGTGAAATCAAGTTTGGTATCGACCTTGAACCCGCAGACAAAACCCATTTCCAAAGCCCCATGTATATCGAATGGCTCTATTGAACTTCGTGGAGTTAAAACCCAATCAGAGGAATTGTTAGACATCGGTTTCATTCGACCTATTATGTCTCCTCGGGGTGCTCCGTTCTATTCGTGAAAAAGAAAGATGGAAGTATGCGACTTTGTATTGATTATCTGGAGTTGAATCATGTCATCATCAAAATAAAACCTGCTTGCCTCGCATTGATGACCTATTTGACCAAATTAAGGCGCCAAATTCTTTTCAAAGATCGATCTTAGCTTCGGATATCATCAGTTGAAGATTAAAACTGATGACATCCCAAAGACTGCTTTCAGAACTCGGTACAGGCATTACAAATTCCTAGTCATGTCTTTTAGACTGACTAATGCTCCTGTTGCCTTCATAGATATGATGAACCGAGTATTCAAGGAATATTTGGATCACTTTGTTGTTGTCTTTATTGATGACATCCTCGTTTACTCCAAAAGCCGTGAAGATCATGAGCAACACTTGAGGCTGATACTCCAAAAGCTTCGTGAAAATAAGTTATATGCCAAGTTAAAGAAATGCTAGTTCTGGCTTGAGGAAGTAGCATTCCTGGGCACGTAATATCAAATCACGGAATATCTTTTGACTCGACAAAGATTGAAGCAATTCAAAGCTGGGAGAAACCTAAGTCAGTGACCGAAGTACGTAGCTTTCTCGGCTTAGCTAGTTATTATTGGAGGTTCGTGGAAGGATTTTCTCGAATCACTACTCCATTAACTTAGCTGACTCGAAAAGATACAAAATTTGGTTGGAGCGAGGAATGTGAGAAGAGTTTTCAAGAACTCAAGAGGAGGCTCATTTCAGCACCTGTTTTGATAATACCAGCTGGTTCGGAGGGATTTGTCATACACAGCGATGCTTCAGGAAAAGGTTTAGGGTGTGTTCTCATGCAACATGGGAAAGTCATAGCCTATGCCTCACGACAACTCAAAGATTATGAGAGGAATTATCCTACTCATGATCTAGAGTCAGCAAATTGCCGTTTTAAGCTTAATATTTGGAGGCATTACCTGTATGGAGAGAAGGTGGAGATCTATACGGATCATAAAAGCCTCAAATATTTCTTCACTCAAAAGGAACTTAACATGCGGCAACGACAATGGCTTGAGCTATTGAATGATTACGATCAAACCATTCAATACCATCCTGGAGAAGCGAACGTAGTAGCTGACGCATTGAGTAGAAGATCATATACGGGTATGAGTGAGATATTGTCAACGCAAAACCCCATTTTGTATGACTTACAAAGGATGGAGATAGAGTTAAAGACTCTAAGGAACAATGTAATGATGGCGAATATATGAGTAGAACCGACTTTAAGCGATAAAGTTAAAGCTGCTCAAACTACAGACCTGGAGATGATGCGTATGAGGAAGAAAGTGTAAGAAGGTACTATTCCGGAAGCAAGAATCGATGAAGAAGGAATACTTTGAGTCAACTCCAGACTTTGTGTTCCTAATGATTCTGACTTGAAGTATAAAATCATGATTGAGGCGCACAACACACCGTTTGCAATCTATCACGGGAGTACTAAAATGTATCGTGATCTTTGACATATATTTTGGTGGAGCAATATGAAGAGAGAGATAGCGGGGTTTATCTCAAGGTGTCTAACTTGTCAACTAGTAAAGGCGGAGCATCAAGTGCTAAAAGGTCCATTGCAACCACTTGAAATTCTAGAATGGAAGTGAAAGCACATTACCATGGATTTCGTTACTGGTCTTACCAAGGTTTCTCAAGGCATTGATGCGATTTGGGTCATTGTTGATAGATTGACCAAGTCTGCTCATTTCTTACCAATACGAGAAACTTATACACTTGAACGTCTTGCTCGTATGTACATAAACGAGATTGTAAGATTATATGGTATGCCAGCATCCATAGTTTCTGATCGAGACCCAAGATTCACTTTAAGATTTTGGGTTAGTTTGCAAAAAGCTATGGGCACGGATTTACGATTTAGTTCAGCATATCATCCTCAAACGGACGGGCAGTCGGAAAGGATTATTCAAACTCTTGAAGATTTATTAAGACTCTGTGCCCTTGATTTCAAGGGAAGTTGGGACAAGTTCTTACCATTAGTGGAGTTTTCCTACAATAATAGTTATTAAGCAAGTATTGGCATGGCTCCATTTGAGGCGTTGTATGGAAGAAAGTGTCGTTCTCTAGTATGCTGGGATGAGGTGGGTGAAATAACGTTGTTAGGACCAGATTTGGAATGTATGACTATGGAAAAGATTCAAACGATCCGACAACGTATAAAAATCGCAAAAGATCGACAAAAGAGTTATGCTGATCTTCATCGAAAGGACGTGGAATTTAATATTGGAGATCATGTGTTGTTACGTGTTGCTCCATAGAAAGGAGTTACGAGATTTGGAAAGAGAGGAAAGCTCAATTGTAAGACCCCAACTTTTATGAATAAATAATAATTTTCTCGAAATATATTTTTGAATATTATGGTGTGGATTTGATATAATGTTATAATTGTGGGTAATATTTACAAATTTTGCAAAGTAAGCAAGTGGTTATATAATATTCGATTGGTCGGGGAATATTCATTTTAACAAGGAATATTCGTACGACGACACAATCATTGGTGGACCCCACAACGAAAGTATTATCGTAGTTAGAAAATGACAGAATTATCTTTTTATTAAAATAACGACGAAAGTGTTACCGTTAAAACTGTTGAACTACCCGGTAGTAAAAGTACAGTTGTAACGCCCCGAAATCTGGTCTATCTTCACACCCGGATTCCGTACGTCTCGAGTACATCATTCATCCAACATACATCATTATATACTGAAATATAACGACATACACTCTCAAATCCCAGGTTCTGGAAACCTTATAACCTTTTTCATTACAAATAATAATAAATACATTATTCATTTCATCTTACAAGAGTGACTTTTATCCGCCACCAAGGATACATAATAGTTCATTAAACTAGTCTATAATTCAATTTCATCTTTTTACGTTACAAGTCTTCACTTGATCTTCTCGCTCATTCACCTTCTGAATGGTACTTCATCCGATAATTGATAGCTTGATCTTTACGGGATCTTTAAGTTCTTCTAAACTTGTTCGCTGAAAATTGTTTTTCATTTAATGCAAGAGTGAGCATTCAATTGCCCAACAAGTCATAACAGTTGAACAAACAACTTCAGAATTAAAACATTTCATAAGGACTTCTATAACTGAACAAAGGTTATGAAGCAGCTTGAATAATATGAATAGTCTCGATTCCTATCATTTTAAAACATTAGTCATTTTCACTCTGAAATACTTTTATCCCTCTACCTTGTTCATACACATCATGTCTGGCTAGAATCATTAGCACAGACTTAACAATAAAGGTTCATACATAAACAGAACATACTTGTATTGAATTGCTCAATCACATAACAATGCATATCATAGAAACACCGAAGTGTTCAAATTGTGGCTCAAGGCCTCATACATTCTACCACCTTGTATATACATCGCACATATGCACATAGACAAGACTTCTCAAGTACAACATCTGAGAAGTTTAAGAAACTAACATTCATGTAATATGAATGAAATTAGAAAACTTGCCTTATGCCCAGCTATAGCTTACACTGAACTGCTCATTTCAATTCCTATATAACACATAAGGAGAAAACATAAACACCAATTAGTCATATATTGAACTTATGCTTTGGTTTAACTTCACTTTACTTCTTAGGGTTCGCGTTCTTGCAATATAAGTTTACGCGACTAACTTCCTTTACCAGTTTACGGCTTCATGACATACGGAGATGTCTTACTCAAAACGTTCATCATCTTTGATGATTTGCATTCTTTTTTGACTCAATTCGGCTTTCATTAATCTTATTACCATTCACTACGGCTTTCTTGATAATTTAAATCTTATTAATACTTTCGTTATCTTTTACATGAATCCCATGTTCATTACTCGTTCTTAGTGTTGAAGCCATACTAATCGTTGTATGCTAAGACCACTCGTCCATTGCAACAACGTTGCGTTCACAGCGTCTATACGGTACACACTTATCTCTCATTATCATGTCATAACATCGAAATGTTAATCATTGCCCTCGTCACTCAACGTCTAAGAAGTCACAATCATAGCAATCCCTCACGTTCGTTCATCCCGACTACGGTCCTCGGACATCGGTTACGTAACTCGTGATTTATATTCTTTATAAATTAATCTTGCTTAATCTTACGATCAACCTTTAATAAAGGTTTACATTACTTGATTAAGTGTTACATTAGTTGAATATTATATTCTTTATCTTCCCTTACATTTCCCATAAGAGCTGAGCAGTTAAAAGCTCATCCCTGGCTTTTTCTCAACACCGGCGCCGTGACGCCACTCCCTTTGTTATCTCTTGCCACGCCATGAAGTTAGCGTAATCCTAAACTTCGACCCCCGATGCAGCGATGCCGCACCACTCTATATAGGCACTGGTCAGCCACACGCCAGCCCTAACCCTAGAAAATTTCTCTAAGTGTTAAATCCAATTTGAGACGCTTACTTCCCGATCTCATAACTCCTTCGTTATAACTCGAAACGAGGTCGTTCCAAAGCCATTCTCTTCCTTATCTTATGTAGTTTAATACCCATCGAGCAGAAATTCAATATAAATCTGTTAATGTGCCATTCGATTGGCTTAATCTTCACCCTTTGTTCATTTTATGTTTTTAACGCTCTTCATTTGTTCGTCCGTAATTCGGTCATCCGAACTCGAAACTCATTTGTTCTTGAGTCCACAACTCACGTTTTCTATGCTCTCTTACTTTCTTATGAAACCCTACATGTTCGGGTTCATTTAATAACTTTCTAATTCTCGTTTGACTTTTATGAAATTTCGCCATAACTTCGTTATAGCTAAGTTTTAATCCGTTCTTCATGAACGTTTCTACCGTTCCTAACCAAGCAATAAGCAACTAACTTATACGCAATGGTTTTAAACTTGTCCATCAACAACAATTATCCTACGATGGTTTTAAATTTGTCTATCAACAACGTTCTTCGTGTTCTTCGCGTGTTCTTCGTTCGTTCTTCATTTTAATCGATATTTTTGATTATAATTTTACTTTTTATTGGAATTTGATGTTATAGAACATTATTCCTTACTTATTTAACCTACTTATTCATATAATCCACTCGGATCGTTCAAATTCGCTACGAATGTTATACTTCCTTAAGAAATTTATTTACTAAACTTCTAAGTTCTTATTTCTTCTTTTCTCATGATTTCAACCATATGAAATTATTTCTAACATCATCTTCTCTCTATTCTCATTAAACTATGTTTTAAACATATTAACTTATAGAAAATATTAGAAGAAACTATGTTCGGATTACCGTTCTTTTTTAATCCTCTTCCGTTATACAAAGCCGACGATTCGCAAGCTTTTCTATTTCACGATCACTATCGATCCGATCATTCATGCTCATGCTCTTCCTTCTCATTCTTCCTCCGAGCTCTCTCTCTCTAAGATGTAGGATTTTCAAAATCCCATCAAATGAACATAAGGCTTCCTATTTATAGAAAATCCAAAGCTAGGGCAATTTGGTCATTTCGCCCCCCTTAACCTCCTTACTATTCAAGACTTAAGCCCTAAGTTAACTTGGCCTCCACATTAACTTAGCCACTAAGTCTTCTTAGCCCTTAAGTTTACTTAGTCTTTAAGTTTACTTACTCATCACTTATAAGCAATCGCAGATTTAATCATTAAGCATAAGCACTTTACTTAGCTATTAAGTTTACTTAGTCATTACTTAACTTATCTTTTACTAAAACTAATCGTATTCTACGCATTTCATTCTCGTATTCTCTTCGTATATAGTTCGTACAATATTCGTATTATACGTCGTATCAATCCTCTTGCTATACTCGTATTCCTCGCGCATAATAATCCTAATTATTATACGTAAACATTAAATCCTCGGAACTCACTTTTCCTAACCCTTTGGTTTTGAGTCCGCAGGCGAAAACTTCGTTTTGCCATAACTGAAATATTTTTGAATATTCCATCACGTCTCAACATTTTACGTAATCTATAACTTCTCGGAATTTCAAAATAAATCTCCGAGCAGAAACGGATGAATAGTGCCTATTTCGTCTTTTTCCCCGAAAATATTTTGTTCCCGGAAAAGTCTCTTTTTCGTCTTGAAAATTCTTATTCGCTCAATCTAGCTCGTAGCCAGAATACTTCCGATTTATAATCATCCTAGGTTATATAACGATTAATAAACACATAGCACATAAAATTAATAATTAATTCTTTAAACCTAAATTCTGGACAATCCGAATTTCTGGGTTGTCACATTCTCCCCTCCTTATAAAAATTCCGTCCTCGGAATTTCTTAAAACCACACCCTTACCCGGGTCATCACATTCACCCCTTCTTCACAGAATTTCATCCTCGAAATTTTTAGCCTACCTTTTCTCTCAACTTCACTTCAACGGAGTTCTTATCTTTCCCTCATTCCTAATCCCCATAACCTATCAAGAATCATGAAGCAGAAGGAATAACGAGGAATATAAAATTTCCTCTTAAAGCGTTTCATACTTTTGCTGAGGGGTCAAATCGACCATGTACTCTTACTGGGTTAACCAACATTTCTCCGTAAGCCCTTCTTTAACAGTCAGTTTACAATCACAAAGAAAGTAATTACCTCTTCCATGTTCTCCTCAGACTAAATCATTAGATTCCGCACCAAAACAATTTGGTTTGGCACAAGTTCTCAAAGAAAGCTCGATGACATACCATTTGTCTAGCCGAATCAAGTAGCTTAGACTATACCAATAAATTGGATATCAACGTGAAACATTCGTCTAGTCAACTCAATTGACGTCGACTACTTCTTTAAATTCTTTTCACAATACATCAAACGGTTTATGACGTCATGATACCGTACTTTTCATAGTACGTTGAGGACTTCGTCAGTTTGTGACTTCGTCATTATACATCATACCATAGTGGGTTGTTGATCCTAAGATCACATCCAACACCAGGTTCAATGGTATTAACAACTCCATCCTTTGACCATCCTTGCAGATGATATAAAATTCATTTTGATATTTCAAATCAATTTCTGTCTAGCCGAAGCAATTAGCATAGACATATCAAGAATAGCTCTTTTAAAATACGTTGGTTCCAAAAGTTGAACCAATCTTTCCCTTTTCAAAATGTACATTTCAGCACGAGTTCAATAAACTTCGAAATCTTAACATATCTAGATGACTTGGAATATCCTATTCTCCACTTTACTTCATTGCCTTACTGCGACAATACTTAATCTTCTCTAGCACTTTTAATACTAAGCCTACTGAAAATGATTCATTTTCAGTCTAAACATTCCTATACCTGAGTACAGTCCATCAACTTACCACACATTATGAGTTCAGGAACTTTCCACAATAATATGAGTTTAAGAACATCCGCATGCACCATAAAGGCGTCCATTCACGAGACGCTCAAAACATACCATATTATTATGAGTCATGAACTTACCATAAGTATGAGTTTCAAGAACTCGCACCTACCTTATCGTTCTCTACCTATCAAGTATATACATGAGAAAAGATTCACCTTCTCATCATATACATCTTGATAGTGCTACCAATCCCAATGATTATCACTACCAGAAGCAAAGGTAAAGTGATTGTAGAACCAAACACAATTCCCTGCCCATACAGAAAATTGGTCAACTCAGCTACTGACCGATATAAGAAGCTAAGCGGTTGTTACACCAAGCACAATTCTCCGCCCATACAAAGAATTGTTCAACTTAACAACTATATCGCATAAGAAGCTAAGTGGCTCTAAAACCACGTATAATTTCCCCACACCATACAGGAATCATACAACTCAAATTTACCGATATGAGTCCTCAATTGAAATTTTACAACTCCTAAATCTCTCTTTACTTAATACGAATTTTCTTTAATTCATATACTATCCTTCATAACTCAATCTAAGTTCTTCTTCCCGTACTACTTCATAGTACCATTCATTTATAGCCATAGCTATAAATCATTCATCCTTTAATAACTAATCTGTTACTACGAGTCACTATGATCACGTGGTGATCTTCTTATCCTTCTCTCTACGATTATAGTCTTAGGTACTCCTACCTAAGGTATATAACCTATCAGCTCTGATACCAACTTGTAACGCCCCGAAATCCGGTCTATCTTCACACCCGGATTCTGTACGTCACGAGTACAACATTCATCCAACATACATCATTATATACTGAAATATAACAACATACACTCTCAAATCCCAGGTTCTGGAAACCTTATAACCTTTTTTATTACAAATAATAATAAATACATTATTCATTTCATCTTACAAGAGTGACTTTTATCCGCCACCAAGGATACATAATAGTTCATTAAACTAGTCTATAATTCAATTTCATCTTTTTACGTTACAAGTCTTCACTTGATCTTCTCGCTCATTCACCTTCTGAATGGTACTTCATCTGGATACTGACAGCTTGATCTTTACGGGATCTTTAAGTTCTTCTAAACTTGTTCGCTGAAAATTGTTTTTCATTTAATGCAAGAGTGAGCATTCAATTGCCCAACAAGTCATAACAGTTGAACAAACAACTTCAGAATTAAAACATTTCATAAGGACTTCTATAACCGAACAAAGGTTATGAAGCAGCTTGAATAATATGAATAGTCTCGATTCCTATCATTTTAAAACATTAGTCATTTTCACTCTGAAATACTTTTATCCCTCTACCTTGTTCATACACATCATGTCTGGCTAGAATCATTAGCACAGACTTAACAATAACGGTTCATACATAAACAGAACATACTTGTATTGAATTGCTCAATCACAGAACAATGCATATCATAGAAACACCGAAGTGTTCAAATTGTGGCTCAAGGCCTCATACATTCTACCACCTTGTATATACATCGCACATATGCACATAGACAAGACTTCTCAAGTACAACATCTGAGAAGTTTAAGAAACTAACATTCATGTAATATGAATGAAATTAGAAAACTTTCCTTACGCCCAACTATAGCTAACGCTGAACTGCTCATTTCAATTCCTATATAACACATAAGGAGAAAACATAAACACCAATTAGTCATATATTGAACTTATGCTTTGGTTTAACTTCACTTTACTTCTTAGGGTTCGCGTTCTTGCAATATAAGTTTACGCGACTAACTTCCTTTACCAGTTTACGGCTTCATGACATACGGAGAAGTCTTACTCAAAACGTTCATCATCTTTGATGATTTGCATTCTTATCTGACTCACATTCGGCTTTCATTAATCTTATTACCATTCACTATGGATTTCTTGTTAATTCAAATCTTATTAATACTTTCGTTATCTTTTACACGAATCCCATGTTCATTACTCATTCTTAGTGTCGAAGCCATACTGATCATTGTATGTTAAGAACGCTCGTCCATTGCAACAACATTGCGTTCACAGCGTCTATACGGTACACACTTATCTCTCATTATCATGTCATAACATCAAAATGTTAATCATTACCCTCGTCACTCAACGTCTAAGGAGTCACAATCATAGCAATCCCTCACGTTCGTTCATCCTGACTACGGTCCCTGGACATCGGTTACGTAACTCATAATTTATATTCTTTATCAATTAATCTTGCTTAATCTTATGATCAACCTTTAATAAAGGTTTACATTACTAGATTAAGTGTTACATTAGTTGAATATTATATTCTTTATCTTCCCTTACATTTCCCCTAAGAGCTGAGCAGTTAAAAGCTCATCCCTAGCTTTTTCTCAACACCGGCGCCGCGACGCCACTCCCTTTGTTATCTCTCGCGCCGTAGCGTTAGTTAGCAGAACTCAACCCCCGGTCTGGCGCTGCCGTGCCACTCTACAAGGCATGACTGGCGCCGCGACGCCAGGCCCTAACCCTAGAAAATTTCTCTAAGTGTTAAATCCAATTTGAGACGCTTACTTCCCGATCTCATAACTCCTTCATTATAACTCGAAACGAGGTCGTTCCAAAGCCATTCTCTTCCTTATCTTACGTAGTTTAATACCCATCGAGCAGAAATTCAATATAAATCTGTTAATGTGCCATTCGATTGGCTTAATCTTCACCCTTTGTTCATTTTATGTTTTTAACGCTCTTCGTTTGTTCGTCCGTAATTCGGTCATCCGAACTCGAAACTCGTTCGATCTTGAGTCCACGACTCACGTTTTCTATGCTCTCTTACTTTCTTATGAAACCCTACACGTTCGGGTTCATTTAATAACTTTCTAATTCTCGTTTGACTTTTATGAAATTTCGCCATAACTTCGTTATAGCTAAGTTTTAATCCGTTCTTCATGAACGTTTCTACCGTTCCTAACCAAGCAATAAGCAACTAACTTATACGCAATGGTTTTAAACTTGTCCATCAACAACAATTATCCTACGATGGTTTTAAATTTGTCCATCAACAACGTTCTTCGTGTTCTTTGCGTGTTCTTCGTTCGTTCTTCATTTTAATCGATATTTTGGATTATGATTTCACTTTTTATTGGAATTTGATGTTATAGAACATTATTTCTTACTTATTTAACCTACTTATTCATATAATCCACTCGGATCATTCAAATTTACTACGAATCTTATACTTCCTTAAGAAATTTATTTACTAAACTTCTAAGTTCTTATTTCTTCTTTTCTCATGATTTCAACCATATGAAATTATTTCTAACATCATCTTCTCTCTATTCTCATTAAGCTATGTTTTAAACATATTAACTTATAGAAAATATTAGAAAAAACTATGTTCGGATTACCGTTCTTCTTTAATCCTCTTCCGTTATACAAAGCCGGCGATTCGCAAGCTTTTCTATTTCACGATCACTATCGATCCGATCATACATGCTCATGCTCTTCCTTCTCCTTCTTCCTCCGAGCTCTTTCTCTCTCTAAGATGTAGGATTTTCAAAATCCCATCAAATGAACATAAGGCTTCCTATTTATAGAAAATCCAAAGCTAGGGCAATTTGGTCATTTCGCTCCGCTTAACCTCCTTACTATTCAAGACTTAAGCCCTAAGTTAACTTGGCCTCCACATTAACTTAGCCACTAAGTCTTCTTAGCCCTTAAGTTTACTTAGTCTTTAAGTTTACTTATTCATCACTTATAAGCACTGTACTTAATCATTAAGCATAAGCACTTTACTTAGCTATTAAGTTTACTTAGTCATTACTTAACTTATCTTTTACTAAAACTAATCGTATTCTACACATCTCATTCTCGTATTCTCTTCGTATATAGTTCGTACGATATTCGTATTATACGTCGTATCAATTCTCTTGCTATACTCGTATTCCTCGCGCATAATAATCCTAATTATTATACGTAAACATTAAATCCTCTCTAACTCACTTTTCCTAACCCTTTGGTTTTGAGTCCGTGAAGAAAACTTCGCTTTGCCATAACTGAAATATTTTTGAATATTCCATCACGTCTCAACATTTTACGTAATCTATAACTTCTCGGAATTTCAAAATAAATCTCAGAGCAGAAACGGATGAATAGTGCCTATTTCGTCTTTTTCCCCTGAAATATTTTGTTCCCGGAAAAGTTTCATTTTTGTCTTGAAAATTCTTATTCACTCAATCTAGTTCGTAGCCAGAATACTCCCAATTTATAATCATCCTAGGTTATAGAACGATTAATAAACACATAGCACATAAAAATATTAATAAAAATTCCTTTTATTAATAATTAATTCTTTAAACCTAAATTCTGGACAATCCGAATTTCCGGGTTGTCACAACAGTAATACGCGTGGATGCATAGTAGCACACAATATTAATTATTGATGCTTACGTGAGAAGTCACTCAGTTATACTCAATTATTGATACAGTAATTGCTGCATCATATCTCTCACATTATTGATTAAATTTTTGTCACAGTATCATTTGCATAATATTTATTATTATTAAATCAATAATTGAGACGACAAAGTTATTCATATTATTATTTGCAATATTGACAATGTCTAGATGTTCTCTCAAGGAGAGGTTTGGTCACCTAATTGCGCGCCAATAAGGAGAAATCCTTATCGGAAAGCCCCATCATTCCTGGGAACGATCTAGTTGTTAAATATTGTGAGTTATAATATTAATGATGAATAAGTTGTGTTGATTAAAGATGAAATTGATAGTTCCATTGTGTTGGAATTATTAGTGTTAGTGAAAATCAACATTTATTTCGATAATAATTGATGTCTGGAGGTTATATTGACCAATCGGGTAACTAATCGGATAAATGAGCAATTAATTGCTATTATTTCACATGCTTATAACTATTTCTTCACATGTGTGTACTATTGATTCACATTCATGTACTATTAGGGGAGGTGGTGCAAGATTGATAATACTTGCATGACTAAATTAAAAATAGAGGTATAGTTGAAGGTACTATACTGTAATTAGTTTTTTCACATGATTATACTTTTGAGTCACATGAATGAACTATTAATTCATATTATTTACTATTAGGGGAGGTAGTGCAAGTTTGATAATACTTGAAGTACTAAATTAAAAATGAAGAAAAATAGAAAGGTATTATACTGTAATATTTCAAGCCCCAAAACGTGTAATTATCGAAACTATATTTTCCTATAAATAGAAGCTCATTCTTCCTTCATTTCTCACTAATTCACAAAAGCTTTAGAGTAATTATTATAGAGAGAAAGAAGAAGAGAAGTTTGCTACCTCACTATTGCAGTATCCAGTTTTTCTAAGGTAAGGGGTATTATTTCTTTCGTATTCATGAAGAGAGTTATTTTCTTTCAATACTCGTAAGGGTTGTTATTCCATTCTTTATTATTATGTTGAATAACTCGCCTATGCTGAAGCACCGCATACATGGTGAAATTCTTCATTATTCCATTCTTTATTATTCTCGTTGGAATAACTCGTCTGCATGGATACTATCGCATGCCGTGAATTATGTTGTTATTCCATTCTTTATTATTCTCGTTGGAACATCCTGTCTCTGCAATTACGCATGACTTCGGTTCCATTCTTTATTATACTTGTTGGAACATCCTCGTCTGCATGCGGATTACGCATGACTTCGATTCCATTCTTTATTATTCATTGGAATAACTCGTCTGTATGCGATTACGTGCGCTTTGGTGAATTATTCTCATTATTCCATTATTTATTATTCTCGTTGGAATAATGCATCTACGTGGATTACCGCATGGCGGCAAAAATCTATTTGCGGTTTCATATATTCTATTATACTCAGTTGATTATAGTTTTGGCTTCTATACTCCATGAAATTAGTGGAATATCCTTGATATTTGCGCTTCATCCAGTATCTTTTCATGGAAATATTCTTCTGAGCATTCTTGAATTTTACTCCACAAAGCAGTATCACGTTGATAATTTGGACGTTATTGATTTCTGGATAAATTAAATTATAAATCTTTACAAATTTATCCTTGAACTTGTTTTATTGAATTCTTATATCATTGTCATCATCGTCATGTTTATAATATGTTGAAAGTCATCGGTGGCCTATAGTGCATGGATGGACTAGGTATAATTATGACCAGGGATTATTCGGTATAATCATGACCGTAATATTACAAATGATGTGGTAAAATTCCTCATTGGCCGTAGTGGATAGATGGACAGTTGTTGGCATGATCATGACCATGGATGAATACACGAATATCCTTAGCCCATAGTGCATGGATAATTTGTGGTCATGATACTAATGAATATCCTTGACCGTAGTACAGGGATGATGTGGTTTATTTATTAAGCTGAGTCTCAACGATAAAAGTGATGAAAAACCTTTTAAATCATAGAAGATAGTAGATTTTATTCTCTACTTAACTCTTCTAATGGATTGCTTGTTCACGCAGCTTAAACTTGATGTTTATTATATTTTATCGCTTTAACAACGTCAAGGCTAATGATAATTTGTTCTCGCATTATCTTAGTCATAATATTTATTCTTTGGGCTAGTTGAGCTCACCCTTTCTTTCACCGTTCTCTTTAAGAAATGAGAACGTAATGGGACTAGTCGGGAACGCAAGTGATCATCTCCCAGATTATAGCATTAGTAGTCCTCACTATTCTGTTAAATAGTATGACAATAAATGTAATGAGGACTCCATTGAGTGTGGATATTGTCTAGATGACAATATTCTTATTAAAACTCTTAGATTATGTTTTGTCATATTTTACACGACTGTTGTATAATTAAGTTGTATTTGAATTTTGTACCATGTATTTGGCGACGCAAGATGGGTGATGTATACCTATTTTGGGGGCGTCACAGTTGGTATCAAAGCTTAGGGATATGATCACTGGCTGAGATGTGAGACAAGAACTAGGAGGGGAGAGACGGGGACTTCCTTAACTAGTATGACCTACCTAAGTTTATTTGGTATTTATTTAGTCAGTCAGAGTATAGGGATAATATGTGACATGTCAATTAACCCTTGTTTTGTGGCAGTATTTGAAAATAACATCCCAGAATGTTGAGAATAGCAATGGAGCACAAGAGACCGTTGAGTCTCCATAGATCAATAATCAGGATAATGTGCATCAGGAAGGCGACGATCCTCATGCAAACAACAACACTGACCAAATGATGAACGATGGAATGATCAGAGTCTTTATGCAATTCATGCAACATCAGGCGAGAGCGGCTCCTATCCAAAATGTAGGTGGAAACACTGAAAACTCTCGGACGGTCACCGCTAAATAGTTCAAGGAGTTGGGACCACCGAAGTTTATTAGAGAGCCAAAATCACTTAAGGCGGAAGCGTGGACAAAGCAGATCACCAAGATATTTGATGTTTTGGGATGCTCTGAGGAGCAAAAGGTTCCATTTGCCACCTTTATATTGCGAGGAGAGGTAGATTACTGTTGCCTCTTTTATAGTTCTAATAAAAGAGCTCTAACTCATGCAAGCATACATGTGTCAACAAGTAATACAGAGTAAGTAAAGTATCGATCCCACAGAGAAAGTTGTTAACCTCAGACTACTATGCATTAATTAACTCACTATATTAATATGCTAAGACTATTGACTCAATTGTTGATTTAAACTAATTATGATTACCACCTAAAAATAAGAATATAAATGGACTAAATATAATATGGAAACAATGGGATCCTAGCTTCATTCAATATTTTGTTCAATCGCCATATGTCATGCAAGAAGTGTTCACATGTCACAGGATAATAACCAAGAGCACAAAGAGAGTTATAACCATTTTCCAATGCACTATAACCAACTCACATATCATCTACAGATGTTAGAATCTATGAAATCACCAATACCATTACAACTACCATATTCCTATGCGCAATTGCAATCCTATTGATTTTGAGCACAACCCTTATATAAGGTCATACGGTGAAACAGTATATTCCTATCTGATTCACAAAATATGCAAGACTTACTCTAGCCCCATATTTGCATGCTATCATGATTACAATCCATATTTATATGTTCATTTCCAATTCCATACAAATACTGAAACAAATGATTATCAGTCATTCACACATGTAAAACAACCATGATAGATAACCCATATGATATGCAAAACAAATCTAACATTTAGATGTGCAACCAAACTACATATTAAATTCCGTTAGAGTCCCATAATGGAGTTTAGTTTATGACTGAACCAAAAGCCATTATGGGATCAAGGCTAAACATGATCAATAAACAAACAATCAAAGTAAGAAGGATAGAACGATCAAACCCAATCGCTGAATAGAAATCAAAGATTAACTATTAAATCCACAAAGAAATCCAGTGAAACAATAATCAATATCCACGATGATGAGATCTCCAAGAAGAAGTAGAGAAAATAGACGTTATAGCTTTCTCCTACGTTGGAATCTCTCCCAAGGTGTAAACCCTAGTTTCTACTATGAAAAGGGAGAAGATGGAAGTAGCTATCTAGCCCCCAAGGGGTGGAATCTGTCTTACATAATGATAATATGTCTAATATATAAGCTCTAATTGAATCCCCCCACTCAATCACGCTTCAATAGCTCTATTTAGTGAAAAGTCAGTCATGGTCATCGCTCGAAGTCGCTATGCACCACGCAGACGGGCGCTCAACTTGCGTGTTGCATAAAATCGCATTTTTTTGTTGAGAGTCGCATGTCGCGCTATTAGTTCATAACGCCCGCGCGCGGTGATTTTCTGCTGCAGCTGCTGCTCGTAAAATGGCCATAACTTTTGATCCGGGAAGCGTTACAGGGCCTGCCACCTACCAAATCGAAGATATCGGCGAGATCTACTAGTTTCATTCTTTGATGATTGAGAAATTCCGGCCGGATGCAGGTTGAAATCGAGCTGGAAGGGACTGCTATGAAAATGGCAAATCAAAACAAATAGTGTTTGACGTCCGCTTAAGATAACGATCATAACTCTTGCATCCGAACTCCGATTAGAGCGATTCAAGATGTTCCGAAAAGCTATGAAGACGCTCTACAAAGTAAGCTAAGTTCCAAACCAAGAACATGAAGTAACATGAAAGCCCAAATGATATACGGATTGCCTTTTCTTTGCATTTTCTTTGCGTTTCTTTACAATAATCGTTCACACCACTTCCAAACATAAAATCTACAAAATAAACACAAAATGCATGAAAAGTAACTAAGACACATGAATATAAGCAACTAATTCAAGTAAAAGATACCGGATAAATGCATTAAAAATCCACTAATCACACCCCCAAACTTAAACCGTTGCTTGTCCTCAAGCAACAACAATGCTAATGCAATCTACATGCTATGCAAGCTATGCTACTATGACAATGAATCCCCAGATTTCTAGCCATGTTAAGAATTCCAATAAGTCATGCCTCAGAGAAATATCAAGATCCAAGAACAAAGCATCAAACTAAGCTAAAGGCATAATGACATACAATCATATAATCCTAACTTGCTATAAAGATGTTGTGTGTGTGTGTGTGATGTGTTCACAGATAAGCTTGACAAAGGTGAAAATACCACATGCTTTATTGCTTAAGGCAGAAAATTGAAGTTTAACTCAAGAAGTGCATATACTAATGAGACATCAACTACTTCAACACATCAATACACACTAAGGTTCAATAGTGGGTTTATTCTGCTCTATTTTTACTCACAAGGGCGATTCTCGCACTTTCCCGCGGTGTTTATTGATTTTTTTTATAGCGAGTGCGTTTTACGCTCCATCTCACTTTCCATTTCCATTTAAACGAGTGCGTTTTACGCTCCATCTCGCTTTCCATTTCCATTTAAACGAGTGCGCTTTCGCGCCCATCTCGTCCCCAATAGCAAGCATACCCATGTGTTCTCAAAGTTTGAGTATCTGTGTTTTCATAGTCTATGTCTCACTTCCTACACAATTCTATCATTAAAAACAACATTTTCCTCTGAACAGACAAGCATGCTAATCTTAACCAATAAGCAAATAGGAACATTGTCGTGCTACCTGGTAACATCTAAACAGCAAGCATGAATTATATCGTGTATAAAATTATAACTAAGCTCAAGATATCAACCAAATTCAAAAATCTATCAAATTTATATGTCATCATTGCCCAAATTAGAATTTAACTTGCTGAAAACCTGGGATTATGCAATGTTATGCAACTAAACACATACTAAGTAAACAAGACAAAAGAAAACTAAAATAAAAAAATAGATAAAAATAAAAAAAATTCATACTAAAATACCCCGACTATGCAACTTAAACATGCAATCAAACTATATGCAACTAACTATATGCAACAACTACTCACTACAACCCAATACCCCCAAACTTAAAATAAACAATGCCCTCATTGTAATTAAAATTGAAAGAATACTCCCCTAAGTCGCCAAAAACTTGTTGCCTCTTTTATAGTTCTAATAAAAGAGCTCTAACTCATGCAAGCATACATGTGTCAACAAGTAATACAGAGTAAGTAAAGTATCGATCCCACAGAGAAAGTTGTTAACCTCAGACTACTATGCATTAATTAACTCACTATATTTATATGCTAAGACTATTGACTCAATTGTTGATTTAAACTAATTATGATTACCACCTAAAAATAAGAATATAAATGGACTAAATATAATATGGAAACAATGGGATCCTAACTTCATTCAATATTTCGTTCAATCGCCATATGTCATGCAAGAAGTGTTCACATGTCACAGGATAATAACCAAGAGCACAAAGAGAGTTATAACCATTTTCCAATGCACTATAACCAACTCACATATCATCTACGATGTTAGAATCTATGAAATCACCAATACCATTACAACTACCATATTCCTACGCTAAGAATTGCAATCCTATTGATTTTGAGCACAACCCTTATATAAGGTCATACTATGAAAACAAGATATTCCTATCCCATTCACAAAATATGCAAGACTTACTCTAGCCCCATATTCGCATGATATCATGATTATAATCCATATTTATATGTTCATTTCCAATTCCATACAAATATCAAAACAAATGATTATCACCATTCATACATGTAAAACAACCATGATAGATAACCCATATGATATGCAAAACAAATCTAACATTTAGATGTGCAACCAAACTACATATTAAAATCTGTTAGAGTCCCATAATGGAGTTTAGTTCACGATCGAACCAAAAGCCATTATGGGATCAAGGCTAAACACGATCAATAAACAAACAATCAAAGTAAGAAGGATAGAACGATCAAACCTAATCTCTGAATAGAAATCAAAGATTAACTATTAAATCCACAAAGAAATCCAATAAACAATAATCAATATCCACGATGACAGAGATCTCCAAGAAGAAGTAGAGAAAAATAGACGTTATAGCTTTCTCCTACGTTGGAATCTCTCCCAAGGTGTAAACCCTAGTTTCTACTATGAAAAGAGAGAAGATGGAAGTAGCTATCTAGCCCCCAAGGGGTGGAATCTGTCTTACATAATGATAATATGTCTAATATATAAGCTCTAATTGAATCCCCCCACTCAATCACACTTCAATTGCTCTATTTAGTGAAAAGTCAGCTGTGGTCATCGCCTCAAGTCATGCCAGCACAAAGACGGGCGCTCAACTTGCGTGGTTGCATAAAATCGCATTTTTTGGTCGAGTCGCGCATGTGCCACATAGTTAGTTCATGCCCGCGCGCGGTGATTTTCTACGCAGCGGCGTGCTCGGTAAAATGGCCATAACTTTTGATCCGGAAGCGCATAGGGCTTCGCCACCTACCAAATCGAAGATATCGGCGAGATCTACTAGTTTCATTCTTTGATGATTGAGAAATTCCGGCCGGATGCAGGTTGAAATCGAGCTGGAAGGGACTGCTATGAAAATGGCAAATCAAAACAGCGTAGTTTGACGTCCGTCGGTACAACGATCATAACTCTTGCATCCGAACTCCGATTAGAGCGATTCAAGATGTTCAAAAGCTATGAAGACGCCTACAAAAGTAAGCTAAGTTCCAAACCAAGAACATGAAGTAACATGAAAGCCCAAATGATATACTTGATTGCCTTTTCTTTGCATTTTCTTTGCGCTTTTTACAATAATCGTTCACACCACTTCCAAACATAAAATCTACAAAATAAACACAAAATGCATGAAAAGTAACTAAGACACATGAATATAAGCAACTAATTCAAGTAAAAGATACCGGATAAATGCATTAAAAATCCACTAATCACACCCCCAAACTTAAACCGTTGCTTGTCCTCAAGCAACAACAATGCTAATGCAATCTACATGCTATGCAAGCTACGCTACTATGACAATGAATCCCCAGATTTCTAGCCATGTTAAGAATTCCAATAAGTCATGCCTCAGAGAAATATCAAGATCCAAGAACAAAGCATCAAACTAAGCTAAAGGCATAATGACATACAATCATATAATCCTAACTTGCTATAAAGATGCTGGTTGGTGGGTGTGTGTGTTTTCACAGATAAGCTTGACAAAGGTGAAAATACCACATGCTTTATTGCTTAAGGCAGAAAATTGATGTTTAACTCAAGAAGTGCATATACTAATGAGACATCAACTACTTCAACACATCAATACACACTAAGGTTCAATAGTGGGTTTATTCTCGCTTATTTTTTTACTCACGAGGGCTTCTCGCACTTTCCCGCATGTGTTTATTGATTTTTTATAATGAGTGCGTTTTACGCTCCATCTCACTTTCCATTTCCATTTAAACGAAAAGGCGTTTTACGCCCATCTCGCTTTCCATTTCCATTTAAACGAGTGCGTTTTACGCTCCATCTCGTCCCAATAGCAAACATACCCATGTGTTCGCAAAGTTTGAGTATCTGTGTTTTCATAGTCTATGTCTCACTTCCTACACAATTCTATCATTAAAAACAACATTTTCCTCCGAATGCATAAGCATGCTATCTTAGCCAACAAGCAAATAGAACATTGTCGTGCTACACGGTAACATCTAAACAAAGAAGCATGAATTATATCGTGTATAAAATTATAACTAAGCTCAAGATATCAACCAAATTCAAAAATCTATCAAATTTATATGTCATCATTGGCCAAATTAGAATTTAACTAGTCGAAAACTCGATTATGCAATGTTATGCAACTAAACACATACTAAGTATATAAGACAAAAGAAAACTAAAATAAAAAATAGATAAAAATAAAAAAATTCATACTAAAATACCCCCACTATGCAACTTAAACATGCAATCAAACTATATGCAACTAACTATATGCAACAACTACTCACTACAACCCAATACCCCAAACTTAAAATAAACAATGCCCTCATTGTAATTAAAATTGAAAGAATACTCCCCTAAGTCGCCAAAAACTTGTTGCCTCTTTTTATAGTTCTAATAAAAGAGCTCTAACTCATCTGAAGCATACATGTGTCAACAAGTAATACAGAGTAAGTAAAGTATCGATCCCACAGAGAAAGTTGTTAACCTCAGACTACTATGCATTAATTAACTCACTATATTTATATGCTAAGACTATTGACTCAATTGTTGATTTAAACTAATTATGATTACCACCTAAAAATAAGAATATAAATGGACTAAATATAATATGGAAACAATGGGATCCTAACTTCATTCAATATTTCGTTCAATCGCCATATGTCATGCAAGAAGTGTTCACATGTCACAGGATAATAACCAAGAGCACAAAGAGAGTTATAACCATTTTCCAATGCACTATAACCAACTCACATATCATCTACAGATGTTAGAATCTATGTAATCACCAATACCATTACAACTACCATATTCCTATGCGCAATTGCAATCCTATTGATTTTGAGCACAACCCTTATATAAGCTCATACTATGAAACAAAGATATTCTATCTCGATTCACAAAATATGCAAGACTTACTCTAGCCCCATATTCGCACATGCTATCATGATTATAATCCATATTTATATGTTCATTTCCAATTCCATACAAATACTGAAACAAATGATTATCAGTCATTCATACATGTAAAACAACCATGATAGATAACCCATATGATATGCAAAACAAATCTAACATTTAGATGTGCAACCAAACTACATATTAAAATCTGTTAGAGTCCCATAATGGAGTTTAGTTCATGACTGAACCAAAAGCCATTATGGGATCAAGGCTAAACATGATCAATAAACAAACAATCAAAGTAAGAAGGATAGAACGATCAAACCTAATCTCTGAATAGAAATCAAAGATTAACTATTAAATCCACAAAGAAATCCAATAAACAATAATCAATATCCACGATGAAGGAGATCTCCAAGAAGAAGTAGAGAAAATAGAGCGTTATGGCTTTCTCCTACGTTGAATCTCTCCCAAGGTGTAAACCCTAGTTTCTACTATGAAAAGAGAGAAGATGGAAGTAGCTATCTAGCCCCAAGGGGTGGAATCATCTTACATAATGATAATATGTCTAATATATAAGCTCTAATTGAATCCCCCACTCAATCACACTTCAATTGCTCTCTATTTAGTGAAAAGTCACCGCATGGTCATCGCTCGAAGTCGCACGGACAAGGCAAGACGGGCGCTCAACTTGCGTGAGTTGCATAAAATCACATTTTTTGGTCGAGAGTCGCGCGCCGCGCGCTTAGTTCACGCGCTTCGCCATGGTGATTTTCTATCGCATAGCTGCGTTCGGTAAAATGGCCATAACTTTTGATCCGGGAAGCGTTACAGGGCTCGCCACCTACCAAATCGAAGATATCCATGAGATCTACTAGTTTCATTCTTTGATGATTGAGAAATTCCGGCGGATGCAGGTTGAAATCGAGCTGGAAGGGACTGCTATGAAAATGGCAAATCAAAACAAATAGTGGTTTGACGTCCGTCTTTAGATAACGATCATAACTCTTGCATCCGAACTCCGATTAGGCGATTCAAGATGTTCCGAAAAGCTATGAAGACGCTTCTACAAAGTAAGCTAAGTTCCAAACCAAGAACATGAAGTAACATGAAAGCCCAAATGATATACTTGATTGCCTTTTTCTTTGCATTTTCTTTGCGTTTCTTTACAATAATCGCTCACACCACTTCCAAACATAAAATCTACAAAATAAACACAAAATGCATGAAAAGTAACTAAGACACATGAATATAAGCAACTAATTCAAGTAAAGATACCGGATAAATGCATTAAAAATCCACTAATCACACCCCCAAACTTAAACCGTTGCTTGTCTCTCAAGCAACAACAATGCTAATGCAATCTACATGCTATGTCTGCTACGCTTACTATGATTAATGAATCCCAGTTTCTAGCCATGTTAAGAATTCCAATAAGTCATGCCTCGTAGAAATATCAAGATCCAAGAACAAAGCATCAAACTAAGCTAAAGGCATAATGACATACAATCATATAATCCTAACTTGCTATAAAGATGTCGTGTGTGTGTGTGTGATGTGTTCACGATAAGCTTGACAAAGGTGAAAATACCACACGCTTTATTGCTTAAGGCGTAAAATTGAAGTTTAACTCAAGAAGTGCATATACTAATGAGACATCAACTACTTTAACACATCAATACACACTAAGGTTCAATAGTGGGTTTATTCTCGCTTCTATTTTTTCACTCACGAGGCGATTCTCGCACTTTCCGCTGTGTTTATTGATTTTTTTTATAATGAAAAGCGTTTTCGCTCCATCTCACTTTCCATTTCCATTTAAACGAGTGTGCGTTTTACGCCCATCTCGCTTTCCATTTCCATTTAAACGAGTGCGTTTTTTACGCTCCATCTCGTCCCCAATAGCAAGCATACTCACGTGTTCTCAAAGTTTGAGTATCTGTGTTTTCATAGTCTATGTCTCACTTCCTACACAATTCTATCATTAAAAACAACATTTTCCTCTCGAATGCATAAGCATGCTAATCTTAACCAACAAGCAAATAGAACATTGTCGTGCTACACTGGTAACATCTAAACAAAGAAGCATGAATTATATCGTGTATAAAATTATAACTAAGCTCAAGATATCAACCAAATTCAAAAATCTATCAAATTTATATGTCATCATTGGCCAAATTAGAATTTAACTAGCTGAAAACCTGGGATTATGCAATGTTATGCAACTAAACACATACTAAGTATACAAGACAAAAGAAAACTAAAATAAAAAATAGATAAAAATAAAAAATTCATACTAAAATACCCCACTATGCAACTTAAACATGCAATCAAACTATATGCAACTAACTATATGCAACAACTACTCACTACAACCCAATACCCCAAACTTAAAATAAACAATGCCCTCATTGTAATTAAAATTGAAAGAATACTCCCCTAAGTCGCTAAAACTTGTCATTTCTTTTATAGTTCTAATAAAAGAGCTCTAACTCATGCAAGCATACATGTGTCAACAAGTAATACAGAGTAAGTAAAGTATCGATCCCACAGAGAAAGTTGTTAACCTCAGACTACTATGCATTAATTAACTCACTATATTTATATGCTAAGACTATTGACTCAATTGTTGATTTAAACTAATTATGATTACCACCTAAAAATAAGAATATAAATGGACTAAATATAATATGGAAACAATGGGATCCTAACTTCATTCAATATTTCGCTCAATCGCCATATATACGTCATGCAAGAAGTGTTCACATGTCACAGATAATAACCAAGAGCACAAAGAGAGTTATAACCATTTTCCAATGCACTATAACCAACTCACATATCATCTACGGATGTTAGAATCTATGTAATCACCAATACCATTACAACTACCATATTCCTATCTTGCTGATTGCAATCCTATTGATTTTGAGCACAACCCTTATATAAGCTCATACTATGAAACAAAGATATTCCTATCCGATTCACAAAATATGCAAGACTTACTCTAGCCCCATATTCGCATGCTATCATGATTATAATCCATATTTATATGTTCATTTCAATTCCATACAAATATCAAACAAATGATTATCGATCATTCATACATGTAAAACAACCATGATAGATAACCCATATGATATGCAAAACAAATCTAACATTTAGATGTGCAACCAAACTACATATTAAAATCTGTTAGAGTCCCATAATGGAGTTTAGTTCATGACTGAACCAAAAGCCATTATGGGATCAAGGCTAAACATGATCAATAAACAAACAATCAAAGTAAGAAGGATAGAACGATCAAACCTAATCTCTGAATAGAAATCAAAGATTAACTATTAAATCCACAAAGAAATCCAATAAACAATAATCAATATCCACGATGAAGGAGATCTCCAAGAAGAAGTAGAGAAAAATAGACGTTATGGCTTTCTCCTACGTTGGAATCTCTCCCAAGGTGTAAACCCTAGTTTCTACTATGAAAAGAGAGAAGATGGAAGTAGCTATCTAGCCCCCAAGGGGTGGAATCTGTCTTACATAATGATAATATGTCTAATATATAAGCTCTAATTGAATCCCCCCCACTCAATCACACTTCAATTGCTCTATTTAGTGAAAAGTCAAGGTCATCGGTCATCGCCTCGAAGTCACAATTGACAAGACTTGTGACGGCGCTCAACTTGCGAAGTTGCATAAAATCACATTTTTTGGGTCGAGAGTCGCGCGGTCGCAGCATAGTTCACGCGCGCCCGCCATGGTGATGATTTTCACGCAAGCTCGGTAAAATGGCCATAACTTTTGATCCGGGAAGCGTTCTGGGGCTCGCCACCTACCAAATCGAAGATATCGGCGAGATCTACTAGTTTCATTCTTTGATGATTGAGAAATTCCGGCCGGATGCAGGTTGAAATCGAGCTGGAAGGGACTGCTATGAAAATGGCAAATCAAAACAAATAGAGTTTGACGTCCGTTCGGATAACGATCATAACTCTTGCATCCGAACTCCGATTAGAAATGATTCAAGATGTTCCAAAAGCTATGAAGACGCTTCTACAAAGTAAGCTAAGTTCCAAACCAAGAACATGAAGTAACATGAAAGCCCAAATGATATACTTGATTGCCTTTTTTTGCATTTTCTTTCATTTCTTTTACAATAATCGTTCACACCACTTCCAAACATAAAATCTACAAAATAAACACAAAATGCATGAAAAGTAACTAAGACACATGAATATAAGCAACTAATTCAAGTAAAAGATACCGGATAAATGCATTAAAAATCCACTAATCACACCCCCAAACTTAAACCGTTGCTTGTCCTCAAGCAACAACAATCTTAATGCAATCTACATGCTATGCAAGCTACGCTTACTATGATGATGAATCCCAGATTTCTAGCCATGTTAAGAATTCCAATAAGTCATGCCTCGTGAGAAATATCAAGATCCAAGAACAAAGCATCAAACTAAGCTAAAGGCATAATGACATACAATCATATAATCCTAACTTGCTATAAAGATGCTGTGTGTGTGTGTGTGATGTGTTCACAGATAAGCTTGACAAAGGTGAAAATACCACATGCTTTATTGCTTAAGGCAGAAAATTGAAGTTTAACTCAAGAAGTGCATATACTAATGAGACATCAACTACTTTAACACATCAATACACACTAAGGTTCAATAGTGGGTTTATTCTGCTCTATTTTTACTCACGAGGGCGATTCTCGCACTTTCCCGCGGTGTTTATTGATTTTTTTATAATGGAGTCGTTTTTACGCTCCATCTCACTTTCCATTTCCATTTAAACGAGTGCGTTTTACGCTCCATCTCGCTTTCCATTTCCATTTAAACGAGTGCGTTTTACGCTCCATCTCGTCCCAATAGCAAGCATACTCATGTGTTCTCAAAGTTTGAGTATCTGTGTTTTCATAGTCTATGTCTCACTTCCTACACAATTCTATCATTAAAAACAACATTTTCCTCTGAACAGACAAGCATGCTAATCTTAACCAACAAGTAAATAGGAACATTGTCGTGCTACCTGGTAACATCTAAACAGCAAGCATGAATTATATCGTGTATAAAATTATAACTAAGCTCAAGATATCAACCAAATTCAAAAATCTATCAAATTTATATGTCATCATTGGCCAAATTAGAATTTAACTAGCTGAAAACCTGGGATTATGCAATGTTATGCAACTAAACACATACTAAGTATACAAGACAAAAGAAAACTAAAATAAAAAAATAGATAAAAAAAAAAAAAATTCATACTAAAATACCCCGACTATGCAACTTAAACATGCAATCAAACTATATGCAACTAACTATATGCAACAACTACTCACTACAACCCAATACCCCCAAACTTAAAATAAACAATGCCCTCATTGTAATTAAAATTGAAAGAATACTCCCCTAAGTCGCCAAAAACTTGTTGCCTCTTTTATAGTTCTAATAAAAGAGCTCTAACTCATGCAAGCATACATGTGTCAACAAGTAATACAGAGTAAGTAAAGTATCGATCCCACGTAGAAAGTTGTTAACCTCGCATTACTACGCATTAATTAACTCACTATATTTATATGCTAAGACTATTGACTCAATTGTTGATTTAAACTAATTATGATTACCACCTAAAAATAAGAATATAAATGGACTAAATATAATATGGAAACAATGGGATCCTAACTTCATTCAATATTTCGTTCAATCGCCATATGTCATAAATACGAGTGTGTCACATGTCACAGATAATAACCAAGAGCACAAAGAGAGTTATAATCATTTTCCAATGCACTATAACCAACTCACATATCATCTACGAGATGTTAGAATCTATGTAATCACCAATACCATTACAACTACCATATTCCTATCTTGTGATTGCAATCCTATTGATTTTGAGCACAACCCTTATATAAGCTCATACGGTGAAACAAGATATTCTATCTCGATTCACAAAATATGCAAGACTTACTCTAGCCCCATATTCGCATGCTATCATGATTATAATCCATATTTATATGTTCATTTCAATTCCATACAAATATCAAAACAAATGATTATCAGTCATTCATACATGTAAAACAACCATGATAGATAACCCATATGATATGCAAAACAAATCTAACATTTAGATGTGCAACCAAACTACATATTAAAATCTGTTAGAGTCCCATAATGGAGTTTAGTTCATGACTGAACCAAAAGCCATTATGGGATCAAGGCTAAACATGATCAATAAACAAACAATCAAAGTAAGAAGGATAGAACGATCAAATCTATTCTCTGAATAGAAATCAAAGATTAACTATTAAATCCACAAAGAAATCCAATAAACAATAATCAATATCCACGATGACAGAGATCTCCAAGAAGAAGTAGAGAAAAATAGACGTTATGGCTTTCTCCTACATTGGAATCTCTCCCAAGGTGTAAACCCTAGTTTCTACTATGAAAAGAGAGAAGATGGAAGTAGCTATCTAGCCCCCAAGGGGTGGAATCTGTCTTACATAATGATAATATGTCTAATATATAAGCTCTAATTGAATCCCCCACTCAATCACACTTGAATTGCTCTATTTAGTGAAAAGTCACCGCGTGGTCATCGCTCAAGTCATGCATGTCACAGACGAGCCCTCAACTTGCGAAGTTGCATAAAATCGCATTTTTTGGTCGAGAGTCGCATGTCACATGTTGCTAGTTCAAGGCCATGGCCGCTGTGATTGATTCTATTTGCGGCGTGCTCTGGTAAAATGTGTAACAACCCCAAAATAGGTCCATTCCATCCAACCCATTCTGAGTCGTTAAATACATGGTACAGAAATAACTACAACTTTATTACAACAATTGTCGTGCAAAATACAACAACACATATGCTATGAGTTTGGATACCAATATATACCAAATGTAACTCTGGACACCAACTTGGATAACACGTCACCATGACACCTTACATAAAGGTACAGTCAAAAACTGTTTTAGAAATTAGAAACTTTGGGAAGTGCTCAAGAAACCTTCGTATATGGGAGGCCATGCTTTTAGGTTATGGTAGATATCATATGGCCACGCAAATTATCCTTGGTTAACCCAATAAACCCCAAAGAAAAACGAGAAGATTACTATCATATTCTTCCCAATGGTGAGTCTTCTCTTGACATATCATTATCTCCACTTTGTCTCTAATTGGGTATTATACTCCAAACAAACACCAAGATTATATAGGTAGTGCTTGTAAATATACTCAGCAAGTGGATGAGCACAACCATGTCTTATGATAACACGAGGTTGTATGTCATTAGACATCTTGTATGATAGTGACAAAACACCATTCCAAGTTAAATTCACCTCACCCTCAACATCTATAGACCACCACTCTATTCCTCGCTATCCCCGCCGCTCGACCCAAATTACACTTTTATTACACGAAAGGAATTGTGAAACAAAAGGGTGAGCCTGAACTAGCTCGAAAAAGAATATTATGACTAAAGATAAATAAATTATCAATAGTCTTCATCGATGTCAATCGTAGATTTAGAACATATGGTAGATGATAAAACTTTTCAACCATAGTTGCAGCGGAATGAAGCGATCCATTAGAAGAGTCAAATAGACTATAAAGTCTATTGTCTTCTCCATGTTAAAAATCCACCAACAATGTTTTATCCTCGTAACATCAATCAACAATTCACATCCACAATCACGTGTATAACTCATAATCGTAATTGTAGTTCTAAATTCCTTTCCTCATCCAAGACAAAGATAATTTTCATCACTTGTCTTTACGAAACATCAAAGATCATGGTTATACCAAATCACGCCTCCTGCTCATAATCATACTCGTACTAATAAATCCATCTTTGCACCACGGGCCAAAGATATTCATCAACAGCTTCATCTTTACACTACAAAGCTAAAGATATTCAACAACGGGTCATCTTTGCATTACAAGCCAAAGATATTCATCAATAATTCATCTTTGCATTTACACAAAGCAAAAGATATTCAACAACAGTCATCTTTGCATTACGAGCAAAAGATATTCATCAATAATTCATCTCTTTACACTGCAAAAAGATATTCATTCAACAACAGTCATCTTTGCATTACGAGCAAAAGATATTCATCAATAATTCATCTTTGCACTACAAAGCAAGATATTCATCAACAAGTCATCTTTGCACTACTGAAGCAAAAGATATTCATCAATAATTCATCTTTGCACTCATCGCTAAAAGATATTCATCAGTTAGCCATGTTCATTTAAACACTGTTCATCTTTTTGACTACAGGCCCAAAGATATTCTTCGAAATCATTCATCTTTGCATTGGTTTTATCCACGTCCAAAAATACCTCAAAAAATAATCATGGTGGTGTAAAATTCAAGAATGATCAAAACATGGATACAATCAAAGCTAGTATCCGAATAGATATTTTAGATTTAAAAGAAAAATTTTCATTTTTCTATGAATAGTGCCGTATTCGTGAATAGTGTCGATATCGTGAATAGTCTTGAGTATCGTGAATAGTAACTCAAACACCAAAAGATAGAAATTCCACAAAAAACATTTTCACGCTTCATGAATAGTACTGAATAGTAACTCGTGAATAGTAACTCATGAATAGTAACTCGTGAATAGTAACTCATGAATAAGTAACCCGAGATGAAAAAGTTCCAAATTTGATAAAAACTTCAGATCAACATTTCAAAGATAATGATATTGAAGAAATAATATCATTACAAAAAAATAATATCCTTACTATCCCTTACCTCAAAAGAAGCAAAGACTTCGACGGGATATCGGATATATTGACTTTGAAGGAAACTTGCAGCGATGAATATCAACTCACCAAATATCTAAATACTCACAAATTACACTCAATAATCTAGAGAGAGAAAGAGAAAAACTTTGTTTACGGTGTGATTTTCAATTCTAACTTAGCCTCTATTTATAGGAAAATGTTAGCCTTGCAAGCGCAGACTTAACTCCAACCCGATGGCTTTACCTGCTACTATTCCCACCCACCACATTTGAAATAAAATTCAGCACATTTCTTCACCAACCACAAGTGGGGCCCACTCAATTCTAGAATTTTCCACCAAAATCAATTATAAACCTAATTTCCGAATCAGTCACCTCTTAAAATTCATAACAAATCATTCGTTCATTTTTAACGGTTCAAAATTTGTGGACATATACTCAACTTATGTATGTATAACATATCCAAAAATTACAACGATCCAACGGTCGGATCAAAATTTATAACTCACGCAATATAGTTGAAGAACACTGATTTTTCGGACTATTAGTCCTTCGGACCAGTTTCATTCAAAATTTCACCACGAAATATCTACAAAGAATTTTTGGGTGATTCAAATTTCTACAGTTAGCTTACTTCTAGGGCTTTCTTTTGATATATGGCTCATCTCTTAACTCATTATACACAAAGAGTTATGGATTTTACAAAATCAAGTAATAAACTAATTTTTCTGAAAATCCCATATTTTGTTCTCCATTTCGACAAATACTGATAAAACACCTCATCATTAATTCCTTCACTTATAACCACATAAATAAATCCATCATTTATATCCACATCAAATAAATATTTTCTTATCATATGAATCATAACTAATTATTCACAAATAATATTACGAGAATCACAATAATGACAACCAGGTAGGTTCCTGGAAAGGGGCTTTCCAATAAGAATTTCTCCTTCTTGGCGCCGCAATTAGGTGACCAAACCTCTCCTTGACGAACTTTCTAGACATTGTCAATAATGCTATCTAATAATATTATTCAAATAATATGAATTATTGATCCGATAATGAGAAATATTAATGCGAGGATAATTATTGAAACAATAATAATATAAAATATCAACGCAAATAATTATTGAATCAATAAAATAAAATATTGAACAATAATTCTTTCAGTAATAATTATTGAGTAGTACCTTCTTACGTAAGAATCAATAATTCAAAAATATTGTGCAATACTGCAGCATCTTCTTTGTCAACAACAGCGTACACTTTACTTTACCCACCGGGTATTCCAATGATGTTAACGATAACAATTACGCCGTTATTTATAAAAACTCAAACTTGTCATTTTCTTCATCCGCGATTATTACATTATGGGGCCCACAAATGGTTGCGTGTCGTCGCATTTAATATTCCCAAGCGTAAAGAATATTCCATGACCAAACGAATATTCCCCGACAACAATAAGTATTTTATAACCACTTGCTTATTTTGAAAAAAATTCATATATCACCCTTAACTTTAACCTTTTATCAATTTAACCATTTACTAAATAAGAAAATTGAATACTTTTATTTCATAAAATTCGGGGTCTTACAATCTCTCCTCCTTATGAAATTTCGTCCCCGAAATTTACGTACCTGGTATTTCAAAGAGTTGAGAATACCTTGTTTTCATTTCGATTCTATCTCCCCGTCATCATGATTTCTCCATTGCTCATCTCCTCGTATTTTGGGATATCATTCTAGAATACGACTTCAAAACAAGGGTTAATTTAACAAATTAATATATCACATAATATCCCGATATTATGACTGACCAACAAATAAGCTTAGGTAGGACACACTTAGCGAAGGATTTACTCATCTCTCCCCTCCTAGTTCTAATCCCGATCTCCGCCAGAGATCATATCCCTAAGCTCTGATACCAAATGTAACAACCCCAAAATAGGTCCATTCCATCCAACCCATTCTGAGTCGTTAAATACATGGTACAGAAATAACTACAACTTTATTACAACAATTGTCGTGCAAAATACAACAACACATATCTTTATGAGTTTGGATACCAATATATACCAAATGTAACTCTGGACACCAACTTGGATAACACGTCACCATGACACCTTACATAAAGGTACAGTCAAAAACTGTTTTAGAAATTAGAAACTTTGGGAAGTGCTCAAGGAAACCTTCGTACATGGGAGGCCATGCTTTTAGGTTATGGTAGATATCATATGGCCACAGAATTATCCTTGGTTAACCCAATAAACCCCAAAGAAAAACGAGAAGATTACTATCATATTCTTCCCAATGGTGAGTCTTCTCTTGACATATCATTATCTCCACTATCTCTAATTGGGTATTATACTCCAAACAAACACCAAGATTATATAAGTAGTGCTTGTAAATATACTCAGCAAGTGGATGAGCACAACCATGTCTTATGATAACACGAGGTTGTATGTCATTAGACATCTTGTATGATAGTGACAAAACACCATTCCAAGTTAAATTCACCTCACCCTCAACATCTATAGACCACCACTCTATTCCTCGCTATCCCCGCTTTCGACCCAAATACACTTTTATTACACGAAGGAATTGTGAAACAAAAGGGTGAAACCTGAACTAGCTCAATAAAGAATATTATGACTAAAGATAAATAAATTATCAATAGTCTTCATCAATAATAAATCGATTTAGAACATATGGTAGATGATAAAACTTTTCAACCATAGTTGCGTGAATGAGCAATCCATTAGAAGAGTCAAATAGACTATAAAGTCTATTGTCTTCTCCATGTTAAAAATCCACCAACAATGTTTTATCCTCAGTAACATCAATCAACAATTCCTCGTCCACAATCACGTGTATAACTTCATAATCGTAATTGTAGTTCTAAATTCCTTTCCTCATCCAAGACAAAGATAATTTTCATCACTTGTCTTTACGAAAACATCAAAGATCATGGTTATACCAAATTACGCCTTCTGTTCATAATCATACTAATAAATCCATCTTTTTGCACCACGGGCCAAAGATATTCATCAACAGTTCATCTTTACACTACAAAGCTAAAGATATTCAACAACGGGTCATCTTTGCATTACAAGCCAAAGATATTCATCAATAATTCATCTTTGCACTACAAAGCAAAAGATATTCAACAACGAGTCATCTTTGCATTACGAGCAAAAGATATTCATCAATAATTCATCTTTGCACTTCTACAGTAAAGATATTCATCAACAAGTCATCTTTGCAGACTACGAGCAAAAGATATTCATCAATAATTCATCTTTGCACTCTCAAGCTAAAGATATTCAACAACAGTCATCTTTGCATTACGAGCAAAAGATATTCATCAATAATTCATCTTTGCACTACAAAGCTAAGATATTCATCAACAAGTCATCTTTTGCACTACGAAGCAAAAGATATTCATCAATAATTCATCTTTGCACTCTTGGCTAAAGATATTCATCAGATTAGCCATGTTCATTTAAACACTGTTCATCTTTACTACTGAGCCAAAGATATTCTTCAAATCATTCATCTTTGCATTGGTTTTATCCACGTCCAAAATACCTCAAAAATAATCATAGTGGTGTAAAATTCAAGAATGATCAAAACATGGATACAATCAAAGCTAGTATCCGAATAGATATTTTAGACGAAAAGAAAAATTTTCATTTTTCTATGAATAGTCTTGAAGTATTCGTGAATAGTCTTGCGTATCGTGAATAGTCTTAGTATCGTGAATAGTAACTCTCACACCAAAAGATAGAAATTCCACAAAAAAAACATTTTCACGCTTCATGAATAGTACTTCGTGAATAGTAACTCGTGAATAGTAACTTCATGAATAGTAACTTCGTGAATAGTAACTCTGAATAGTAACCCCACATGAAAAAGTTCCAAATTTGATAAAACTTCGATCAATATTTCAAAGATAATGATATTGAAGAAATAATATCATTACAAAAAAATAATATCCCTTACTATCCCTTACCTCAAAAGAGCAAAGACTTCGACGGATATCTGGATATGATGTTGAAGGAAACTTGCAGACGATGAATATCAACTCACCAAGTATCTAAATACTCACAAATTACACTCAATAATCTAGAGAGAAAGAGAAAAACTTTGTTTACGGTGTGATTTTCAATTCTAACTTAGCCCTCTATTTATAGGAAAATGTTAAGACGCTCAAAGCGGACTTAACTCCGCAACTTTGATGGCTTTACTCTCTACTATTCCCACCCACCACATTTGAAATAAAATTCAGCACATTTCTTCACCAACCACAAGTGGGGCCCACTCAATTCTAGAATTTTCCACCAAAATCAATTATAAACCTAATTTCCTAATCAGTCACCTCTTAAAATTCATAACAAATCATTCGTTCATTTTAACGGTTCAAAATTTGTGGACATATACTCAACTTATGTATGTATAACATATCCAAAAATTACAACGATCCAACGGTCGGATCAAAATTTATAACTCACGCAATATAGTGAAGAAGAACACGATTTTTCGGACTATTAGTCCTTCTACCGATTTCATTCAAAATTTCACCACGAAATATCTACAAAGAATTTTTGGGTGATTCAAATTTCTACAGATTAGCTTACTTCTAGGGCTTTCTTTTGATATATGGCTCATCTCTTAACTCATTATACACAAAAGAGTTATGGATTTTACAAAATCAAGTAATAAACTAATTTTTCTGAAAATCCCATATTTTGTTCTCCATTTCGACAAATACTGATAAAACACCTCATCATTAATTCCTTCACTTATAACCACATAAATAAATCCATCATTTATATCCACATCAAATAAATATTTTCTTATCATATGAATCAATAACTAATTATTCACAAATAATATTACTGAAATCACAATAATGACAACCAGTAGGTTCCAGGGAAAGAGGGGCTTTCCAATAAGAATTTCTCCTTACTGGCGCGCAATTAGGTGACCAAACCTCTCCTTGACAGAACTTTCTAGACATTGCCAATAATGCTATCTAATAATATTATTCAAATAATATGAATTATTGATCTGATAATGAGAAATATTGTGCAGTGATAATTATTGAAACAACAATAATATAAAATATCAACGCAGTAATTATTGAATCAATAAAATAAAATATTGAACAATAATTACTGTAACAATTATTGAGTAGTACCTTCTTACGTAAGAATCAATAATTCAAAAATATTGTGCAATCTGGTGTCTCTCTTTTCAACAACGCCAGACGTATTACTTTACTTTACCCACCGGGTATTCCAACAGTGTTAACGATAACAATTACGCCGTTATTTATAAAAACTCAAACTTGTCATTTTCTTCATCCGACAGTTATTCTGTTATGGGGCCCACAAATGGTTGCGTCGTCGTACGAATATTCCCCGACAGAAAGAATATTCCATGACCAAACGAATATTCCCCGACAACAATAAGTATTTTATAGCCACTTGCTTATTTTGAAAAAAATTCATATATCACCCTTAACTTTAACCTTTTATCAATTTAACCATTTACTAAATAAGAAAATTGAATACTTTTATTTCATAAAATTCGGGGTCTTACAATCTCTCCTCCTTATGAAATTTCGTCCCCGAAATTTACGTACCTGGTATTTCAAAGAGTTGAGAATACCTTGTTTTCATTTCAGATTCTATCTCCCCTGTCATCATGATTTCTCCATTGCTCATCTCCCCAGTATTTCGGATATCATTCTAGAATACGACTTCAAAACAAGGGTTAATTTAACAAATTAATATATCACATAATATCCCGATATTATGACCCGACCAACAAATAAGCTTAGGTAGGACACACTTAGCGAAGGATTTACTCATCTCTCCTCCTAGTTCTAATCCCGATCTCATGCCAGAGATCATATCCTAAGCTCGATACCAAATGTAACAACCCCAAAATAGGTCCATTCCATCCAACCCATTCTCGACGAGTCGTTAAATATATGGTACGTAAATAACTACAACTTTATTACAACAATTGTCGTGCAAAATACAACAACACATATATGCTTATGAGTTTGGATACCAATATATACCAAATGTAACTCGGACACCAACTTGGATAACACGTCACCATGACACCTTACATAAAGGTACAAATCAAAAACTGTTTTAGAAATTAGAAACTTTGGGAAGTGCTCAAGGAAACCTTCGTGCATGGGAGCCATGCTTTTAGGTTATGGTAGATATCATATGGCCACGAAATTATCCTTGGTTAACCCAATAAACCCCAAAGAAAAACGAGAAGATTACTATCATATTCTTCCCAATGGTGAGTCTTCTCTTGACATATCATTATCTCCACTATCTCTAATTGGGTATTATACTCCAAACAAACACCAAGATTATATAAGTAGTGCTTGTAAATATACTCAGTGAGTGGATGAGCACAACCATGTCTTATGATAACACGAGGTTGTATGTCATTAGACATCTTGTATGATAGTGACAAAACACCATTCCAAGTTAAATTCACCTCACCCTCAACATCTATAGACCACCACTCTATTCCCTCGCTATCCCCCAGCTCGACCCAAATACACTTTTATTACACGAAAGGAATTGTGAAACAAAAGGGTGAGCCTGACTAGCTCGATAAAGAATATTATGACTAAAGATAAATAAATTATCAATAGTCTTCATCGATGTAAATCGGAGATTTAGAACATATGGTAGATGATAAAACTTTTCAACCATAGTTGCGGCGGAATGAGCGATCCATTAGAAGAGTCAAATAGACTATAAAAGTCTATTGTCTTCTCCATGTTAAAATCCACCAACAATGTTTTATCCTCAGTAACATCAATCAACAATTCACATCCCCACAATCACGTATATAACTCATAATCGTAATTGTAGTTCTAAATTCCTTTCCTCATCCAAGACAAAGATAATTTTCATCACTTGTCTTTACCGAAACATCAAAGATCATGGTTATACCAAATTACAGTTCTGCTCATAATCATACTAATAAATCCATCTTTACCACGGGCCAAAGATATTCATCAACAGCTTCATCTTTACACTACAAAGCTAAAGATATTCAACAACGGGTCATCTTTGCATTACAAGCCAAAGATATTCATCAATAATTCATCTTTGCACTACTGAAGCTAAAGATATTCAACAACAGTCATCTTTGCATTACGAGCAAAAGATATTCATCAATAATTCATCTTTGCACTACAAAGCTAAGATATTCATCAACAAGTCATCTTTGCACTACTGAGCAAAAGATATTCATCAATAATTCATCTTTGCACTCTTCACTAAAGATATTCAACAACAGTCATCTTTGCATTACGAGCAAAAGATATTCATCAATAATTCATCTTTGCACTTTCAAAGCTAAGATATTCATCAACAAGTCATCTTTGCACTTACTGACAAAAGATATTCATCAATAATTCATCTTTGCACTATCTTGGCTAAAGATATTCATCAATTAGCCATGTTCATTTAAACACTGCTTCATCTTTGCACTACTCTGAGCCAAAGATATTCTTCAAATCATTCATCTTTGCATTGGTTTTATCCACGTCCAAAAATACCTCAAAATAATCATAGTGGTGTAAAATTCAAGAATGATCAAAACATGGATACAATCAAAGCTAGTATCCGTAATAGATATTTTAGACGAAAAGAAAAATTTTCATTTTTTCGATGAATAGTCCGTAGATTCGTGAATAGTGCAGATATCGTGAATAGTCTTGAGTATCGTGAATAGTAACTCAAACACCAAAAGATAGAAATTCCACAAAAAACATTTTCACGCTTCATGAATAGTACTTTCGTGAATAGTAACTCGTGAATAGTAACTCATGAATAGTAACTTCGTGAATAGTAACTCATGAATAGTAACCCCACATGAAAAAGTTCCAAATTTGATAAAAACTTCAGATCAACATTTCAAAGATAATGATATTGAAGAAATAATATCATTACAAAAAAATAATATCCCTTACTATCCCTTACCTCAAAAGAAAGCAAAGACTTCGACGGGATATATCGGATATAATGACAAAGGAAACTTGCACCGATGAATATCAACTCACCAAGTATCTAAATACTCACAAATTACACTCAATAATCTAGAGAGAAAGAGAGAAAACTTTGTTTACGGTGTGATTTTCAATTCTAACTTAGCCCTCTATTTATAGAAAATGTTAGCACGTCAAGGCAGACTTAACTTTTGAACTTTGATGGCTTTACTCGCTACTATTCCCACCCACCACATTTGAAATAAAATTCAGCACATTTCTTCACCAACCACAAGTGGGGCCCACTCAATTCTAGAATTTTCCACCAAAATCAATTATAAACCTAATTTCCCTAATCAGTCACCTCTTAAAATTCATAACAAATCATTCGTTCATTTTAACGGTTCAAAATTTGTAGACATATACTCAACTTATGTATGTATAACATATCCAAAATTACAACGATCCAACGGTCGGATCAAAATTTATAACTCACGCAATATAGTTTGAAGAACACCGATTTTTCGGACTATTAGTCCTTCTGGACCAGATTTCATTCAAAATTTCACCACGAAATATCTACAAAAGAATTTTTGGGTGATTCAAATTTCTGATTAGCTTACTTCTAGGGCTTTCTTTTGATATATGGCTCATCTCTTAACTCATTATACACAAAGAGTTATGGATTTTACAAAATCAAGTAATAAACTAATTTTTCCGAAAATCCCATATTTTGTTCTCCATTTAAACAAATCTTGATAAAACACCTCATCATTAATTCCTTCACTTATAACCACATAAATAAATCCATCATTTATATCCACATCAAATAAATATTTTCTTATCATATGAATCAATAACTAATTATTCACAAATAATATTACGTAATCACAATAATAACAACCAGGCGGGTTCCGGGAAGAGGGGCTTTCCAATAAGAATTTCTCCTTCTTGGCGCCGCAATTAGGTGACCAAACCTCTCCTTGATGAACTTTCTAGACATTGCCAATAATGCTATCTAATAATATTATTCAAATAATATGAATTATTGATCCGATAATGAGAAATATTATGCGTGATAATTATTGAAACAACAATAATATAAAATATCAACGCAGCGATAATTATTGAATCAATAAAATAAAATATTGAACAATAATTACAGTAACAATTATTGAGTAGTACCTTCTTACGTAAGAATCAATAATTCAAAAATATTGTGCAATCTGGTGTAGCTACTTTGCTCAACAACGCGTATTACTTTACTTTACCCAATTTGGTATTCCAACAAAGGTTAACGATAACAATTACGCCATTATTTATAAAAACTCAAATTTGTCATTTTCTTCATCCGAAACAGGTTATTACATTATGGGGCCCACAAATGGTTGCGTCGTCGTCGAATATTCCCTAAGCGTAAAAGAATATTCCATGACCAAACGAATATTCCCCACAACAATAAGTATTTTATAACCACTTGCTTATTTTGAAAAAATTCATATATCACCCTTAACTTTTAACCTTTTATCAATTTAACCATTTACTAAATAAGAAAATTGAATACTTTTATTTCATAAAATTCGGGGTCTTACAATCTCTCCTCCTTATGAAATTTCGTCCCCGAAATTTACGTACCTGGTATTTCAAAGAGTTGAGAATACCTTGTTTTCATTTCAGATTCTATCTCCCCGTCATCATGATTTCTCCATTGCTCATCTCCCTGTATTTCAGATATCATTCTAGAATACGACTTCAAAACAAGGGTTAATTTAACAAATTAACATATCACATAATATCCCGATATTATGACCGACCAACAAATAAGCTTAGGTAGGACACACTTAGCGAAGGATTTACTCATCTCTCCCTCCTAGTTCTAATCCCGATCTCATGGAGAGATCATATCCTAAGCTCGATACCAAATGTAACAACCCCAAAATAGGTCCATTCCATCCAACCCATTCTCGAGTCGTTAAATACATGGTACGAAATAACTACAACTTTATTACAACAATTGTCGTGCAAAAATACAACAACACATATCTTATGAGTTTGGATACCAATATATACCAAATGTAACTCGGACACCAACTTGGATAACACGTCACCATGACACCTTACATAAAGGTACAGGTCAAAAACCTGTTTTAGAAATTAGAAACTTTGGGAAGTGCTCAAGAAACCTTCGTATTACATGGGAGGCCATGCTTTTAGGTTATGGTAGATATCATATGGCCACGAAATTATCCTTGGTTAACCCAATAAACCCCAAAGAAAAAGCGAGAAGATTACTATCATATTCTTCCCAATGGTGAGTCTTCTCTTGACATATCATTATCTCCACTTGCTCTCTAATTGGGTATTATACTCCAAACAAACACCAAGATTATATAAGTAGTGCTTGTAAATATACTCGGCAAGTGGATGAGCACAACCATGTCTTATGATAACACGAGGTTGTATGTCATTAGACATCTTGTATGATAGTGACAAAACACCATTCCAAGTTAAATTCACCTCACCCTCAACATCTATAGACCACCACTCTATTCCTCGCTATCCCCATTTCAACCCGGCTACACTTTTATTACACGAAAAAGGAATTGTGAAACAAAAGGGTGAGCACAACTAGCTCGATAAAGAATATTATGACTAAAGATAAATAAATTATCAATAGTCTTCATCGATGTCAAATCGTAGATTTAGAACATATGGTAGATGATAAAACTTTTCAACCATAGTTGCGTGAATGAGCGATCCATTAGAAGAGTCAAATAGACTATAAAGTCTATTGTCTTCTCCATGTTAAAAATCCACCAACAATGTTTTATCCCTGTAACATCAATCAACAATTCCTGTCCACAATCACGTGTATAACTCATAATCGTAATTGTAGTTCTAAATTCCTTTCCTCATCCAAGACAAAGATAATTTTCATCACTTGTCTTTACCTGAAACATCAAAGATCATGGTTATACCAAATCACGCCTGTTCATAATCATACTAATAAATCCATCTTTGCACCACGGGCCAAAGATATTCATCAACAGTTCATCTTTACACTACAGGCTAAAGATATTCAACAACGGGTCATCTTTGCATTACAAGCCAAAGATATTCATCAATAATTCATCTTTGCACTACAGGCTAAAGATATTCAACAACAGGTCATCTTTGCATTACGAGCAAAAGATATTCATCAATAATTCATCTTTGCACTATAGGCTAAGATATTCATCAACAAGTCATCTTTGCACTACGAGCAAAAGATATTCATCAATAATTCATCTTTGCACTACTGGCTAAGATATTCATCAACAAGTCATCTTTGCACTACTGAGCAAAAGATATTCATCAATAATTCATCTTTTGCACTCTTGGCTAAAGATATTCATCGAGTTAGCCATGTTCATTTAAACACTGTTCATCTTTGCACTACTGAACCAAAGATATTCTTCTAAATCATTCATCTTTGCATTGGTTTTATCCACGTCCAAAAATACCTCAAAAATAATCATGGTGGTGTAAAATTCAAGAATGATCAAAACATGGATACAATCAAAGCTAGTATCCGAATAGATATTTTAGACGAAAAAGAAAATTTTCATTTTTCTATGAATAGTGCCGTGATTCGTGAATAGTGTCATATCGTGAATAGTCTTAGTATCGTGAATAGTAACTCCGACACCAAAAGATAGAAATTCCACAAAAAAACATTTTCACGCTTACATGAATAGTACTCGTGAATAAGAACTCGTGAATAGTAACTCATGAATAGTAACTCGTGAATAGTAACTCATGAATAGTAACCCCGACATGAAAAAGTTCCAAATTTGATAAAACTTCAGATCAACATTTCAAAGATAATGATATTGAAGAAATAATATCATTACAAAAAAATAATATCCCTTACTATCCCTTACCTCAAAAGAAGCGGCACTTACGACGGGATATCGGATATAATATTTGAAGGAAACTTGCAGACCGATGAATATCAACTCACCAAGTATCTAAATACTCACAAATTACACTCAATAATCTAGAGAGAGAAAGAGAGAAAACTTTGTTTCTGGTGTGATTTTCAATTCTAACTTAGCCCTCTATTTATAGGAAAATGTTAGCACGCCGAAGCAGACTTAACCTGCAACCTGATGGCTTTACCTGCTACTATTCCCACCCACCACATTTGAAATAAAATTCAGCACATTTCTTCACCAACCACAAGTGGGGCCCACTCAATTCTAGAATTTTCCACCAAAATCAATTATAAACCTAATTTTCGAATCAGTCACCTCTTAAAATTCATAACAAATCATTCGTTCATTTTTAACGGTTCAAAATTTGTGGACATATACTCAACTTATGTATGTATAACATATCCAAAAATTACAACGATCCAACGGTCGGATCAAAATTTATAACTCACATAATATATATTTGAAGAACACTGATTTTTTCGACTATTAGTCCTTGGACCAGATTTCATTCAAAATTTCACCACGAAATATCTACAAAGAATTTTTGGGTGATTCAAATTTCTACAGTTAGCTTACTTCTAGGGCTTTTTTTTGATATATGGCTCATCTCTTAACTCATTATACACAAAGAGTTATGGATTTTACAAAATCAAGTAATAAACTAATTTTTCCGAAAATCCCATATTTTGTTCTCCATTTCACAAATCTTGATAAAACACCTCATCATTAATTCCTTCACTTATAACCACATAAATAAATCCATCATTTATATCCACATCAAATAAATATTTTCTTATCATATGAATCAATAACTAATTATTCACAAATAATATTACTGAGAATCACAATAATGACAACCAGCGCGGTTCCTGGAAAGAGGGGCTTTCCAATAAGAATTTCTCCTCATCTGGCGGCAAGTGATTAGGTGACCAAACCTCTCCTTGATGTAACTTTCTAGACATTGCCAATAATGCTATCTAATAATATTATTCAAATAATATGAATTATTGATCCGATAATGAGAAATATTGTGCGATGATAATTATTGAAACAACAATAATATAAAATATCAACGCAAAGAATTATTGAATCAATAAAATAAAATATTGAACAATAATTACTTCGTAACAATTATTGAGTAGTACCTTCTTACGTAAGAATCAATAATTCAAAAATATTGTGCAATCCGTGCTACTTCTTTCAACAACGCCAGACATTACTTTACTTTACCCAATTATTCCAACAATGTTAACGATAACAATTACGCCAATTATTTATAAAAACTCAAACTTGTCATTTTCTTCATCCGACGCTTATTCTCATATGGGGCCCCTACAAATGGTTGCGCCAAATGCATTTAATATTCCCTACGGAAAGAATATTCCATAACCAAACGAATATTCCCACAACAACAATAAGTATTTTATAGCCACTTGCTTATTTTGAAAAAAATTCATATATCACCCTTAACTTTAACCTTTTATCAATTTAACCATTTACTAAATAGGAAAATTGAATACTTTTATTTCATAAAATTCGGGGTCTTACAAAATGGCCATAACTTTTGATCCGGGAAGCGTTACAGGGCATGCCACCTACCAAATCGAAGATATCGACGAGATCTACTAGTTTCATTCTTTGATGATTGAGAAATTCGGCGGATGCGAGGTTGAAATCGAGTTTGGAAGGGACTTTATGAAAATGGCAAATCAAAACAGTAATAGTTTGACGTCCGTCGGTTAAGATAACGATCATAACTCTTGCATCCGAACTCCGATTAGAAGCGATTCAAGATGTTCAAAAAGCTATGAAGACGCTCTACAAAGTAAGCTAAGTTCCAAACCAAGAACATGAAGTAACATGAAAGCCCAAATGATATACGGATTGCCTTTTCTTTGCATTTTCTTTGCGTTTCTTTACAATAATCGTTCACACCACTTCCAAACATAAAATCTACAAAATAAACACAAAATGCATGAAAAGTAACTAAGACACATGAATATAAGCAACTAATTCAAGTAAAAGATACCGGATAAATGCATTAAAAATCCACTTATCACACCCCCAAACTTAAACCGTTGCTTGTCCTCAAGCAACAACAATGCTAATGCAATCTACATGCTATGCAAGCTACGCTACTATGACAATGAATCCCCAGATTTCTAGCCATGTTAAGAATTCCAATAAGTCATGCCTCAGAGAAATATCAAGATCCAAGAACAAAGCATCAAACTAAGCTAAAGGCATAATGACATACAATCATATAATCCTAACTTGCTATAAAGATGTTGTGTGTGTGTGTGTGATGTGTTCACAGATAAGCTTGACAAAGGTGAAAATACCACATGCTTTATTGCTTAAGGCAGAAAATTGATGTTTAACTCAAGAAGTGCATATACTAATGAGACATCAACTACTTCAACACATCAATACACACTAAGGTTCAATAGTGGGTTTATTCTGCTCTATTTTTACTCACGAGGGCGATTCTCGCACTTTCTCGCGGTGTTTATTGATTTTTTTTATAGCGAGTGCGTTTTACGCTCCATCTCACTTTCCATTTCCATTTAAACGAGTGCGTTTTATGCTCCATCTCGCTTTTCATTTCCATTTAAACGAGTGCGTTTTACGCTCCATCTCGTCCCAATAGCAAGCATACCCATGTGTTCTCAAAGTTTGAGTATCTGTGTTTTCATAGTCTATGTCTCACTTCCTACACAATTCTATCATTAAAAACAACATTTTCCTCCGAACAGACAAGCATGCTAATCTTAACCAACAAGCAAATAGGAACATTGTCGTGCTACCTGGTAACATCTAAACAGCAAGCATGAATTATATCGTGTATAAAATTATAACTAAGCTCAAGATATCAACCAAATTCAAAAATCTATCAAATTTATATGTCATCATTGGCCAAATTAGAATTTAACTAGTTTGAAAACACGGATTATGCAATGTTATGCAACTAAACACATACTAAGTAAACAAGACAAAAGAAAACTAAAATAAAAAAATAGATAAAAATAAAAAAAAAATCATACTAAAATACCCCGACTATGCAACTTAAACATGCAATCAAACTATATGCAACTAACTATATGCAACAACTACTCACTACAACCCAATACCCCCAAACTTAAAATAAACAATGCCCTCATTGTAATTAAAATTGAAAGAATACTCCCCTAAGTCGCCAAAAACTTGTTGCCTCTTTTATAGTTCTAATAAAAGAGCTCTAACTCATGCAAGCATACATGTGTCAACAAGTGTCTGAGTAAGTAAAGTATCGATCCCACAGAGAAAGTTGTTAACCTCAGACTACTATGCATTAATTAACTCACTATATTTATATGCTAAGACTATTGACTCAATTGTTGATTTAAACTAATTATGATTACCACCTAAAAATAAGAATATAAATGGACTAAATATAATATGGAAACAATGGGATCCTAACTTCATTTAATATTTCGTTCAATCGCCATATGTCATGCAAGAAGTGTTCACATGTCACAGGATAATAACCAAGAGCACAAAGAGAGTTATAACCATTTTCCAATGCACTATAACCAACTCACATATCATCTACAAATGTTAGAATCTATGTAATCACCAATACCATTACAACTACCATATTCCTATGCGCAATTGCAATCCTATTCATTTTGAGCACAACCCTTATATAAGCTCATACGGTGAAACAGTATATTCCTATCTGATTCACAAAATATGCAAGACTTACTCTAGCCCCATATTCGCATGCTATCATGATTACAATCCATATTTATATATTCATTTCCAATTCCATACAAATATTGAAACAAATGATTATCAGTCATTCACACATGTAAAACAACCATGATAGATATCCCATATGATATGCAAAACAAATCTAACATTTAGATGTGCAATCAAACTATATGCAACTAACTATATGCAACAACTACTCACTACAACCCAATACCCCCAAACTTAAAATAAACAATGCCCTCATTGTAATTAAAATTGAAAGAATACTCCCCTAAGTGGCAATGTCATCTCCGTTCGCCTCCTGATGATCCGCTAGTATATCAGGCGATGGCTAAGTTTGAGATATTCTGTAGTTGGAAATTGAGTGTGGGCTTCTAACTGTCCGAACGCTTTAGTCAGAAATTCTAAGAATTCAGCAAAAAAGAAAATTCTGCGACAGAGCTATCACATGACAGCATGCAGTGTTTAACTTAACCAGAATTCGGCGTGGTAGCCGCGACCACATGCTTTTTAAGCGACTTCAGTTTTGACTTACATTTGATCCTGAATGCTTATAGCAATTGGAATGAACCTGAAAGGAGAAACAATCAAACTATTATTCATACTTACCACTATCTAACCTCTACTAAATATGGAAATGTAAATAAGAATTAAATAAGGAGGGAGAAAGATTGGATGGGGTGCCTCCTATCTAGCGCTCGGTTTATAGTCCGTTAGCTGGACTCTTTTCTTGACACTACTATCCAATTCCTCTACGATAAGCTAAGAACCCTCCATCCATTAGAACCGCTATGTGCTTTGGTAGGTTCCTCATCATGAGAATTTATGAATTGAAGCCACCTAGCATATTTCCTGTACATGATGTCCCTAGTTCCATTGCAATGCCAGGTGCTTCTCCCGTTGTATCTGTGAATAGATTTTTGCATTGAGGCATGAAAGATTCAATGGGATTTTCTTCTTCTATTATCTATTCCTTTGCCCACCATGGTTTGTACGAGGCCTCTTTATCATATTGATTATTATCTTGGATGTGACTACCTAGGGGACATGGGTGTGCAAATTTCACTTAATTTTTCAACTCTAACAGAGAAGGCACTTGGGGTATAATACAAGTTGGCTCATGCTCTTCATTTTCCATACCCTCAGTTGTCTCCTCAATGTCCACTCTAAGTTCATCCAGTGGTATGTGCACTTCTGGCTCTCCATCGATTTCATCATCCATGTCATAGCACCAATTGTTTTGAGGGTGATTGTTCAATGCTTCGAACAATTGATCCATCTGATTCTGCAGCTTTTGAATTGACCTTTCTTGCTCAATCATCATCTCCTCAGTTGATGCTACAAATTTGAACCCCAAATCCTCCAATCTTGAATTATTTTTTTCAGTTTTGAAATCCATGTATTGAGGACCATTCATTGAGGAGTTAATGAGTTGTTCCATCTGTCTGTTAAGATTTTGGCTTGATAACTCCTGACTCATCATCATCTCTTCATGGTCTGCTAGGCTTTTTGACATGAATTCCTTCAACCTTGAATTTTCCTCTTGTTGCGTTGAAGGTGGATATGAGAAATCTGGTAGATATGTTGGACTTGAGATGCAGTATTGATCTTGATAGTTATAACCCCATTCATAATCTGGGTGATACCCCCAATCTTGTTGATAATCAGGATAACCATCGTTGTTGAAGAAATCACCCCCAAACTACACTTGTCCAACCTTGATGTTGCACTGATAACTCGGATGCTCGCCAGCACAGTATTCACATGTAACTGCTATCTCTCGAGTAAGTTGCTCTGCAAGAACATCCAACCTCTCCGAAAGTTTTTCAATTTGTCCTGACAATGTAGAAAATACATTGAGTCCCTCAGTGCTTATGTCCCTTGGTTGAGTCCGATTTGCATAAGGCCCTTGATAAGAAAAGTCACCCATGGTACCTGCAACCTAAAACAAAAGAAAAATAGAAATGAGAAACGAACAGAATTGTCTAAGTCATACAATATAGCTTTAAACTAATGATAAATATCTAAATTAATGCCTTTCCCCGGCAACGGCGCCAAAAACTTGTTGCCTCTTTTATAGTTCTAATAAAAGAGCTCTAACTCATACAAGCATCCAAGTGTCAACAAGTAATACAGAGTAAGTAAAGTATCGATCCCACAGAGAAAGTTGTTAACCTCAGACTACTATGCATTAATTAACTCACTATATTTATATGCTAAGACTATTGACTCAATTGTTGATTTAAACTAATTATGATTACCACCTAAAAATAAGAATATAAATGGACTAAATATAATATGAAAACAATGAGATCCTAACTTCATTCAATATTTCGTTCAATCGCCATATGTCATGCAAGAAGTGTTCACATGTCACAGGATAATAACCAAGAGCACAAAGAGAGTTATAACCATTTTCCAATGCACTATAACCAACTCACATATCATCTACAGATGTTAGAATCTATGTAATCACCAATACCATTACAACTACCATATTCCTATGCGCAATTGCAATCCTATTGATTTTGAGCACAACCCTTATATAAGCTCATACGGTGAAACAGTATATTCCTATCTGATTCACAAAATATGCAAGACTTACTCTAGCTCCATATTCGCATGCTATCATGATTACAATCCATATTTATATGTTCATTTCCAATTCCATACAAATACTGAAACAAATGATTATCAGTCATTCATACATGTAAAACAACCATGATAGATAACCCATATGATATGCAAAACAAATCTAACATTTAGATGTGCAACCAAACTACATATTAAAATCTGTTAGAGTCCCATAATGGAGTTTAGTTCATGACTGAACCAAAAGCCATTATGGGATCAAGGCTAAACATGATCAATAAACAAACAATCAAAGTAAGAAGGATAGAACGATCAAACCTAATCTCTGAATAGAAATCAAAGATTAACTATTAAATCCACAAAGAAATCCAATAAACAATAATCAATATCCACGATGACAGAGATCTCCAAGAAGAAGTAGAGAAAAATAGACGTTATGGCTTTCTCCTACGTTGGAATCTCTCCCAAGGTGTAAACCCTAGTTTCTACTATGAAAAGAGAGAAGATGGAAGTAGCTATCTAGCCCCCAAGGGGTGGAATCTGTCTTACATAATGATAATATGTCTAATATATAAGCTCTAATTGAATCCCCCCCACTCAATCACACTTCAATTGCTCTATTTAGTGAAAAGTCAGCTGTGGTCATCGCCCGAAGTCGCGCGGCCGCGCGCACGGGCGCTCAACTTGCAGAAGTTGCATAAAATCGCATTTTTTTGGCTGAGAGTCGCGCGGCCGCGCGCTAGTTCACGCGCCCGCGCGCGGGTGATTTTCTGCTGCAGCGTGCTCTGGTAAAATGGCCATAACTTTTGATCCGGGAAGCGTTACAGGGCCTGCCACCTACCAAATCGAAGATATCGGCGAGATCTACTAGTTTCATTCTTTGATGATTGAGAAATTCCGGCCGGATGCAGGTTGAAATCGAGCTGGAAGGGACTGCTATGAAAATGGCAAATCAAAACAGCGTAGTTTGACGTCCGTCGGTACAACGATCATAACTCTTGCATCCGAACTCCGATTAGAGCGATTCAAGATGTTCCGAAAAGCTATGAAGACGCTCTACAAAGTAAGCTAAGTTCCAAACCAAGAACATGAAGTAACATGAAAGCCCAAATGATATACGGATTGCCTTTTCTTTGCATTTTCTTTGCGTTTCTTTACAATAATCGTTCACACCACTTCCAAACATAAAATCTACAAAATAAACACAAAATGCATGAAAAGTAACTAAGACACATGAATATAAGCAACTAATTCAAGTAAAAGATACCGGATAAATGCATTAAAAATCCACTTATCACACCCCCAAACTTAAACCGTTGCTTGTCCTCAAGCAACAACAATGCTAATGCAATCTACATGCTATGCAAGCTACGCTACTATGACAATGAATCCCCAGATTTCTAGCCATGTTAAGAATTCCAATAAGTCATGCCTCAGAGAAATATCAAGATCCAAGAACAAAGCATCAAACTAAGCTAAAGGCATAATGACATACAATCATATAATCCTAACTTGCTATAAAGATGTTGTGTGTGTGTGTGTGTGATGTGTTCACAGATAAGCTTGACAAAGGTGAAAATACCACATGCTTTATTGCTTAAGGCAGAAAATTGATGTTTAACTCAAGAAGTGCATATACTAATGAGACATCAACTACTTCAACACATCAAAACACACTAAGGTTCAATAGTGGGTTTATTACGCTCTATTTTTTACTCACGAGGCGATTCTCGCACTTTCCCATGATGTTTATTGATTTTTTTATAGCGAAAAGTGCGTTTCGCTCCATCTCACTTTCCATTTCCATTTAAACGAGTGCGTTTTTTACGCTCCATCTCGCTTTCCATTTCCATTTAAACGAGTCGTTTTACGCTCCATCTCGTCCCAATAGCAAGCATACCCATGTGTTCTCAAAGTTTGAGTATCTGTGTTTTCATAGTCTATGTCTCACTTCCTACACAATTCTATCATTAAAAACAACATTTTCCTCTGAACAGACAAGCATGCTAATCTTAACCAACAAGCAAATAGGAACATTGTCGTGCTACCTGGTAACATCTAAACAGCAAGCATGAATTATATCGTGTATAAAATTATAACTAAGCTCAAGATATCAACCAAATTCAAAAATCTATCAAATTTATATGTCATCATTGGCCAAATTAGAATTTAACTAGCTGAAAACCTGGGATTATGCAATGTTATGCAACTAAACACATACTAAGTAAACAAGACAAAAGAAAACTAAAATAAAAAAATAGATAAAAATAAAAAAAAAATCATACTAAAATACCCCGACTATGCAACTTAAACATGCAATCAAACTATATGCAACTAACTATATGCAACAACTACTCACTACAACCCAATACCCCCAAACTTAAAATAAACAATGCCCTCATTGTAATTAAAATTGAAAGAATACTCCCCTAAGTCGCCAAAAACTTGTTGCCTCTTTTATAGTTCTAATAAAAGAGCTCTAACTCATCTGCAAAGCATACATGTGTCAACAAATGTAATACAGAGTAAGTAAAGTATCGATCCCACAGAGAAAGTTGTTAACCTCAGACTACTATGCATTAATTAACTCACTATATTTATATGCTAAGACTATTGACTCAATTGTTGATTTAAACTAATTATGATTACCACCTAAAAATAAGAATATAAATGGACTAAATATAATATGGAAACAATGGGATCCTAACTTCATTCAATATTTACGTTGAATCGCCATATGTAAATGCAAGAAGTGTTCACATGTCACAGGATAATAACCAAGAGCACAAAGAGAGTTATAACCATTTTCCAATGCACTATAACCAACTCACATATCATCTACAGATGTTAGAATCTATGTAATCACCAATACCATTACAACTACCATATTCCTATGCGCAATTGCAATCCTATTGATTTTGAGCACAACCCTTATATAAGCTCATACGGTGAAACAGTATATTCCTATCTGATTCACAAAATATGCAAGACTTACTCTAGCCCCATATTCGCATGCTATCATGATTACAATCCATATTTATATGTTCATTTCCAATTCCATACAAATACTGAAACGAATGATTATCAGTCATTCACACATGTAAAACAACCATGATAGATAACCCATATGATATGCAAAAATAAATCTAATATTTAGATGTGCAACCAAACTACATATTAAAATCCGTTAGAGTCCCATAATGGAGTTTAGTTCATGATTGAACCAAAAGCCATTATGGGATCAAGGCTAAACATGTTCAATAAACAAACAATCAAAGTAAGAAGGATAGAACGATCAAACCCAATCGCTGAATAGAAATCAAAGATTAACTATTAAATCCACAAAGAAATCCAATAAACAATAATCAATATCCACGATGACAGAGATCTCCAAGAAGAAGTAGAGAAAAATAGACGTTATGGCTTTCTCCTACGTTGGAATCTCTCCCAAGGTGTAAACCCAAGTTTCTACTATAAAAAGAGAGAAGATGGAAGTAGCTATCTAGCCCCCAAGGGGTGGAATCTGTGTTACATAATGATAATATGTCTAATATATAAGCCCTAATTGAATCCCCCCACTCAATCACGCTTCAATTGCTCTATTTAGTGAAAAGTCAGCTGTGGTCATCGCCCGAAGTCGCGCGGCCGCGCGCACGGGAGCTCAACTTGCAGAAAGTTGCATAAAATCGCGTTTTTTTGGTTGAGAGTCGCGCGGCCGCGCGCTAGTTCGAGCGCTCGCGCGCGGGTGATTTTCTGCTGCAGCGTGCTCTGGTAAAATGGTCATAACGTTTGATTCGGAAAGTGTTACGGGGCCTTCCACCTATCAAATCGAAGATATCGACGATATCTACAACTTTCATTCTTTGATGATTGAGAAATTCCGGCTGGATGAAGGCTGAAATCGAGCTGGAAGGGACTGATACGAAAATGGCAAATCAAACAGCGTAGTTTGACGTCCGTCGGTACAACGATCATAACTCTTGCATCCGAACTCCGATTAGAGCGATTCAAGATGTTCCGGAAAGCTATGAAAACGCTCTACAAAGTAAGCTAAGTTCTAAACCAAGAACATGAAGTAACATGAAAGCCCAAATGATATCTGGATTACTTTTTCTTTGTATTTTCTTTGCGTTTCTTTACAATAATCGTTCACACCACTTCCAAACATAAAATCTACAAAATAAACACAAAATGCATGAAAAGTAACTAAGACACATGAATATAAGCAACTAATTCAAGTAAAAGATACCGAATAAATGCATAAAAAATCCACTTATCAATTACTGGTTGGAATCGATAAAGCGTACTCAACCTGCCGTACTGAAGATGTCTTTGTAGAAGTTCGAAGAACTATTCAATGACAAGTACTTTCCCGAAAGTATTAGTCACATGAAAGAGGTAGAGTTCATCAAGTTAGAGCAGAACAATATGACCGTGTCACAGTACGAAGCTAAGTTTGCTGAGTTGTCCCGTCTTGGTTTGCGTCTCACTTGGTTGATAATGAGGAGAGAATGACATGGATGTTTCTAAGAGATTTGAAACCCGAGATACGTCAATACTTAATTTCTCACAAACTGTGTTTGTATTCAGATGTTGTTAATAAGGCTCAGTTATTGGAGCGCGATAACGAGTCAACTCAACCAAGAGAAAGCAGCCGACAAAATTATAATACCAGTGGTAGCAGTCATCGAAGCGGTGACAACAAACGTGGAGGGAATCAACATGCCAGAAATGGTAACCACTTCGGTGGTAATCATGGCCAAGATAGTAAAAATAGACATTTCAAGAAAAGGAGATTCAACAATGATGGAAAGACGTCAGCACCAACACCCGTTGTTAAGGAAGGAGAACGACCACCTATCATATGCTTCAAATGCGGAGGGGAGAGACATATCAGTCCAAACTGTGCGATGCAGTCCAAAGCGTGTTATAATTGTGAAAGAGAAGGTCACCTTGCCCGATTTTGTCGTGCACCAAATATAAGTCCAGCTGGGATGGAGGCACCAAAGGCCGTACCAGAAAAGTCAAAGCCGATAGTTCAAGGGAGAGCGTTTGTCGTAACCTCCCAGAAAGCAAGGAACCCGAACGAGGTCATCACAGGTAAGCTTATCATAAACTCTAGCGAAGTCTATACCTTATTTGATACCGGTTCTACCCAATTTTTTATTTCTCCTATTTGCGCTCAATGTTTAAATTTGACTCTGGAGAAATTAGACTTTGACTTAACGGTTGAAACTCTGTTGGGAGAAACCTTCATTACATCCACTGTTTATAAGTCTTGTTTGATTCAAATCGATAACCGCACGTTACCTGTTGATCTTATTTCTTTAAAAATACTTGCATTTGACGTGATTCTAGGGATTGATTGGTTAACTACTCATCATACTAAAATTGATTATTTTCGTAAGGTTGTTAGCTTTCATATTCTTAATCAACCTATTATGCGAATTCAAGAGACCAAACCATTAAAATCAATCATGGTCATCTCAAGCCATAAAACTATTCGTTTATTAAAAAACGGATGTCAAGCTTTCTTAGCTCATGTCACAGATTTAAACAAAAATATGTCAGATTTGAATGATATTTCTATTGTTAATAAATTTCCTGACGTATTCCCCGAAGAACTTCCTGGCCTACCCCCGGAGCGTGAAATCGAGTTTGGTATCGACCTTGAACCTGGTACAAAATCCATTTCCAAAGCCCCATATCGAATGGCTCCTATTGAACTTCAGGAGTTAAAGACCCAATTACAGGAATTGTTAGACATCGGTTTCATTCATCCTAGTACGTCTCCTTGGGGTGCTCCTATTCTATTCGTGAAGAAGAAAGATGGAAGTATGCAACTTTGTATTGATTATCGGAGTTGAATCATGTCACCATCAAAAATAGGTACCGTTGCCTCGCATTGATGACTGTTTGACCCGATTTGCAAGCGCGCCAAATTCTTTTCAAAGATTGATATTCGTTCCGGATATCATCAGTTGAAGATTAAAACTGATGACATTCCAAAGACTGCTTTCAGAACTCGGTACGGGCATTATGAATTCCTAGTCACGTCTTTTGGGTTGACTAATGCTCCTGCTGCCTTCATGGATATGATGAACCGAGTATACAAGGAACATTTGGATCACTTTGTGGTCGTCTTTAATGATGACATCCTCATATACTCCAAAACCCTTGAAGACCATGAGCAACACTTGAGGCTGATACTCCAAAAGGTTCGTGAAAATAAGCTATATGCCAAGTTGAAGAAATGCGAATTCTGGCTTGAGGAAGTTGCATTCCTTGGGCACGTGATAGCAAATCATGGGATATCTGTTGACCCAACAAAGATTGAAGCAATTCAAAGCTGGGAGCAATCTAAATCAATGACCGAAGTACGTAGCTTTCTCGGCTTAACTGGTTATTATCGAAGATTCGTAGAAGGGTTTTCTCAAATCGCTACTCCATTAACTCAGCTGACTCGAAAAGATATAAAATTTGGTTGGAGCAAGGAATGTGAGAAGAGTTTTCAAGAACTCAAAAGGAGACTCATTTCAGCACCTGTTCTGACAATACCATCTGGCTCGGAGGGATTTATCATCTACAGTGATGCTTCAGGCAAAGGGTTAGGATGTGTTCTCATGCAACATGGGAAAGTCATAGCCTATGCCTCATGACAACTCAAAGAATATGAGAAGAATTATTCTACTCATGATCTAGAGTTGGCAGTAGTCATTTTTGCGCTTAAGATTTGGAGGCATTACCTGTATGGAGAGAAGATGGAGATTTATACGGATCATAAAAGCCTCAAATATTTCTTCACTCAAAAGGAACTCAACATGCAGCAACGAAGATGGCTTGAGTTGTTGAAAGATTACGATCATACCATTCAATACCATCTTGAAAAAACGAACGTAGTAGCTGATTCATTGAGTAGAAGATCATATGCGGGTACGAGTGCATTATTGTCAACGCAAAGGCCTATTTTATATGTCTTACAAAGGATGGAGATAGAGTTAAAGACTCCAGGGACCCATGTGATGATGGCAAATATACGAGTAGAACTAACTTTAATCGATAAAGTTAAAGCTACTCAAGCTACAGACCTGGAGCTGATGCGTATGAGGAAAAAATTGCAAGAAGGTGTTATGCCGAAAGTAAGAATCGATGAAGAAGGAATACTTCGAGTCAACTCCAGACTTTGTGTTCCTAACAACCTTGATTTAAAGTATAAAATCATGATGGAGGCACACAACATACCATTTGCAATCCATCCTGGGAGTACCAAAATATATCGTGATCTTCGACATACATTTTGGTGGAGCAATATGAAGAGAGAGATAGCGGAGTTTATCTCAAGATGTTTAACTTGTCAACGAGTCAAGGCGGAGCATCAAGTACCAAAAGGTCCATTTCAACCACTTGAAATTCCAAAATGGAAGTGGGATCACATTACCATGGATTTCGTTACTAGTCTTCCCAAGGTTTCTCAAGGCATAGATGCAATTTGGGTCATTTTTGATAGATTGACCAAGTCTGCTCATTTCCTACCTATACGAGAAACTTATACACTTGAACGTCTTGCTCGTATGTACATAAACGAGATTGTAAGACTGCATGGTATGCCGTTATCCATAGTTTCTGATCGAGACCCAAGATTCACTTCAAGATTTTGGGTTAGTTTGCAAAAAGCTATGGGCACAGATTTACGATTTAGCTCGGCATATCATCCACAGACGGACGGGCAGTCAAAGAGGACTATTCAAACTCTTGAAGATTTATTAAGACTCTGTGTCCTTGACTTAAAAGGAAGTTGGGACAAGTTCTTACCATTGATGGAGTTTTCCTACAACAACAATTATCAAGCAAGTATTGGCATGGCTCCATTTGAGGCGTTATATGGAAGAAAGTGTTGTTCTCTAGTATGCTGGGATGAGGTGGGTGAAACAACGTTGTTGGGACCGAATTTGGAATGTATAACTACGAAAAAGATTCAAACGATCCGACAACGTATAAAAACCTCACAAGATAGACAAAAGAGTTATACTGATCTTCATCGAAAGGATGTGGAATTCAATATTGGAGATCATGTGTTGTTACGTGTTGCTCCATGGAAACGAGTTACGAGATTTGGAAAGAGAGGAAAGCTCAATTGTAAGACCCCAACTTATATGAATAAAGAATAATTTTCTCGAAATATATTTTTGAATATTATGGTGTGGATTTGATATAATGTTATAGTTGTGGGTAATATTTACAAATTTTGCAAAGTAAGCAAGTGGTTATATAATATTCGATTGGTGGGGAATATTCATTTTAACAAGGAATATTAAATGCGACGGCACAATCATTAGTGGACCCCATAATGAAGTATTGTAAGTAGTTAGAAAACGAAAAAATTATCTTTTTATAAAAATAACGACGAAAGTGTTACTGTTAAAACTTTTGAACTACCCGGTAGTAAAAGTACAGTAATACGCGTGGGTGCATAGTAGCACACGGTATTGATTATTGATGCTTACGTGAGAAGTCACTAAATTATTCTCAATTGTGAGACCCTGAATTTTATGAAATAAAAGTATTCAATTTTTCTATTTTGGTGAATGGTTAAATTGATAAAAGGTTAAAGTTAAGGGTGATATATAAAATTTTTTCAAAGTAGACAAGTTGTCATAAAATACCCAGTTACTATTCACTCTAGTATTATTCATTCGGGTATTTGGGACACTTTTTGTGTCAGAGTACTACTCACAAGTGACTATTCATGAGTTACTATTCATGGGTTACTATTCACGAGTTACTATTCACCCGAACAAAATATATTTCTTTTTGGTCCAAATCATTTTTGGGTACAATATTATTCCATGAAGAGATGTACTAATTTTTCAGACCGTTGGTTGAAATTATAACAGAAAAGCTTTTTATATAAAACATAATACTTTTATAAAGTTATTTTATAAATAGAATATATTATATTCTATTATGCATAGTAAAATTTTTTTATATAAAACAGAATACTTTTATAAAGTTATTCTATAAATAGAATATATTATATTCTATTGTGCATAGTAAAATCTTTTTATATAAAACAGAATACTTTATTAAAGTTATTCTATAAATATAATATATTATATTTTATTATGTGTAATGTTTGCATAGTGCTTGCATAGTGTTTGCATAGTAAAAATCTTTTTATATAAAATAGAATATATTATATTTTATTTAAAATATTTTGCTTTAAATATGGACCGTCCGATTAAAGTAAATCAATCTTGACCGTTCATGGATTAGTTACTATGCAGTCCATTCTTCTATAAATAGAAGCTCATTCTTTCATTATTTCTTACGAATTCACTGAAACTCTAGAGAGAGAAACTATAGAGAGAATTCTTCTTCTATAATTTTGAGCGTATTTCTTTGGAGTTTAAGAAAACTTTGAGAGTAGTGTAAGTTTTCTTTGAGTATATCCTCGCCCTACTAGTCGGAATACTCTTATTTGAAAGGTAAAGGGATATTATTATGGTAAGGGATATTATTTGTTGTACCCGTAAGGGGTGTTATTCTTTCATTTTCATGAAGAGAACTTACATTATTCCATTCTTTATTATTACATTGGAATAACTTTGTGTCATGGTTTACCTATACTTGGTGGAATGACCAGATATGCGGTTTACCCAATACTTGGTGATCTTCTTACATTATTTCATTCTTTATTATTACATTGGAATAACATGTATGCTTGTGGTTTACCTATACTTGGTGGAATGACACAGTATATGCGGTTTACCCAATACTTGGTGATCTTCTTCATTATTCCATTGTTTATTATTATGTTGGAATAACCTGTTCATGCGAAGTACCGCATACTTGGTGAAATTCTTTTATTATTCCGTTCTTTATTATTCTGTCAGAATATCCCGTCGGTGTGAATTTCACCTGACCTGGTTCCATTATTTATTATTTTGTATTTAATATTACGTTTTAATATCACAGCCGATGTAATTTCACGACTTTGTTCCATTATTTATTATTCATTGGAATAACTTTGTATCTGTGGATTCTAGTATATCTGGTGAAGTCTGTTGTTATTCCATTCTTTATTATTACATTGGAATAACTTTTGTATCTGATTATCGTATACCTGGTGAAGTCTCATTGTTATTCCATTCTTTATTATTCATTGGAATAACTTTTGTATCTGTGATTCTGTATACCGGTGAAGTTTGTTGTTATTCCATTATTTATTATTTCATTCTTTACTATTCAGTTTAATATCACGTCTGCATGCGTTTTACTCGGACTGGTTCTATTATTTATTATTCAAAGATTTATTATTACATTGGAATAACTTTTATCATCGGATTACGCATGCGTGGTGAAATTCTTTAATTATTCCATTCTTTATTATTATGTTGGAATAACTTTTCTATCATGCAATCTTGCATACATGGTGAAATTCTTTTATTATTCCATTCTTTATTATTATGTTGGAATAACCTGTCTATGCTGCAATCTTTGCATACATGGTGAAATTCTTTTATTATTCCATTCTTTATTATTATGTTGGAATAACTTTGTCTATTCAATCTTTATACATGGTGAAATTCTTTTATTATTCCATTCTTTATTATCTTTGTTGGTTATGGGTTTTACAGATTTGTATGTCTTTGGCACATGTAGTCTGAAGATGATATGTTGTTGAATATCTTTGGCCTGTAGTGCAAAGATGATCTGTTGTTTGATAGCTTTGACTCGTAGTGCGAAGATGGACAGGTGTATGACATGATCATGACCACTAGTGATAATAACGAATATCCTTGGCCGTAGTGCATGGATAATTCAATGATGTGATTGGCAGGATCATGACCATTAGTTAACAGTTGAATGTCTTTGGCCGTAGTGCACTGACAGACAATTGATTGGTATGATCATGACCATTGGTTTTATAGTTGAATATCTTTGGCCCGTAGTGTAAAGATAGACAACTGATTGGTATAATCATTGTTATTATATTTGAATATCTTCAGCCTTTGGGGTAAGGATATTGAGTAAACATTCTATTAATCCTTTGTGGCAAGGAGAAACTGTTGATTTACATGATTATAAATATGAATTGTGAACTTAATTAAAATATTTAGTGGTTCAGGTGAAGACAAGTGATGAAAGTTCTCTTTTTCTTGGGTACAACGAAGAACTGTTGATGAGTATTACAGGAATGAAATATTAACGATGGACTTTTAATTTGGAGGAAAAAGTAGACATTATGTTCTACTTGACTCTTCTAATGGATTGTTGATTCCGCTGCAATTATGGTGGAAAAGTTTTATTATTCCATTCTTTATTATTATGTTGGAATAACTTTTGTCTATGCTGGGCACCGCATATCATGGTGAAATTCTTCATTATTCCATTCTTTATTATTACGCTGGAATAACTTTTGCATGTATGGTCTATCGCATGCTTGGTAAATTACATTTGTTATTCCATTCTTTATTATTACTGTTGGAACATCACATGCATGCGGATTACGCGCGACTGGTTCCATTCTTTATTATTCATTGGAACATCCATACATGCGAATTACGCGACCCTGGTTCCATTCTTTATTATTCTATTGGAGCATCCTCATGCATGCGGATTCACGATAACTTTGGTTTCGTTCTTTATTATTACATTAGAATAACACATGCATGCGGACTACACTACTACCGTGGTGAATTCTTCCATTATTCCATTCTTTATTATTACATTGGAATAATGCATACATGGATTACCGCATGGCGGCAAAAATCCATTTGCGGTTTCATATATTCTATTATACTCAGTTGATTAAAGTTTTTGCTTCTATACTCCATGAAATTAGTGAAATATCCTTGATATTTGCGTTTCATCCAATATCTTTTCATGGAAATATTCTTCTGAGCATTCTTGAATTTTACTCCACAAAGCAGTATCATGTTGACAATTTGGACGTTATTGATTTCTAGATAAATTAAATTATAAATCTTTACAAATTTATCCTTGAACTTGTTTTATTGAATTCTTATATCATTGTCATCATCCTCATGTTTATAATATGTTGAAAGTTATCTGTGGCCTGTAGTGCATGGATGGACTTGGTATGATTATGACCAGGAATTATTCGGTATAATCATGATCGTAATGTTACAAATGATATCGTAAAAGTCCTCATTGGCCGTACTGCATTGATGGACAATTGTTGGCATGATCATGACCATTGATGAATACACGAATATCCTTGGTCCGTAGTGCATGGATAATTTGCGGTCGTGATACTAATGAATATCCTTGGCCGTAGTGCAGGGATGATGTGGTTTATTTATTAATCTGAGTCTCAGCGATAAAAGTGATGAAAAACCTTTTAAATCATAGAAGATAGTAGATTTTATTCTCTACTTGACTCTTCTAATGGATTGCTTGTTCCGTTGCAGTTAAACTTGATGTTTATTATATTTTATTAGTTTAACACTGTCGAAGGCTAATGATAATTTATTCTGCATTATCTTAGTCATAATATTTCTTACTGGGCTAGTTGAGCTCACCCTTTCTTTCACTGTTCTCTTTAGGAAATGAGAACGTAGTCGGGACTAGTCGGGGAACGGAGTGACGGTCTAGATGATAGCATTAGTAGTCCTCACTATTCTGTTAAATAATGTGACAATAAATGTAATGAGGACTCCATTGAGTGTGGATATTGTCTAGATGATAATATTCTTATTAAAACTCTTAGATTATGTTTTGTCATATTTTACATGACTGTTGTATAATTAAGTTGTATTTGAATTTTGTACCATGTATTTGGATACTCAAGATGGGTGATGTATACCATTTTTGGGGGCCTCACATCAATCCTCGATTCATTGGCCCATTTATATTCCTCGATCGAGTAGGAACTATGGCCTATAGACTCGCCTTACCGCCAAGTATGTCTCGTGTTCATAACGTTTTTCATATATCTATGTTAAGTAAATATGTGAAAGACCCGAACCACATTATTGAATTAGAACCAGATGAGATAGAGGAAGATTTAACGTATGAAGAGTTACCTGTTAAAACCTTGGATAAGAAGGATCATATTCTACGCTCCAACGTTATACCTCAAGTCAAAGTTTTGTGGAGAAACCACGATGTGAAAGAAATGACCTGGGAGTTAGAATCTGAGATGAAGTCAAGATATCCTCACCTCTTCGATATACTAGGTACGTACCCTAATTTCGAAGACGAAATTTCATAAGAAGTGGAGGTTGTAAGACCCCAACTTTTATGAATAAAGAATAATTTTCTAGAAATATATTTTTGAATATTATGGTGTGAATTTGATATAATGTTATAGTTGTGGGTAATATTTACAAATTTTTCAAAGTAAGCAAGTGGTTATATAATATTCGATTGGTCGGGGAATATTCATTTTAACAAGGAATATTCATACGACGGCACAATCATTGGTGGACCCCACAACGGAAGTATTGTCGTAGTTAGAAAATGAAAGAATTATCTTTTTATAAAAAATAACGGCAAAAGTGTTACCGTTAAAACTATTGAACTACCCGGTAGTAAAAGTACAGTAATACGCGTGGTTGAATAGTAGCACATGGTATTGATTATTGATGCTTACGTGAGAAGTCACTTAGTTATACTCAATTATTGCTACAGTAATTGCTGCATCATATCTCTCATATTATTGATTCAATTATTATCACGGTATCATCTGCATAATATTTATTATTATTAAATCAATAATTGAGACGACAAAGTTATTCATATTATTATTTGCAATATTGACAATGTCTAGAAGTTCTGTCAAGGAGAAGTTTGGTCACCTAATTGCGCGCCAATAAGTAGAAATCCTTATCAGAAAGCCACCTCTTTCCTGGGAACGACCTGGTTGTTAAATATTGTGAGTTATAATATTAATGATGAATAAGTTCATGTTGATTAAAGATGAAATTGATAGTTCCATTGTGTGGGAATTATTAGTGTTAGTGGAAATCGACATTTATTTCGATAATAATTAATGTCTGGAGGTTATATTGACCAATCGGGTAATTTATCGGATAGATGAGCAATTAATTCACATGCTTATAACTATGTGTTCACATGTGTGTACTATTGATTCACATGATTTACTATTAGGGGAGTTGGTGCAAGATTGATAATACTTGCATGACTAAATTAAAAATGGAGGTATTGATGAAGGTACTATAATGTAATTAGTTTTTTCATATGATTATACTATTAAGTCACATGAATGAACTATTAATTCACATTATTTACTATTAGGGGAGGTGATGCAAGTTTGATAATACTTGTAGGACTAAATTAAAACTGAAGAAAAAGAGGAAGGTATTATACTGTAATATTTTGAGCCCCAAAACGTGCAATTATCGAAACTATATTTTCCCTTTAAATAGAAGCTCATTCTTCTTTCATTCTCACCAATTCGCTAAGTCTCACAAGAGTAATTATTATAGAGAGAAATTGTAGAGAGAAAGAAGAAGAGAAGTCTGCTACCTCACTATTCCAGTATCCAGTTTCTTCTAAGGTAAGGGGTATTATTTCTTTCGTATTCATGAAGAGAGTTATTTTCTTTCAATACTCGTAAGGGTTGTTATTCCATTCTTTATTATTCTATTAGAATAATGCATACATCTTGATCTATCGCATGCACGGTGAATTCTTCATTATTCTATTCTTTATTATTACGTTAGAATAACATATCTGCATCTTGATCTATCGCATGCTTGGTGAATTCTTTTGTTATTCCATTCTTTATTATTCATTGGAATAACTTTGTTTGTCTGATCTATCGAATGCCCGGTGAATTCTTACATTATTTCATTCTTTATTATTCGTGAGAATAACATATACGTGTGGACTCTGGTATGCACGGTGAATTCTTTTGTTATTCCATTCTTTATTATTACATTGGAATAACTTTGTCATGTTGATCTATAAACTTGCATAGTGAATTCTTCTATTATTCCATTCTTTATTATTCTGTTGGAATAACCTGTCTATGTGGACTACCGCATGCATGGTGAATGATCCTTCGTATTCATTCCTTATTAAATTGTGGAAATGACATGTCTACGTGGATTACCGAATGGCGGGCAAAAATCCATTTGTAGTTTTATATATTCTATTATACTCAGTTGGTTAAAGTTTTAGCTTCTATACTCCATGAAATTAGTAGAATATCCTGGATATTTGCGCTTCATCCAGTATCTTTTCATGGAAATATTCTTCTGAGCATTCTTGAATTTTACTTCACAAAGCAGTATCATTTTGACAATTTGGACGTTATTGATTTCTGGATAAATTTAATTATAAATCTTTAAAATTTATCTTGAACTTGTTTTATTGAATTATTATGTCATTGTCATCATCCTCATGCTTATATTGTGATGAAAGTCATCTTTGGATTACGTGCATAGATGAACTTTGTATGATTATGACCATGGATTATTCGGTATAATCATGACCGTAATGTGACAAATGATGTGGTGAAAGTTCTCATTGGCCTGTAGTTCATTGATGGATAGTTGTTGGTATGATTATGAATAGGGATTATTCGGTATAATCATGACCATTGATGATTACATGAATATCCTTAGCCGTGATGCAGGGATGATTCGATTTTATTTATTAAGCCGAGTCTCAGAGATCAAGTTGATGAAAAACTTTTTAAATCATAGAAGATAGTAGATTTTATGCTCTACTTGACTCTTCTAATGGATTGCTTATTCCCCTGCAGTTGTTGATCTAAAACTTGTTGTCTATTATATTTTATCAGTTGTTATACTGTTGAAGGCTAAGGATAATTTATTCTACATTATCTTAGTCATAATATTTCTTACTGGGCTAGTTGAGCTCACCCTTTCTTTCATTGTTCTCTTCAGGAAATGAGAATATAGCTGGGATGAGTCAGGGATTGGATTGACGGTCCAGATGGTTGTTTTAGTAGTCCTCACTATTCTATAAAATAGTGTGACAATAAATGTAATGAGGACTCCAGTGAGTGTGGATATTGTCTAGATAACAATATTCTTATTAAAAACTCTTATATTATGTTTTGTCGTATTTTACACGACTGTTGTATAATTAAGTTGTATTTGAATTTTGTACCATGTATTTGGAGACTCAAGATGGGTGATGTATACCTATTTTGGGGGCGTCACAATAAAGGCATGGAGGGGTAGACGAACCCTTTTCTCCAAAAGGGTGAGGGGAATGACGGTCTAGCCCTCGGGACAGTGGTACATACGATCGATGGGAGAGAGGGTTCTTAAGTGGTAGGTGTCTGGTATTTGATAGTGCTCTCGAATTACACGAATGTCAGCCTCTGTGAGTTGAGAGGGGGTGTTGGCGTGGGGGAATTGGTCTTCTTTGTGGTATTCTAGGGGGTTTTCTGTGAATCGATTGTTGGAGGGTTTTTGCTGGAGGAGGGAGTAGGGTTAGGAGTTGGTTCTGGCATGGCGTTGGTGGAAGGGGAGTTAGTTGCAGTATTGGGTGATGGGGGGATGACTGATATTGGGGTAACAGAGATGGGCACGTCATTTTCTGGATTTTGGGAAGCCATTGATGTACTGTGAAGGTAGGAAGCTGAGAGGTAGGGGAGAGAAAGATATTTTTGAAATTCAAATAAGTAGGTGAAGCCGTATGAATTAGGGGAAATGAGTTTTTATAGTGTTGTCCTTTCAGATATTTCTGGATCTCGAGGGCGACACATTTTTTGTATACTCTTTCATCAAATATTTTATTTGATGGAAGACTGGGGGGAAATGTTGGGCCATGATTATTTGGGCCTTTGGAGTGTAATGGGTCATTAATTAAGTGGAGTTATTTGGGCTTGGACCAGAAGTGGAATTAGTGGATGGGGGATTTACGGGTTGAGGTTCCTAATTATATTTGGACTCTGACTTTAGAAGGAAGTGTTGGACTATGGATCTACTTCCTTAATTATAGGAGATTTGATACAATCCTTTCATGGATTGGTCATTGGCTGGGAACCTTTGTGACGCCCCCAAAAATAGGTATTCATCACCCATCTTGAGTCGCCAAATACATGGTACATAAATCAAATACAACTTAATTATACAACTGTCGTGTAAAATACGATAAACCATAAACTGAGAATTTAATCAAGAATATTGCCTTCTAGACAATATTCACTCTCAATGGAGTTCTCATAGACAGTATACAAACTCAAATTCAGTCTTCATTACATTTATTATCACACTACTAATACAACAAGAGAGCTGTGAGTTTAAATATAAATACTGTCTTCTAGACAATATCCACTCTCAGAATGAGTCCTCATTACATTTATTGTAACACTATTTAACAGAATAGTGATGACTACTAGCTAATACTATCATCCGGACCAACACTCCGTTCCTCGACTCGTTCCAGCTATATTCTCATTTCCTGAAGAGAACAGTGAAAGAAAGGGTGAGCTCAACTAGCCCAGTAAGAAATATTATGACTAAAATACATGATACAATACAATCTTTAATATACAACAAGAGAGCTGTGAGTTTAAATACAAATACTGTCTTCTAGACAATATCCACTCTCAGAATGAGTCCTCATTACATTTATTGTCACACTATTTAACAGAATAGTGAGGACTACTAGCTAATACTATCATCCGGACCTCACTCAGTTCTCCAGGCTAAATCCCGACTATATTCTCATTTCACGAAGAAAGCGGTGAAAGAAAGGGTGAGCTCAACTAGCCCGATGAAAAATATTATGACTAAGATAATGCGAAATAAATTATCATTAGCCTTAAATGATGTTAAGCGATAAAATATAACAAACATCAAGTTTAAGCTGGCGAAAAACAAGCGATCCATTAGAAGAGTCAGTAGAGAATAAAATCTACTATCTTTTATGATTTAAAAGGTTTTCATGACTTTTATCGGCGAGACTCGACAATAAATAATCCACATCATCGAATCACCCTGCACTTTTCTGACGAGGATATTCTTTAGTATCGCGACCACAATTATCCATACACTACGGGCCAAGAATATTTGTGTATTCATTAATGGTCATGATCATGCCAACAACTGTCCATCGATACACTACGGGCCAATGAGGACTTTTACCACATCATTTGTAACATTACGGTCATGATTACATAGAAATAATCCACAGTCATAATCATACCAAGTCCATCATACTACTTTACTGAGGCCACGAGATGACTTTCAAAAAATATAAATATGAGGATGATGACAATGATATAAGAATTGATAAAACAAGTTCAAAATTAATTTGTCCAAGAACCAATAACGTCAAATTGTCGACATGATCTTTGCTTTGTAGAGTAAAATTCAAGAATGCTCGGAAGAATATTTCCATGAAAAGATCTTTGGATGAAGCGCTTGATTATCGAGGATATTCCACTAATTTCATGGAGTATAGAAGTTAAAACTTTAACCAACTGAGTATAATAAAGAATGGAATAACAAAAGAAATCACCATGCATGCGGTGCTTATAGCATGACGAGTTATTCAACAAAATAATAAATAACGGAACGAGTCGGGCGAAATTACATGCAAGCGGGATGTTCAACGAGAATAATAAAGAATGGAATAACAACGAAATCACCATGCATGCGGTACTTGGCATAGGCGAGTTATTCAACGAGAATACTAATAAGGATGGAATCGGTCCGGGTCGTAAAAGCGCCTGACGAGGATATTCAACGAATAATAATAATAAAGATGGAACCCGGTCGGCGTAAAAGCGCCACATCGGGATATTCAAACGAGAATAATAATAAAAAAGAATCGGAATCGGTCCAACGTAAAAGCATACGCATGACGAGGATATTCAACGAGAATAATAAAAGGCGAAATAATAGAAGAATGTCACCAAGTATAGGGTAGCCAGCGTATCTGAGTTATTCAACGAGAATAATAAAAAATGGAATAACATAAGTTCTCTTCATGAATACAAAAAATAACACCCCTTACGAGTACAACAAATAATATTCCTACCTTAAGAAGAAGAGTCTTGGATATATAAGTAGTGAAGTAGCGAATACTTTTCTTCTTTCTCTCTATAGTTTATCTCTCTAGAGTTTAGGTGAATTAAATAAGAAAATAATGAAGGAATGAGCTTATTTATAGAAAAATGGGCTACGCATAGTAACTAACTCATGAGCGGTCCAGATTGATTTACTTTAATCGAACGGTCCATATTTAAAAGCAAAATCTTTTAAATAAAATATAATATATTCTATTTATAATCTAATAAAATGAATAACTTTATAAAAGATTTTACTTATACAAACACTATCTTTGGCCTTATCAAACACTATGCATAATAAAATATAATATATTCTAATTATTGTCTAATAAAATAGATAACTTTATAAAAGTATTACATTTTTATATAAAAAAATTTTTTACTATACAAAACACTATGACGGACACTATATTACTATGCGTAATAGAATATAATATATTCTATTTATAGAATAACTTTATAAAAGTATTACATTTTATATAAAAAAGATTTTACGTATTATTACATTAATAATACCAACAAAAAAATGAGTGACTTATCACGTAAGCATCAATAATTAATAATATCGTGTGCTTATGCGACCACGCATTATTCTTTGTACTTTTAACACCGGTGTTTCAGCGATAAATGGTAAAACTTCATAGTTATTTTCATAAAAATATTTTTGTCGTTTTCTCGATCAAATGATAATTCCGTTGTGGGGTCCACCAATGATTGTCTTGGTTATGCGAATATTCCTGTTAAAAGCGAATATTCCCAGAGCCATCGAATATTATATAACAACTTGCGTACTTTGCAAAATTTATAAATATTACCCACAACTATAACATTATATCAATTTCACTCCATAATATTCAAAATAATATTTATAGAAAATTCATCTTTATTCAAAAAGTTGGGGTTTTACAATCTCCCTCCCTTATGAAATTTTGCCCTCGAAATTAGAGTGCGTACACGGTATATTGAAGAGGTAAGGATACCTTGATTTCATTTGATTCTAACTCCCAGTCATTTCCTCGACATATTGGTTTCTCCATAAAACTTTGACTTGAGGTATAACCTTGGAGCGTAGAATATGTTCCTTCTTATCAAGATTTGAGCAGGAACCTCTTCATACGTCAAATCTTCCGCTATTTAAATCGGTTCTAACTTCGATAATGTGGTTGGGTCTTCCACATATTTACGTAACATGGATATGTGAAAAAGCGTTATGAACACGAGACATACTTGGCGGTAAAAGCGAGTCTATAGGCCACGTTCCTACTCGATCGAGGATTAAAAATGGGCGATGAATCGAGGATTGAGCTTTCCTCTCTTTCCAAATCTAAGTAACTCCTTTCCATGGAGCGACTTCGTAACAACACATGATCTCTCTATATCGATTCCACGTCCTTTCGATGAAGATCGGCATAACTCTTTTATCGATCTTGTGAGGTTTTTATCGTTGTCGGATCGTTTGAATCTTTTACGTAGTCATCACGTACCAACTCGGTCCCAACAACGTTGCTTCACCCACCTCATCCCGGCATCTTGGAGAACGACACTTTCTTCCATACTGGCGCTTGAATGGAGCCATGCGATACTTGCTTGATAAGCTGTTGTTGTGGAAAACTCCACCATGGTAAGAACTTGTCCCAACTTCCTTGAAATCAAGGACACGAGTCTTAATAGATCTTGAGAGTTTGAATAGTCCTCTCTCATTGTCCCGTCCATCCCGAGGATGATATCTTAGAAACTAAATCGTAAATCTGTGCCCATAGCTTTTTGCAAACTAACCCAAAATCGTGAAGTGAATCTTGGGTCTCGATCGAAACTATGGATCTTGGCATACCATGCGATCTTACAATCTCGTTTATGTACATCTGAGCAAGATGCGTTCAAGTGTATAAGTTTCTCGTATCGGTAAGAAATGAAGCGGACTTGGTCGATCTATCAACAATGACCCAAATCGCATCTATACCTTGAGAAACCTTAGGAAGACCGATGCTTGAAATCCATGGTAATGTGCTCCCTTCCATTACGGAATTTCAAGTGGTTGCAATGGACCTTTTGGTACTTGATGCTCGCCTTGACTTCGTTGACACGTTAGACACCTTGAGATAAACAACGCTATCTCTCTCTTCATATTGCCCCACCAAAATGTATGTCCGAAGATCATGATACATTTTGGTACTCCCGAGATGGATTACAAGCGGTGTGTTGTGTGCGCCTCCATCATGATTTTATACTTTAAATCGGGGTCGTTAGGAACATAAAATGCAGGAGTTGACTTCAAAGTATTCCTTCTTCATCGATTCTTGCTTACGGCATAGCACCTTCTTGCACTTTCTTCCTCATATGCATCGGCTCCAGTGCGTAGCTTGAGCGACTTTAACTTTATCAATTAAAGTCGGTTCTACTCATATATTACGCCATCATCACATGGGTCCTGAGTCTTTAACTCTATCTCCATCCTTTGCAAGTCACACAAAATGGGCCTTTGCGTTGTCAATATTGCATTCGTACTTGCATATGATCTTACTTTTCGATCGTCGGCTACCGTTAAACTTTTCGAGGATGGTATTGGATGGTATGATCATAATCTTTCAGCAGATTCAAGCCAGCGTCGTTGTCGCATGTTGAGTTCCTTTTGAGTGAAGAAATATTTGAGGCTTTTATGATCAAGTAAAGATCTCCACTTTTCCCCCCATACAAGTAATGCCTCCAAATCTTTAGTCTGAAGAAAACAACATTTGCCAACTCTAGATCATGAGTAGGATAATTCCTCTCATATTCTTTGAGTTATCGTGAGGCATAAACTATGACTTTCCCATGTTGCATGAGAACACATCCTAACCCTTTGCTGAAGCATCACTTGTAGATGACAAATCCCTCCGAACCGGATGGTATTGTCGAGCGAGGTCTTTGAAATGAGTCTCCTCTTGAGTTCTTGAAAACTCTTCTCACATTCCTCGCTCCAATAGAACTTTGTATCTTTTCGAGTCGGTGAGTTAGTGGAGTAGCGATTAGAAAAACCCTTCTACGAATCTCAGATAATAACCAACTAAGCCAGAAAGCTACGTGCTTGATCATTTGATTTAGGTTGCTCCCGACTTTGAATAGCTTGATCTTTCTTTGGTCAGCGGATATTCCATGACTTGATACCACGTGCCCAAGGAATGCTACTTCCTCGAAGCGAAACTCGCATTTCTTCAACTTGGCATAAAGCTTGTATTCACGAAGCTTTTGGAGTGTCGACCTCAAGTGTTGCTCATGATCTTCACGGCTTTTGAATAAATAAGGATGTCATCAATAAAAGCGACCCACAAAGTGATCCAAATATTCCTTGAATACTCGGTTCATCATATCCATGAAAGCGGCGGGGCATTAGTCGATCAAAGGACATGACTAGGAATTCATAATGCCGTCTGGGGAGTTACGAAAGCGCGTCTTTGGAATGTGTCGTCGGTTCTAATCTTCAATTGGTGATATCAAGAAGCGAAGATCGATCTTTGAAAAGAATTTGGCTCCTTACTGGCTGGTCAAACGGGTCATCAATACGTGGCAATGGGTACCTATTTTTGATGGTGACATGATTGACTCCAGATAATCAATACAAAATCGCATACTCCCATCTTTCTTTTTCACACGAATAGAGCAGGAGCACCCCGAGGAGAAGTACTAGGACGAATAAAGCCCGATGTCTAACAATTCCTGCGGTTGGGTCTTTAACTCACGAAGTTCATAGGAGCCATTCGATATGGGGCTTTGGAAATGGGTTTTATACCGGGTTCAAGTCGATACAAAATTTAATTTCACGCTCTGGGGGTAGGCGAGGAAGTTCTTGAGGGAATCGTCGGAAATTCATTAACAATAGAAATATTATTCAAAAGCGGCGTATTTTTGTTTAGATCCGTGACATGAGCTAAGAAAGCTTGACATCCATTTTTTAATAAGCGAATAGCTTTATGGCTTGAGATGACGATGATTGATTTTAATGGTTTGGTTGCTTGAATTAGCATAATAGGTTGATTAGGAATATGAAAGCTAACAACCTTACGAAATAATCAATTTTTGCATGATGAGTAGTTAACCAATCAATCCTAGAATCACATCAAATGCAAGTATTTTCAATGAAATAAGATCGACGATGGGTAATGTGAGGAGTACTGATTTTGACCAAATAAGACTTATAAGCGAGTGGATGTAATGAAGGTTTCTCCCAACGGAGTTTCCACGAGATAAATCAAAGTCTAATTTCTCGGTCAAATTTAATCGTTGGCGCATAAGTAGGAGAAATAAAAGAATGGGTAGAACCGGTATCAAATAAGGTATAGACTTAGCTAGAGTTTATGATAAGCTTACGTGTGATGACCTCGTTCGGGTTCCTTGCTTTCTACGGAGGTCACGACAAATGCTCTCCCTTACTGCCTTCTGGCTTTGACTTTTAGGGGCGGCCTTTGGTGCCTCCATCCTAAATGAACTTGTCTTGATTGAGCGACAAAATCGGGCTAGGTGACCTTCTCTTCCATAATTATAACATGCTTTGGATGGCATCAGCGCGTTTGGGTGATATGTCCCTCCCTCGCATTTGAAGCATATGATGGGTGGTCGTTCTCCTTCCTTAACAACGGTTCTTTGGTCTTGGCGTCTTTCATCATTGTTGAATCTCCTTTTCTTGAAATGTCCATTTTTTCTTGTCTTGGCCATGATTACCACCAAAGTGGTTACCATTTTTGGCATGTTGATTCCCTCCGTTTGTTGTCCCGCTTTATGGTGATACCACTGGTATTTTCATCATCTTTGTCATTTGCTTTCTCTTGGTTGCGTTGACTTTCGTTATGCGCTCGAATAAGCGAGAGCCTATTTACAACATCTGAATACAAACACGGTTTATGAAAAATAAGATATTGACGTATCTCGGTTTTAAACCTCTTAAAAACATTAGCGTCATTCGCTCTCTCATTATCGACCAAATGGGATGCAAAGCAGGATAACTCATAAATTTAGCCTCGTATTGCGACACGGTCGTATTGTTTTGTTCGACTTGATAAACTCCACCTCTTTCATGTGACGAATACTCTCGGGAAAAGTACTTGTCGTTGAATAGCTCTTGGAACTTCTCCCAAGACATCTTGAGTCGTCGGGTTTGAGTGCGTTTCTGATTCCCACCGATGTCTGCCTCTTCACATGACATGAAAGGTGGCGAAGGGACCTTTTGCTCCTCGGAGCATCCCAAGACATCAAATATCTTGGTGATCTGCTTTATCCATGCTTCCGCCTTAAGTGGTTTTGGCTCTCCAATAAACTCCGGTGGTCCCGGCTCCTTGAAGCTGTTTAGCGGTGGCCGTCAAGAGTTTCGATGTTTCCACCTATATTTTGGACGAGGCCGCTCTCTCTTTGATGTTGCATGAATTGCATAAAGCCTCTGAACAATCCATCATTCATCATTTGGTCGGTGTTGTTGTTTGCATGAGGATTATCGCCTTCACGATGCACATTCTCACGATTATTGATATGTGGAGACTCAAGCGGTCTCTTGTGCTCCATTGCTATTTTCAACATTCTCGGATGTCATTTTGAATCTTGCCACAAAACAAAGGTTAATTAACATATAACATATTATCCCTATACTTTGACCAACCCGATTAAATACCAAATAAACTTAGGTAGGTCATACTAGCGAAGAATTCCCGTCTCTCCCCTCCTAGTTCTAGTCTCACATCTTAGCAGGGATCATATCCTAAGCTTTGATACCAATGTGGCGCCCCAAAAATAGGTATACATCACCCGTCTTGAGTGCGCCCAAATACATGGTACAAATTCAAATAAATACAATCTTTATTATATGATGAAAGAAAACATATAAACGTGAGTTTGAATACAAATATTGTCTTACAGAGAATATCCACTCTCGAAATGAGTCCTCATTACATTTATTGTCACACTATTTAACAAGAATGGTGAGGACTACTAGCTAATACTATCATCCGGACCATCACTCCATTCCCAGACTCGTCCCAGCTACGTTCTCATTTCTTGAAGAGAACAGTGAAAGAAAGGGTGAGCTCAACTAGCCCGATAAAAATATTATGACTAAGATAATGCGAGAATAAATTATCATTAGCCTTAAATAGTGTTAAGCGATACAATATAACAAACATCAAGTTTAAGCTGCGGCGAAACAAAAGCGATCCATTAGAAGAGTCAGTAGAGAATAAAATCTACTATCTTTTATGATTTAAAAGTTTTCATGACTTTTATCATTGAGACTCGACAATAAATAATCCACATCATCGAATCACCCTACACTTTTCTGACGAGGATATTCTTTAGTATCACGACCACAATTATCCATGCACTTCACGGGCGAAGAATATTTGTGTATTCATTAATGGTCATGATCATGCCAACAAGCATCCATCGATGCACTCTGGGCCAATGAGGACTTTTACCACATCATTTATAACATTACGGTCATGATTACATGCGAATAATCCACAGTCATAATCATACCAAGTCCATCATACACTCTGAGGCCACGAGATGACTTTCAAAAATATAAATATGAGGATGATGACAATGATATAAAATTGATAAAACAAGTTCAAGAATTAATTTGTCAAGAACCATAACGTCCAAATTGTCGACATGATCTTTGCTTTGTAGAGTAAAATTCAAGAATGCTCGGAAGAATATTTCCATGAAAAGATCTTTGGATGAAGCGCAATTATCGAGGATATTCCACTAATTTCATGGAGTATAGAAGTCAAAACTTTAACCAATTTGAGTATAATAAAGAATGGAATAACAAAAGAAATCACCAAATGCATGCGGTACTTAGCATAGACGAGGTTATTCAACGAGAATACTAAATAACGGAACCGGTCGGGCAAAATTACTTGCGCAAGCGGGATGTTCAACGAGAATAATAAAGAATGGAATAACAACGAAATCACCATGCATGCGTTGCCCGCGTAGACGAGTTATTCAACGAGAATACTAATAAGGGCGGAATCGGTCCGGCGTAAAGCGTCACGAGACGAATATTCAACGAGAATAATAATAAAAAAGAAACAGGTCCGGCGTAAAAGCGCCTGCAGACGATATATTCAACGAATAATAATAAAGAAGCGGAATCAAGTCCGGCGTAAAACGCATGATGACGGGATATTCAACGAAATAATAAAGATGGAATAATAGAAGAATGTCACCAAGTATAGGGTAGCCAGCGTATCTGAGTTATTCAATAGAATAATAAAGAATGGAATAACATAAGTTCTCTTCATGAATACTGAAAAGAATAACACCCTTACGAGTACAACAAATAATATTCCCTACCTTAAGAAGAAAAGTCTTTGGATATATAAGTAGTGAAGTAGCGAGAATACTTTCTTCTTTCTCTCTATAGTTTATCTCTCTAGAGTTTGATTGAATTAAAAGAAAATAATGAAGGAATGAGCTTCTATTTATAGAAAAATGGATTGCATAGTAACTAACTCATGAGCGGTCCAGTTGATTTACTTTAATCGGACGGTCCATATTTAAAAGCAAAATCTTTTAAATAAAATATAATATATTCTATTTATAATCTAATAAAACGAATAACTTTATAAAAGATTTTACTATCTGCAAACACTTATCGAACTTTACCTTATGCAAACAAACAATAAAATAAAATATAATATATTCTAATTATTGTACAATAAAATAGATAACTTTATAAAAGTATTACATTTTATATAAAAAATTTTTTACTATACAAAAACACTATCTGAAGACACTTATGCAACACTATGCGTAATAGAATATAATATATTCTAATTATAGAATAACTTTATAAAAGTATTACATTTTATATATAAATGATTTTCTATATTATTACATTAATAATACCAACAAAAACGGGAGTGACTTATCACGTAAGCATCAATAATTAATCTGGTATATGTGCTACTATGCGACCACAGCATATTCTTTGTACTTTTACACTTAGGGTGTTTCAACGATTAACGGTAAAACTTCCGCCGTTATTTTCATAAAAAAATATTTTTGTCGTTTTCTCAATCAAACTATAATTCCGTTGTGGGGTCCACCAATGATTGTCTTGGTTATACGAATATTCCTGTTAAAACGAATATTCCCACCCAATCGAATATTATATAACAACTTGCGTACTTTGCAAAATTTATAAATATTACCCACAACTATAACATTATATCAATTTCACTCCATAATATTCAAAATAATATTTATAGAAAATTCATCTTTATTCAAAAAATTGAGATTTTACATTTTCTCTAATTTTTAAAATTTATTTATTATTTTTCAAAATCGATTTCTAATTAATTCCTTAAGAAATTAGCTACCTCAAGTTTAACTCGAAATTCCCAAATCTTGGCAAGATCTTACACATGTTAACGTGAGCTTCGGTTTAAATTTAATGGTCATCCTGAGTTATAGAACTTTCGGTTATAGCGTTTTTCGTCGGAAAAACCTAAATATTGAAATAGTGATAACTTGCTCATTGTATGTCGGAATGAGCTCATTTTTGGACAAGAGGTACTTTATACCATATATTTCCATGTCCCAAAAGTTCGAAATTTATTTCACAAGCTAAGTGGCTGAAAATGCCCTTTTAAATTTCTGGGCAGTAGCTATTTAGTACTTTGCAGTTTTTGACTCCTTTGCTAAAATCAGTCCACACGAAAATCTACAATACCTTTTCTAGTGATTCCATTTGGATAAGTTAGAAAACTCATAGATCTAACTCTAGAACTTGACCACACTCAAAAATTCAAAATATAATAGGAGATATGATCAATTGAATTTCATGTTCCATTTTCATCAAAATCTGATTTTCAACCCTTTGTGATTTCTAAGAAAATTTCATATTTTCACATAATAATCAACATAAATCATCATAACACTTACTAATACTACATATACCCATAATTTTCATCAGTCCAATGCTTTTATTATGACTTTCATTGTGACACCCCCAAATCCGGGTACTTCGATTCCACGGGATTTGGTGTTCACTGTATAAATATCATCTATCTATCTACCCATAATAAATGCAAACCATGCAATAGATAGAAATAAAATCTTCCACTTAAGGGTTACAACATCCGAATAATAAAATACAATCCCAGGTTAAACTAACCTTAAACATCTGTGCGGAATCATAAACAAATAAGTCTTAACAACATCATTAAATCAAGTCTTAAACAAAATACATCATCAAATAAACAACAAGTCTTCATCAGTTGCTAACTTTTCCCTTGCCTTTAATAGTGGAAGGTTCATCAGTTCTTTCGTTCTTAACTGCAATATTATTATTAAGCAAGAGTGAGCACTATTGTCCACAAGTATAATAATGAAATAACAGTATAATAACATGCGAATAAATCAAAGACATCTGAATAAAAACTCAACTTTTGAATCAAGAATGAATAGCAAGAATCAAAAGAATTTTGAGGGTCATAAGACCTTGAACTATGTCTTAGGTTATCAAGGGTTATACTTGAAACCTTTAACAGTCATAAGACTATGGACCTTCTACTCGTACTTAGGGGGATCAGCCCTTAGTACCATCATCATGCACAATATCTTAACGCTTAACGCAGCATAAGTAAATCCTTTGCGGGTTGTTCATCTCGGTTTGATATTCGAGTCCGCACTAAAGGAAGTTTGGTTTGGATAATTCATCAAGGGTTCTAAAATTTAGAACGCTCATCAACTATGGACTAGTCGAATCAATAAGGGTTCGCTAGTCTAATAAGGTTCAATAATAATGATATTCAAATTGAATAATAATCTCAGGAAGTATACAATAGGACAATTATTGTATAACTGAATCATGCTTTGAAAAGATAATAAATCTTTAATATAACATTTGAACTTGAATAATAGTAATGATAATTTACTCGGGGTAATTAATAAACTTGAACAATAATGACAAGTAGGGTTAAGAAACTTGCCTCGTGCATAGATTACGCTTTAACTAAGCACGTTCTTTGAATTTAATCCTACATACCATTCACATTCATAATACCAGTTAATTATAACTTAACTAATCATCATAAACTCATTCTCTTTGTCTAAACTTTGGTTATGACTATACTTAGTCAAATTATCACATTGTCACATAATTTGTACTTCATGGATAACAAACTAAATATTTATTTAATAACTCAATCCACATGTAATTATGTTATTTACATGTTAAACATCTAATTTACATCTCATTATACTTCTAACATGTTTACATGTTCATTACAATAATTTACTAACACATTGTTATACTTAAACAATTTAAAAATCTCATTTCTAAACTTTCTGGAGAGTGGTATTTATTTCATCACTACACTTAGTCTTCATATTTGTATTTTGATGGCGTTCTATTATTGGACTCTTGGCGTTATTGGCCTTAGTGGTATATTCATGACTCGAGATATATATGCCACAATGCGCATGATGGTCTGAGAAATAGGCGGTGGCCGTATTACATGCGGCCAGTATTAGACACGTAGAAATGGTAGTTAAGAAAATCGCAGAACATGCCAATTTCTTCCAATTTCTTATTTTCTACTCGAAATTAGACATACCCATATGGTATAATTCATGCATAAACATAACCCAACATTTATATAACGACTTTAACCATTTAAAACACATAATCACAGAATTAAATTATGCAAATTGTACTGTTCTTGATGTTCTTGAAGATTTTGAACAAAAACATAAAATTTAACACTACTGATTCGTTATAACACCAAGAATCCGCTTAAATAAAACTTGGTTTCTTCGTATCAACATGCATAATAATATCTGAGTGTAAAATTTAGGGATAATATACGATCAATACATAAAATATCACGTATAAGGCCATAAGGCCAAAACCCATACTCTGTAATTTTTGAAATAGCAATTCATAGTATTATGAAACCGATGACATTATAATTCACATAATATATATATATATATAATCAAATACGATTTGATATATCTTAACCCATATATAAACTCATAATCAAACCCTTTTTCAATTACAGAGATTTTACAAAATATATGAAAGCCATTTTTATAAAAACTAATGACGTGAATTAGAAATTGGGTTTGGGGAAATTACCCAGAGCGTAGAGTGTAATGTTAAACAATGAATTGAAACTCTTCTCAAACTCTTCTTCAATCACACACTCAAAATTCTTAACTTTTCTCTCTGAATTCTCTCTGTTATATTTTCTAGACTTAGAATAATAATAATAATAAAAAGAAGACGTCTGAATTAATAGAGAAGAACTGACGCAGAAGTGGTCAATTATCCCAGTCATGGGTAACTGCATCCAACCACTACTAGGGCCTTGTTTGGCAACCCTTAATTGAGTCAAAGTCATTTAATTTAATAAAAGCTTTATAATATAGTTTAAATCATGTCACGCCCAATTCAAATAACTTATTTAATTTAAATAAAATATAATAACTTCTCATAAATTCACATAGTCATATATTTAATTATCTCATTAATTAATAATGTCAAATTATTAACTTTTTAATTAATAATTAATTTAATTAAAATAACATCATGCTTAATTAAATATTTTATTTAATTCAATAAGCTCAATTAATTACATACTTGAATAATAATCATTCTCCACATTAATTTAATAAATGTAACACATATAATTAAATTAATCTACCACAATGCATCAAATAATTATTTAATCCAATAATTAAATCATCAAAAATATTTATTTAATTCAATAAATATTAAAATTAAATTACAAAAATCTAGTTTCATCACATTCATCATAATCCACGTAAATAGATCATTTCCACAATTTAATAAGGAATGAATACAAAGAATCATTCACCATGCATGTGGTAATACACATAGATAGGTTATTCCAATGAATAATAAAGAATGGAATAACGTAAGAATTCACCATCGTCGCGATAGATCGCGTAGACAAGTTATTCCAACGAGTAATAATAAATAATGGAACCGGTCATGCGTAAGCGCCAAACAAGATATTAAACGAGAATAATAAATAATGGAACCGTGTCATGCGTAACGCACGCATGTGATATTAAAACGAATAATAAAGAATGGAATAATCGAAGAATTTCACCATGTATGCGGTACTTTGCATATATAGGTTATTCCAAGATAATAATAAAGAACGGAATAACAGAAGAATTTCACCATGTATGCGGTACTTCGCATATATAAGTTATTCTAACAGAATAATAAAGAATGGAATAACAATAGCTCTCTTCATGAATACGAAAGAAATAATATCCATTACCTTAGAATAAAGCTGGATACTGGAATAAAGAGGTAGTAGACTTCTCTTCTTCTTTCTCTCTATAATTTCTCTCTATAATAAATGCTCTATAGCTTTAGTAAATTGGTGAGAAATAAAGGAAGAATGAGCTTCTATTTATAGAAAATATAGTTTCGATAATTGCACGTTTTGGGGCTCAAAATATTACAGTACAATACCTCCAACTTTTCTTTCATTTTTAATTTAGTCCTGCAAGTATTATCAAACTTGCACCACATCCCCTAATAGTAAATAATGTGAATCAATAGTTCAATCATGTGAATCAATAGTATAATCATGTGAAAATACGAATTACAGTATAGTACCTCCATCTATACCTCCATTTTTAACTTAGTCATGCAAGTATTATCAATCTTACACCAACTCCGCTAATAGTACATAAATGAGATTCAATAGTACACACATGTGAACAAATAGTTATATAAGCATGTGAATTAGTAGCAATTAATTGCTCATTTATCCGATTAATTACCCGATTTATCAATATAACCCCTAGACATCAATTATCATCAGAATAGATGTCGATTTCCACTAACACTAATAATCTCAACACAATGGAACTATCAAATTCATGTTTAATCAACACGAACTTATTCATCATTAATATTATAACTCACAATATTGAACAACCAGGTCGATCCCAGGAAAGAGGGGGCTTTCCGATAAGGATTTCTCTTTATTATTAGCCTTGCAATTAGGTGACCAAACCTCTCATGTGTAACTTCTGGACATTGTAAATATTGTAATTTAATAATATGAATAACTTTGTCGTCTCAATTATTGATTTAATAATATATCATATAATGCGATAATAATCTTGTGACAATAATCGAATCAATAATATGAGAGATATGATGCAACAATTACTATAGCAATAATTGAGTATAACCGGTGACTTATCACGTAAGCATCAATAATCAATACCGGTAATGCTACTATGCGACCACGTGTATTCTTCAGATTTTCACTCTGGAGTAGTTGAGCGGTTTATAGCAGTAACACTTTTCGCCGTTATTTTTATAAAATGATAATTACGTCGTTTTTTAACTACGGCGATTACTTTTCCGTTAATGGGGTCCACCAATGATTGTGCCGTCGTACGAATATTCTCTGTTAAAACGAATATTTCCCGACCAATCGAATATTATATAACAACTTGCATACTTTGCAAAAATTATAAATACTACCCACAACTATAACACTCTCAAATCCACACCATAATATTAAAAAAAATATTTTGAGAAAATTTAAATCCTTATTCATAAATTTTGGGGTCTCACAACCTTAGTCTGATTCGGAGAAGGATTGCTTACAAGGCAGTGAGATCATTATAAATACAATGCACTTCATTGATTCTAAGGTACATACAATTTATTACTTTCCAGCACTAGAGCTTTAAGCCTCCATTGTTAACCATATATCAGCTTGTACTTATTCTCACATAGGAGCTATCCCCCAGTGGCCCAAGCTGTCAAGCTTTTGGTGTTTACCTATTTTTGTGCAGGATTTGACGCGCTTTTGGTGATTGGAGCGCGTGGACAGATCTTAGCGTTAATAATAGTCAAAATATATTATTCATTATTTTAATCATATTCACTAATTTTATATGTTAGATAATAAAATTAGATCTAAAACTTTTGATGATAATAATAATAATAATAAATTGGATCTCAATATTTTCAACTAAAACAGAAAATTTGTGTTTTAAAATTTTTTTACACTTTTAGCAAAAACACACATTATAAAATTATCTTTAACTTGTTAAAAAATGTAAAATCTAATATCACACAATTAGTGTAAAGTTTCTGGGCTAAGAGCAACCGGTCTTGGCTGGTTAAAATCCTGGTGGGTGCACATTGACATGTTAATTGTAATTTTAGGATGCAAGGAGATGTTTGTAAGTTTGGGGTGCGACAAATTTCTTAAATGTAAATATTTTGGGGTGTAATTTATATTTTAGTCTATAAATCAATTATCAAACACATTTTTTTATCCAGTATTAAATTTTCTTTTATAATCTATACTTTTTTCAGCTCATTCAAATATTTTTAAGTATTTTTTTAAATCCTACTTTTTAAAAAGTACAATATTGTGACGCTCCCAAATTCAGGGATTTATCACCCAATTTGAGTCGTCAAAATACATATTACAAACACGAATTTTCCTATTTACAACTTTTATATTGTTATGCAAAATACGACAATACACAAGTTGTAAGTTTTCAATACAAATATTGTATCGTATATAATACGTCAATATTCACACCCAAATTATTTCAATGTCGTATAAAATACGGCAACACGTATTTTAAGTTCTCAATACAATTATTGTTGGACTATTTTATAACTTGATGAGGACAACCACTAACTCGGACCATCATTCCATTCCTCTGTTCTCCTCACTAGACCCGGCTACACTTTTATTTCTTGAAAGGAACTGTGAAGCAAAAGGGTGAGCACAAACAACCCAGTAAAGAATATAATGACTAAGATAATTAAATCATCAATAGCCTTAAACAATAATAAATCAGATATTTAAAAAATATGGTAGATGATATAAGTTTTCAACCATAACTGCAACAAAATCAACAATCCATTAGAAGAGTTAAGTAGAACATAATGTCTACTACCTTCTCCAAATTAAAAATTCACCATCAATATTTTATCCATGTAATACCAATCAACAGTTCTTCGTTGTACCCAAGATAAAGAGAACTTTTATTATCTATCTTTACCTATAACTCTAAAGATTATGGTATACCAATTCAAAGTTCATGTTCATAATTATGTCAATTAATTCATCTTTGCACCCAAGCCAAAGATATTCATTTATAACACCAATGATCGTGATTATGTCAATCAATAACTCATCATTGCACCTATGTCAAAGACATTCATTTGTAACACCAATAGTCATGATCATACCAATCAATTCATCTTTGCACCCAAGCCAAAGATATCCATATGTAATACAAATGGTTATGATCATGCCAATTAATTCATCTTTGCACCTTGGCCAAAGATATTCATATGTAACACCAATGGTCATGATCATGCCAATTAAGAATTACTCTTTGTACCCAGGCCAAAAAGAATTTTCACTATGTGTCATTGCCACACAGATAAAAGACACTCAACAATCATCTTGTCTTTGCACCCAGACCAAAGACATTCACAACAACTTAGTCTTGATAATTAGTACAAATAATAATGGTATAATTAATGGACATAAATAATCAGAATAATAATATAAAGAATAAATATTAATGATTTCTAATTTATCCATAGTCCAAATTGTTAACATGATATCCAAAAAATCGATTAAAGTTATTGATAGAATATAAAATTAAATTAAATATATGGTTTATATCTTAAATATCACAATTTAACATTTAATAGGAAGATTCAGGTAAAATATTAGATAAAACAAAAACTATTAAAGATACTCTAATAATTTTCAGGAATTTTTACCATTTAATGATAAGATTGTAGAAATAGATAAAAATTTCTTATCATAATTTGGAGTATGAAAGAAAAATGATATCCCTTACGAATATGAAAAAAAATGATATCATTTACCTTAGTAGGAGACTAGATCTGACTGTTATGTAAGAGAATAACTTGAGAAATTCTTGCACCTTTAGCAACACTCAGAGAATCCTTAGGTGGTGTTTGATTGCTTCTTAATGCATCTGAACAATTAACCTCTTAATGCATCTTAATAACCCACATCTTTGTATTAAGATGTCCTCTAAATAGTTAAGATACACATATGAGTTTAAACTATTCAGATGACTTCTTAATACAAAGATGTGGGTTGTTAATATGCATTAAGAGATAAACTGTTAAGATGCATTAAAATACAATCAAACACCACCTTATACTCAAAAGAAATACTCACAATATTATAGTAGAAGAATTTTATACTTTCGGTGTTTTGATGGTGTGCTTTGTTTCTCATTCGAGTAACCTATTTATACTAAAATTGAGGACACAACTAGCACACACGCTTTGACAAAATAACCAAATGAGCTATATAAAAATGTTGATAGTGGGATTTGTCCCACAGAGGAAATTAAACCAACATGTACACGATTTTAACAAAATTTATTTGTTAATGAGTTGTGGTCTAAACTACTTTAGGAAAAGTAGAGTGTTGGCACGTTCTTTCAAACTTATTCTCATTAAGGTATCTTACCTAATGAGGAATCCTAATTCTATACAGGGAAGGAGGTGTGATCACTATAAATACATAGTTATACCCTAATCATCAGGTACACATTCATATTATTTTACATTACTAAAGTATTAAGCCTATATTGTTAAACCTTGTTCAAATTGTACTTATTCTCACACCGGAGTTATCCCCCGGTGGCCCAAGCCGTCAAGCTTTCGGTGTGACTTTGTTTTTGTGCAGGATTTGTCGCGCTTTGGTGATTAGAGCGCGTGGAAGAATCTTGGCGCTAACATTGGTGCTAGAAGGATGGCTTTCTAGTACCACGTAAATTTCAATCACACAGGAGTTTCGGTTGGAACAATGGTGTATATCAGGAAGATAGTTTCAGCACGTTACCACTCAATAGCGGATCACCCTCCTCACCAACCAAGGGGTTCAGCCAAAGACAGGCTGGGGTAGTCGGTTTCAAAACGGTTGGGGTCCCAAGCCAATTTTTGGGGCCCCAACAAAGGGCATGGAAAACGGTCCTCGACGCGGACTGTTCTCAACCGCCAATAAAGAAGCAAAAGCTAAGGACCGTGTCGGGGACGCACCGTTCTGAACACTTCCCCAAGATGATTGCCAAGATGAGAGGAGGTCGATCTTGGCAATGAAAGTGTGGGAGACTGATGATGCATTGAAAACCATACTCTTGTAGAGGAAGGAAATCGACCAACATATGGCGCTCTTGGTAGGAGATGAGGATGGTGCCTCCAGCTACAACCAAAGGTGGAATGGGTCACCAGGGAATCAATCCAGGAAACATCGTCCAGATGATTCTTGGTGGACCAAGAGATGGCTTTGAAGTAACTCTCGGGGACAAAAGCAGATGCCAAAGCCACTCACGGGTTCTTTTGTTAGGGAATCAGTGCAGGACACATCGTCTGGACAGTTCTCGGCACACTGGGAGCTGGCACCGAAGTCGCTCCAGAGAAGAAAGCTTTGAAGGCAAGGGACGATCCGACCGAAGGAGGTGGGATCCCTCTCCAGATAGAAGAAGGCAGGATAGACGAGATTCTTCCCCCCGAAGAAGCAAAATAGATCCTTCCTCCCGAAAAGGTTAACCGAAGGAGATCAAAAAAAGGGACTCCAGTCAAATCCATATCACCGTTCTCACCAGAGATCAGTCGGGAAAAGGTTGATCCGAATAAAAAACCTCCTCATATGGAAAGCTATGATGCTTTGGGAGATCCTTATGAGCATAACCAGGCTTATGATTGGCTGATGGATTACTACGACTATTCTGATACGACAAAGTTTCAGATGTTTATGATGACCCTGAAAAAGGATGCTCGGTAGTGGATGATGATGTTGGCTCTGAACTCAGTTTCATCTTGGAAAGGGATTTGTGATAAGTTTCGTGCCAGGTTCTGCAGTAACAAAAGAAAGGGAAAGCCAACGGGGTCCTTATCTCAGATCAGAAAATACTTGAACTAGACTTTAGGGCAGTATGTGAAACAATTTTGGGAAGCGATCGGTTAGGATGCAGATTTGAATGACCTTCAGGCAGTTGGACTATTTCAGAATGGGCTAGACATTATGAAGTCAAAGAAGCTGGTGAAAGATTTGATGTTCAAACATCCGAAGGATCTGGCCGAAGTATTTGACAGAGCTGAAGCTTCATAGTAGAGAAGAGGTGATGAGCAGCCTGAAGCAGAGCACATCGGAGAAGCCGAAGGACAAGGAGAAGAACATCTATAACAAAGGGGACAACAACAATAATACGTCAAATGGACAATAAAAGAAGTATAACAATAGTGGTGGTTCGAAAGGAAGGCTCCCACCCTTTCTGAATTAGAGGGTCAACAAAATTTATACTCCCCTCAACACAGATCTGGGCACTATTCTGGAGTAGATAAAAGACAAGACCTATTTCGAGCCGGCCAAGGAAAATACAAAATTGAACAGGGGAAATCAGAATAGATATTGTGATTATCATCAGTCGGTCGGACAACTTAATCATACTGGGGTCTAAATGATTTGGTCGAGAAAAATGTCCAAAGTCGAGCATTAGTCCAATATGTCAAGGGACGGAATACTTCGAGGGAAAACCAGGCAAATGAAACCCTAGTACAAAACCCAGCGACCCAACACCAACAACAGGATCAAACCCAGATAACACACCGGGTGGTGGATGTGATCACGGGCGGGTCACTCGGGAAAGTTACAGAAAGAAGAGGTAGGACTACTGGATGTCATGTTATCTGTGTCTGATCAGCCTATTAGGTGTGAAATATAATATTTGGGTATAGTCATATCATTCACGGATGAGGATTATCCTTCGGAGCTGATCGAACCACACGAGGGAGCATTGGTTATAACTGAACTGGTCAAATCAGTTGACATGAAAATGATAATGATCGATAATGGCTCATTGGTAGATATTTTGTATGCTCACATCTACCAGAGAATGGACTTAGAGGGAAGAAATATAGAGATTGGGCAGGAGCCTCCTCTATATGGCTTCGGTAATGATCAAGTCAAGGTTGTAGGGACTATTAAGTTATCGGTAGTCTTCGGGACGGCCACTCGACAGGTAGAGATAATCTATAATTTTTTATGGTACACGTGGACTTAGCTTACAATGCTATTCTTGGAAGGTTGACTTTGACAACATTGAGAGCGGTGACGTCGATTCTGTATTTTAAAATCAAGTTCCCCATGCCCAATGGAATAGGAGAAGTGGTAGGGGACCTCAATTTAGTAGGGATATTTTACAAAAACACATTGATCTCCTCGGGGGTAGGGGTCAGAAAGCAAAGGCAGGCAATGAAAATAGAAATCAAACCATTCACTGAAGGCAATACCAAATCCCTCGACATGCCTGCCGAGGAGACGAAAGATATTGAGTTAGTTCCGAGAAAGAAGGACAAGACAGTTAAGAAAGGGTCGGGGCTACTTGAACCTTTCCGAACGATTTTAATAGAGATACTTCAGGGTTACGCAAACATTTTTTCTTGGGTTCCTAGCCACAATCCCGGGGCCGAAGAGAATGTGGCTTTGTACATATTGCATGTAGACCCTGCTAAAAAGTCGATTCGACATAAGAGGAGGAGTTTTTCCCCAAAGAGGTAAAAGATCATTGACGAAGAGATAGTGAAGCTGCTGGGACATATTTTATCTTTGAGATTAACTATCCCGAGTGGTTAGCGAATGTAGTGCTGGTATAGAAAAAAATGGAAAGTGGCGTGTCTATATTAATTACACGGATACAAGGTGTGCCCGAAGGACTTCTACCCTCTTCCACATATCGACCAGCTCATCGACGCCATATCAGGGTATACTTTACTCATTTTTATGGATGTTTTCTCAGTATATCATCAAATTTCAATGTGCAAGGAGGATATCCTGAAGACTACTTTCATCACTCATCAGGCGATTTATGCGTACAAGAAGATGACGTTCAAACTCTTGAACACTGGTGCCACCTACCAAAGATGATGAACTACGTATTTTTTGGGCAGTTGGGTTGGAGTATGGAGGTATACGTTGATGATATGATCGTTAAGAGCATGTCCGTGTAGGGGCATTTGGATGATTTGGGGGACTATTTTCAAACCATCAGGCATTACAATCAAAAGTTGAATTTGATGAAGGATTTTTTAGAGTAGAAATTTTTTTAGGTTATTTGATAAGTAAACGAAAGATTGAGGCAAACCCAGAGAAGATCAGAAAAATTTTGGATATGAAATCTCCTCAGTCGTACAAGGATGTTCAGTTGTTTACTGGTCGGATAGCAGCGTTGAGAAGATTTATGTCCAAGTCAGTAGAAAGGTGTTTGCCATTTTTTGACACGCTGAAAGGGCCGAAGAACGAGAAGACTTTTTAATGGACTTCATAATGTGAGGATGCTTTTTAGGGGATTAAAAGGTACTTGTCTTCAGCTCCTTTGTTGGTGAAGTCGATTCCTTCGGAACCTTTATACTTATATTTAGTAGCAAGTTCTTTGGCAGACTAGGCAGTATTGGCTCAGGAGATTATTGGAAAGCAACACCCAATCTATTATGTGAACCATGTTTTTTGGGATGCAGAAACTAAATATTTGAACCTTGAGAAGTTCGTTTATTCCCTAATAATAGCGAGTTGGAAACCTCGATATTACTTCTAAGGTCGGTTGGTGGTGGGGTACACATTAGTCGTTGAAAAAGATTCTAAGTAAGTCAGGCATCTCGGGTCGGTTAGCAATTTGGGCCATGGAATTGAAAAAATTTATGTTGGAGTATCATCCTCGAACCGCAATAAAGGGTCAGGTTTTAGCCAACTTTCTAGTGGATTGTTTGTTTTCTGAGCCAAATTATACGGTAAACCAGGTCGAAATGTTTGTTGCCTCAATCTTGCGCGTTCAGCCGGTTTAAACTTTTTCAAAGTTGTATGCGGACGGTTCTTTGACAATAGATATTAGTGGGGCTGGGATCATTCTGGCAAGTCATGAGGGTTTCAAATCTCAATAGGCAATCTGCTTCAATTTCAAGGCAACTAACAATGAGGCAGAATATAAAGAAAGTTTGGCTGGTCTTCGGTTATCGAAGAGTCTTTAGGTGCAGAGGTTGGTAATCTTTAGTGACTCCCAGCTAGTCGTGAAGCAGATTTTGAGAGAGTATTGAGGCCCGAGGGCAAGGATGGTCAAATATTTGGTTGAGGTCAAAGATCGGCTCTAGTACTTCAGTTCATTTATCTTTCAGGGGGTTGAAAAGTTAAACAATACTATAGTCGATGCTCTGGAAAGGTTGGCTACGACAAATGCGAGAACGTTCAATGGTTCAGTTTATTTAGAAATTTTGAATTCACCAAGTGTCCAACATTCAAAGGTGATGTGTATAAAGCGATTGAACTGTTGGCTGACACCTTATCTGGATTATTTGGCCGATGGCATCTTACCTTCGGATTAGATGTTGGCGAAGAAAATCAAGTACATGAGTTCCAATTTTGTGCTCATCGATGAGGATTTATATCGGAGGGCCCATTCTTCTCCCTTACTAAGGTGACTTATGTCATCTGAAGCCGAGTATGTCCTTCGTAAAGTTCATGAGGGGATTTGTGGTGAACATATAAGGGCTAAGGCGTTGGCATATAAGGTGCTTTGGCAGGGGTTCTATTGGCCGACAATCTTTAAGGAAGCAACGGGCTATGTGAATAAGTTCCCTAAGTGTCAATTGAATAGTTCTATTCTTCATCAGCCACCTTAAGAGTTGTATTCGGTTCTTTCCTCGATCCCATTTGTTGTGTGGGGTATTGATATTTTGGGTCCACTGCCCAAAGCAAAGGTTCAGGTCAGTTTTGTCGTAGTAGCCATCGATTACATGACTAAGTGGGCGGAGGCTAAGCCTCTTTGGAAAATTACCAAACAGGAGTGTTTGAAAGTTTTGGAGGAGTTCGTGGTTTTTCTTTTCTGGATTCCTATGGTGTTGGTCACAGACAATGGCAGACATTTTTTTATAGTTACTAATAGGACTCTACTAAATGGGATCAAACGGAGACTCGACGAGGCAAAGGGAAGGTGGCCCGAGGAGCTACTCAGTGTGTTATGGGCATATCAGATTACTCCGAGGACAACAAGTGACTCACCATTCAGATTAGCATACAGGATCGATACTCTAATTCCTGTTGAGATTGGGTATCCTTCGCTTTGGGTTAGTCAGTTCAAATAATTATATAATGATGATGGCCTTTGAGCAAACTTAGATCTTTTTGATGAGGTTAGGGAGTTGGCTCTAGTAAGGCTTGTGGCCTACCAAAGGAAAGTGGCCATACATTATTATAAAGGGGTGAAGCTTAGGAGATTTGAGGTTAGGGATCTGGTTCTTTAGGAGTTGGAGGCTTCTACGTCCCAAAATCTCGGGAAACTGATGCTGAATTGGGAGGGACCTTATGAGTTTGTTAAGGTGACAAAGACAGATACTTACCGGCTTCGAACGATGGATGGAACAGAAGTCAAGAACACTTGGCATGCAAGGAAGCTTCAAAAATATTATCAGTAGAGCATGTCTGAGTAGTTCTTTTAAATGAATGTACTTTTTCAAAACTTATTAATAAAATGAGTATTCAATTCTTAAAAGAATATTGTCATTATTTGTTTATGTTTGAAAGGATATTTAGTTCCCCGGAACAAATATTACTTGCAAGGTTATTCAGTTCATTTAAATGAATACCTTATTCTAATTGTTTGTGTGGGCATTTAGTTTTGCCGGACAAATTTCCTCTTTATTAATGAATAAGGGGTGTTTAGTTTCCCGAAACGAGCAACTCTTATATTTGTATTCAGTTTCTCGAAACGAATACTTTTCATTATCTGTTTGCATGAATTTTTAGTTTCTTGGAATGAGAATTCTTATATTACTTATTCAGTTCTACCGAACGAATGTTACTTCTTTATTATAAGTTGAATGAGTATTCAGTTTTTAAAGGAGTACTGTGATCAACTTCTATTGTTGGTGTTCAGTTCTTCTAAACGGATATCCGCTCCTTATTCAATTTATCTAGACTGATTATTTTTTGCACAAGCGTTTAGTTCTTCGGACGAGTGCTTTGTTATTTAAAATACATGTATGACATAGGCGATCAGTTTTCGAAATGAATTATGTTTTCATTCATTTGCAAAATATTTTGTACAAGGGTTGATCACATATTGAGTTCAGAATATAAAAGGAGAGTAATTATGCTGGAGGGAGGTCTGTTTTGTCATCAGAGGATTCCATGATACTGGTGTCGAGCTCGGCTGCCGTCATCTTCTCCCTTAGTTTCTCCTTGTGACTTTGGTAGCCTTTGGCAAAAATTAGGAAATGATATGGTTGGTTAGCTCAAGAGACTCTTGATATTCCTCGATAATTTTCTCCTTATCGGATTCAGAGATAGTAGTCCTCTTGGTTTTCAAGCGCTCAATTTCTTTTTCCATCTCGGCAGCTGCTGTAAGTATGGTCTTCATTTTATAGCATACTTATTTTTACTCTCTTGCCATGGTGGTGTATGATTTTTGAAGGGCATCTTTTTCTTCTTTTAACTCGGTCCGATCTGAAATAAGTTTCTCTCTTTGTTTAAAAAGTTATGAATACTTCCACTTCAACTCCTTCATGTCCCAAGATAGTTTGTTCAATTTCGATGCCAATGTGTCAGCATAAGGTGGTTTGGAATTGCTCTCGTTCCACCTTCCGTTCATTCAAAGAGACTTCAATCTCTACTCGAAGATGTTCGGTTGTAATTTCCAGCTCTTTTTTTTACGAGCTGAGATCTCTTCAACTCGAAGAAGCAAACGTCTGAAAGCTGATAGCGCCTGTAGATAGTATGAAAATAATAAAAGTTATCCAAATGGAGTAAATTCAATTAGAGGTTTAATGGTTTTGTTCTTACCCGACCTATGGGGACGGTGGTAACAATTATAAGGTCCTCGGGATTGAGGCCTTCAAATTTCTATTCATCACCCGGAAGAAAGAATGCGTTGAAATTTTTATATGGGAAGTTATGTGGAAGATCTCGGGACCAGGTGATGTTCAGGAACCGCCGTGGGGGTTCTTCGACGATTGTAGGTTTAGCAAGAGGTGGAGGAGGAGGAATGTTAATAGCTTCTTCTATTTGGGATTTCTTCGGAGGAGGTTTAATTGTGGTCTCTTTGGTTCGGTTGTCGGAGAAGGTTTGTTTGAGACTAGAGAGATTTGAGTCTTGGGGGGAGTCCTATTCAATAGAGGCTCTGGTGGTAGAAGTTGTGGGGGAACGGGTGGTTTGATTTGATTTCTTAGCTTCTTCTTCATCAACTTCATCTTGTCAGATCTGCTTAGTTCTATAGATTTTTTTCTGGATAGCTTTGGAATCATAGGAATGGCACGTATTGGTTGGATTTTGAGGGGTGGTTCAGCTGTAGAAGAAGTTGTCACTTGTACATTGAAAGGGGCTTCTACTCGTGGGGCGTTGTGTGGTGGTGTATCGGTTGGGATTTTTGTAATAAGAATGTTCTCGATTTCGGTGTTTTGGTCGCGATGGGATGGATTATTGGCTCGTTGAGGAGGGGTTGATCTGAGCCGGATGCTTTAATACCTTCGGGTTTAAAGATTGATATCAAAAATGTAGTAGGGGAAAGTGTTAATAGGAAATCAACATCATATTAAAAGAGAATGGTATATATAAATACTTACAGTCTAATTGGTAGATCCAGGTCGGGTCAGATAGTACTTTGATTGGCCATTTAACTTTCTTCATCTGACTGTAGAAAGACCAAAAGGTATTGATTCTCTTCTTCGAGAATTGGGTTACTTTGAGAAAAGGGTCATTTTTGGAGGCCCAGCTAGACAAAAGATTCAGGTCAGATCCCTTGACAAAGATCCATTGCGAGTACCATCCTTTGTTGTTGGATGGGGGGTGCAAAGAAGAAATCCAACCCTAAGGTAATTTTCAATTCGTGGCAGAAGGCGAGGAATGAGGTCAAATAAATGAATGGGTTTGGCATTAATTGTACGAACCCAGTACCGATCAATCCAAAGAAAGATCAGATGAATTTGGGAAGAGGGAACCGGATGCCACACTTAAGGGCATAAAGTTGGATGACAACCCACTCTCCATTTGGACGCCAGTACATCCTCTCATTGTGATAGGGGATTCAGATGGAATACTCGGGAGGTATCTGGTATTATTGTCGGATGGCATTCACTTGGTCGATTTGAATGGAGGATTGAGTGTTTACGTTGGGCTAGGCTTTGGAGGATTCGTATTCCTTTCAAATTTGTGTCTCTTGGGCTTCAGGGGAGGAGAACGTTTCAGAAGAAGAAGTTGAAGATGAAGAGATATCTTTGAGTCCAGGTGTTTCAATGGTGGTCGTCACTTGGACTTCAACTGAGACGAGGTCGTCGGTGCCTATGGATGTACTTCGTACATAGGAAGTGGGGTCGTTTGGGGTGGCCATTGCAGATAACATTATTGAGAAATAAAGGCTCAAATTGTTCCGTGTTTGCTTGTTGTATGATTATTGGACTTTATGGGATTCTTCCATTAAATGGTCCATTTAACCGAAAAATAGGGGCAATGTTGGGGCGTAATTATTTAGGCCCAAAATATATGGTGGGCTAAAGTCCACGTGGGCAGTTGAGTATTTAAGGAATCAAAGATTCCTAATTACATTTAATTTCCAAAATCCTAAGGAAAGTGTTAGGATATAATCTAACTTCCTTTCTTTAAGGAAATTCTGTTTGATCCCATTAAGGTATCTTACCTAATGATGAATCATAATTCTATATGGGGAAGGAGGTGTTGTCACTATAAATACGTGGCTATACCATAATCATCAGGTTCACATTCATATTATTTTACAGTACTAGAGCATTAAGCCTCCATTGTTAAACCTTGTTCAGCATGTACTTATTCTCACACCGGAGCTATCCCCTGGTGGCCCAAGTCATCAAGCTTTTGGTGTGACTTCGTTTCTGTGCAGAATTTGACAGGCTTTAGTGATTAGAGTGCATGGACGAATCTTTGTGTTAACAGTTACTGTGATAACTATTGAGTCAATAATATATGTGAAATACTATGCATTTATTATTGTAACAATTATTGGATCAATAATATGAAGGAGTGTGTAATACCGTGTGAAACTGTGAAATATCGTGTGCCATTATAGAATACTACGTACTACTATAATTTTATCATCGGGTATTTAAATAGTTAAAAGTGATAGTACCGTTGACCATTTTATGAAAAAGGTTCAATACAAGAAAAAGGCTTAATTCCTACATAATTTTCCCTCGGGATTAGGCTAATTCTATCAAAATTAGCCTAATCCCAAGGGAATATTCCGTCGAAAATTCGACCAAATGTGGATAAGTCAGAAATAAGTCCATCTAAAATTCAGTCAGAAATAACAAACGGCGACATAACAAATTTTGACCAATATTCTGTCGGACTTGGTATATTCTCGACGGAAGTGTTTCGGTCGGGATTAGTCTGTAAAAATTAATACTTCCATGTGGCATTGCTGCCTTAACTTGGGAGCCTTAATTCCGACAGAAATTCCTTCAGAAATGTAACGTTTTGTCGAGAATAAAGGTTTTTTTAAAAAAATATTTTTTCTGTTTTGGCAATATCTAGGGTTTTAACCCACATTTTTGTACATGTAAACCTGATTTATCCCAACAACACATACAACATAATTATAACTATCCAACAACATGTACATACAGTAATAACCGGCTTATGTTCACATACAAGTCCAATATGAATTACCAAGGCCAACAATAATAAATATAAACTAATTTTCCATAAGTTATACAAAAATGACATTAAATTACCATATTTAAACTATAATATGTCAAACATCAACTAAACTATAAGGATTTACATCATATTAAGCTAAACTAAAGTAAAGATGAATAAAATATGTATAAATCATCTACAAAACTAAGTCATGCTAGTAGTACTACCCCCGATGTGAGGAGGATCATTGGGCGGGCATCGACGGTGATGCTCTGGGATATAAAAATGGTCGATGTCGTCTCTCCGCTCATGCTCGGCATCAGCAGCCTCCTCGGCATCGCCAGCCTCCTCGGGATCACCACCCTACTTCGGATCGTCGCCTTATTGATACAATTAAAAATATAACTCATTAGTTCATCTAATGTAACACCCCCAAATCCGGTCTATCTTCAAACTCGAATTTGGTGCATCACGAGTGCTTCTCATTCCATACATGTAAGACCCCAATTTTTATAAAATTGAATTTTCTCTATTTATTATTTTAAAATAGTAAGGGGTTGATTTGATTAATGTGGTTAGTTATGGGTAAAATGCGCAAATATTTTAAATAAGCAAGTGGTTATAAAATACTCATTGTTGTCGGGGAATATTCGTTTGGTCATCGAATATTCTTGCTGTCGGGGAATATTCGTACGACGATGCAGCCAATTATGGGCCCCATAACGGAAAACTGTCGGATGAAAAAAATGATAAGTATGAATTTTTTTATAAATATTGGCGTAGTTGTTACCGTTAACACTGGTGGAATACCCGGTGGTTAAAATACAAGATGTCGCTGTGTTCCACAAGATGGCACCAGTATTGCACAAATTATTGATTCTTACGTAAGAAGTCACTACTCAATAATTGTTAGAATAATTACTGTTCAATATTTTATTTTATTGGTTTAATAATTGCTACGTTGATATTTTATATTATTGATTCAATAATTATCATTGCACAGTATTTCAAATTATCAGATCAATAATTTATATTATTTGAATAATATTATTAGATAGCATTATTGGAAATGTCTAAGGAAGTTCTGTCTAGGAGGGGTTATTTAATGCGCATCAGTAAGGAGAAATCCTTACCTGAAGGCCCCCTCTTTCCTGGGAACGACCTGGTTGTCAATATTGTAGTTCTATAATATTATTTATGAATAATTAATTATTGATTTATATGATAAGAAAATATTTATGTTATATGGATATAAATGAAGGAATTAATACTGAGCTGTTTTATCAGTATTTTGTCAGAATAGAGGTGTTGAAAATCATCCGTTTGTGGATTTCGGTCATTTTTCCTTTAGAATTTTCAAAAACTTTCTTCTACAAAGTTGTAGAGAATTAAATTTCCTATTGAATAGACATAAAATTCATATTTTCTGATAAAAGGACTATTTATTATGAATTATTGAAGTTCCAGAATATTGAGTTTGAATTGATTGGGGTTATAAATATTTTTTTAATAAAAAAACATTTTTTGTGAGGTTGTCCCCACTTGTGTGGCTGATGAATTTGTCAAGGAGGTGTGCGGATTTTTTTTTTATAAATATAATATTTTATTAAATTTTCTGTTTTAGCGTTCTAAGCATTTTCCTATAAATAGGGTGCTTATGTTAGAATTGAAAATCACACCAGAATCAGAAATTTTCTCTCTATAATATCGAGCATATTTTTGTGAGTATTTAGATACTTTGAGAATTGATAAGTAGTGCAAGTTTTGTTCATCATTATATCCGATATTTTAGCCAGAAGTATTATTCTTTTGAGGTAAGGGATGTTATTTTTTTTCATAAATGATGTTATTTCTTTTAATATCATTATACCGAAATATTGATATGAATTTTATTTTGAAATTGTTACCTTTTCGTGTCGGGGTTACTATTCACGAATATGACACTATTCACGAATATGACACTATTCATAGAAAAATTAAATTTTCTTTTGCTTTGTCCAAGTTGTCTATTATGGTTACTATCTTTGATGTATCCATGTTTTGATCTTCATTCATGAATTTTGCTCCACAATTGATTATTATGGAGTATTTTTGAACTTGGACAAACTAAAGTATGAATCCCTAATCTTTGTACTTTTATCTCACTGGATTCGTTTTCTTTAAAATATTTTCATCATCATCAGTCCTAAATGGTGATATAACTGAATATATTTGGCCTGTAGTACACAAAAATGAATGATTACCTGATGAATATCTTTGGCCCGTGATGCAAAGATGGACATGTGTTGAGATGAACATGACCAACTGATGATACAAATGAATATCTTTGGCCCGTAGTGCAAAAATGAATATTTGGTTCAAGATTTATATTGATTGATGTCACAGGGATAAAATATTGATGATGAACTTTTAAATCATAGAAGATAGTAAATTTCATTCTCTACTTAACTCTTCTAATGAATTGTTATTTTTGCTGTGAGTATTGATCTAAACTTGTTGTCTATTATATTTTATCTGATTTATTGAAGGCTAACGATAATTTATTCTACATTATCTTAGTCATAATATTCTTTACTGGCCTAGTTGAGCTCACCCTTTTCCTTTTTGTTCCATTTTTCTTCTCAAGAGGCGAGAATATAACGAGAACTAGTTAGAGTGTGGAGTGATGGCTCAAGACAGTTGTTTTAGCAGTCCTCACTATTTTGTAAAATAGTGTATCAATAATTGTAATGAGGACTTTATTTGAGTTTGGATATTGTCTAGAAGACAATATTTGTATTAAAACTCACAGCATATGTGTTGTCGTATTTTGCACGACAATTGTAATAATGAAGTTGTAGTTGTTTTCTGTACCATGTATTTGGCGACTCAGAATGGGTTGTGTGGACCTATTTTGGGGGCGTCACAATACGTACATCCAAATATCCTTAAGATATAATTTAAAACACCAATTGTAACAATATATTTCTTTAAATCCCAGATTCTATTATCTTAAAATCTTTATTACATACAAATAATGATAAATACATTATTCTTTGTTTTATTACAAGGTGACTTTAACTTGTCACAATGGATACATAAAAGTTTAACTAATTACATTTACAAGACTCGTCTTGATTTTTTTTTTCTTAACTTGTTCATCTACATAATGAATAGCACCCCACAATAACACCTATTTGATTGCCACCGTACTTCACATGATTCTTCAGTTCGTTCTATCGTCGCTGAAAATGTTTTTATTTTAAACAAGTGTGAGCATTCGATTGCTCAGCAAGTTCTAACATTTGAATAACAACAAAATCAAGAATCATATAATCTTTCTTTAGAAGACTTCAATAACTGAACAAGAGTTATGAAGAAACATGAACAACAAGAATAATTCTGATTCCTATCATTTAAAAACATCAATAACATATATCTTTACATAACACATTTCATTTAACACTTCTACAATTTAACTCATCCTACAAAACTACATATGTGAAAAGAATCACCTTTTCAACATATGTATACACAAACCTAATACTCGGCACACATCAAGTATTCAACAATTATCAATATAGTAAGATGGGATGCTCCCCACCAAAAACTAACGAATTAGTTTCCCGTCTCATCTACACTATCTTTTACAGTGAGTTAGATCGATTACTAGTTCATATTAAACATTTTCCCATAACAAAGGAGTCGTTTAACTCAGATACTACACATCAGCGATTAAAGAATACGATTGTACAACAACTTAACTTACCATTATTACCTTTGCCTTGTTGAAATAATCAACACAAATTCATTCTTTAAATAGTTCATGAACTAACAGAAATTTTACAACTTGAACAGTTCAATCATAGAACAATTCACCTTAAAAGCACACAAGTGCAAATAATTGGCACATAGCAGAATTCATGGTACACATCTTGCACAAATATAACACATTTGCACATAGATTATAACTTACTCAGATACAACGTTTTAGTAAGTTAAAGAAACTAGCATTCAATCAAAATATGAATGAAGTTAGAAAACTTGCCTTAAGCACAACTTACAACTTACAGTTTGCGTTGTACTACTCTTCTTAATCCATATATATCATATAAGGATAATACATTCATTAGTTACGTAAATTCATTAATCACCGGCATACGTTAACTTTATACATTACTTTGATGTCCATGTTATTAAACTCAGATTCTTTTCCTTATTCATTATTTTGTTATCGTTTATTACGACCTTCTTGCCTTTTCATCGTTACGACATTCGGAGATGTCATAATCCTTATTATCATCATCTATGATAGCTTTACATTGTTTCTAGTTCATATCTTATAATATCTGATTTATTTAACTCGGAACACTTTACAAGTTATTAAAGTAACTCGACTTCTCGATGTTTATTCGTCCTTCATCATCCTTCATCTTTCTACGTCAAAGCCATACACTCGTGTGTATGCTAATCACGTTTATCTTATGCGTACACTAAACGTCATCATTAGTTTAAGTGTTTTACGTTTACATAGATCATCTTTTAAACTTTAATTCAACCTGTACTTAAGATTTTAATCACTTACAATAGTGATACATTATGTGAACATTAAGTTCATTATCAATCCTTAATGTCTAAGTTATACAGTCTTTTGTATGCCAAGAACAATCATCCATCGCGAATACTTCACATTCACAGTTTTTAAACATTTTACATTTACTTTACTTATCTTTTAACCCTTCCTTTAACATTTACTTAAGGTTTTGATCACTTCTCAAAGTAATACATTAAGTTAACTTTACATTCATATTCATTATGTATTCTTTCCCCAAGATTTTAAGCAGTTAAAAGCTCATTTCTGGGTTTTCCCCTACACTGGCGCTGCGACACCTGGCTCCTTGTGCCAGCACTGCCTTCTAAGCCTTGGTCGACGCATGTAGTCGTGCCTTAATCTCATAAATTTTTTCTAAGTGTTGAGCATGATCAAAACGCCTACTTTGCGATCTCGTAACTTCTTCACTATAACTCGGAACGAATCCGTTCTAAAGCCTATTTCTTTCTTTCATTACATACTACGTGTGACGCCCCCAAAATAGGTATACATCACCTATTCTGAGTTGTCAATACATGGTACAGAAACAACTACAACTTTATTATTACAACAGTAAAACTATGAGTTTGAATACAAATATTATCTTCTAGACAATATCTATACTCAAATAAATCCTCATCACATTTATTGATACATTATTTTACAAAAATGGTGAGGACTACTAAACAATTCTTTCTAAAACCTTCATTCCATACCCCACTTCGTATTTCGCTTATATTCTCGCCTCCACGAGAAGAAAAGTGGAACAAAAAGGAAAAGGGTGAGCTCAACTAGCCCAAAGAAAGAATATTATGACTAAGATAATATACAACAAATTACCATTAGTCTTCAACAGGGAAAAATCTAATAGAATACAATAGACAACAAATTTTAAATCAATATTCATGATGAAAATAATAATTCATTAGAAGAGTTAAGTAGAGAATGAAAACTACTATCTTCTATGTATGAATTTAAAAGTTCATCGTCTATCTTTTATCCCCGTAACATCAATCAATATACATCTGGAATCAAATATTCATCTTTGTACTACGGTGCCAAAGATATTCATCGATTGGTCATGTTCATCTAAACACTGCTCATCTTTGCACTACGGCCGAAGATATTCTTCGAAATCATTCATCTTTGCACTACACGTGCCAAAGATATTCAATAATATCATCATTTAAGGTGAGGATGATGAAAATATTTTTTAAAGAAACGAATCTAGTGAAACAAAATGACAAGGATTAAGGATTAAGGATTCGTACTTTGTTTTATCCATGTTCAAAAATACCTCAAAATAATCATAGTGGTGTAAAATTCAAAATGATCAAAACATGGATACAATCAAAGCTAGTATCCGAATAGATATTTTGGACAAAAAGAAGAAATTTTATTTTTCTATGAATAGTCAGATATCGTGAATAGTCTTGAGATACGTGAATAGTAACTCAAACACCAAAAGATAGAAATTTCCCAAAAAACATCTTCACGCTTCATGAATAGTACTCGTGAATAGTAACTCGTGAATAGTAACTCATGAATAGTAACCCCGACATGGAAAAGTTCCAAATTTCATGAAAAGTTTCAACCAATATTTTAGCATAATGATATTGAAGAAATAATATCATTTGAGAAGAAAATAACATCCCTTACCTCGAAAGATTAGTACTTCTAGCTGGAATACCGGGTATAGTGCTGAAGGGAACTTGCATCGTCTAACAATACTCAAAGTATACTCAAAATACTCACAAGAATACGCCGATAATATAGAGAGAAAAACTTCAGCTTACGGTGTGATTTTCAATTCTAACCTAAGCACCCTATTTATAGGAAAATCTTTAGAACACCAAAGCGAAAAAATTTTATATAATATTATTATTTATAATAAAATTTCCTCGCCAACCTTCCAAGAACTGAATTCAGCTCATTCAACCCACATGTGTAACACACCATAATGAAAAAACGTTTTCTAATTTTAAATATTTTAAACTTCCAAAATCAATTATTTCGTAGCTTCTAACTTCAATAATTCATAATAAATAGCCCTTTCATCAGAAAAATTCGAATCTCGCGATTTTTATAGGAAATTCAATTCTCTACAACTTTTCAGAAGAAAGTTTTCCAAATTCCAAATAGAAATTGACCAAAATCCACAAACGAAGCGATTTTACAAAGCTATAATCAAATTTCATCGATAAATGGGGTCCAATGACATGTTTAACATGTTTTAAACATTTATTGCAACAAAAATACTCTTCCTCCTCGTATACTCATATATCCCACATTCGTTGTAAAAATATCACCATTATTATATTATTAAAATATAATAATATATTTAAATGAATTATTTTATCGAAAAAAGATAAAATTTCAATTTTCAACAATTGTCACATTAAAATTTTTCTCCATCTATATCCACATAAAATCAATATTTTCCTCATCATATGAATCAATAATTAATTATTCACAAATAATATTACGTAATCACAATATTGACAACCAAGCAGCCTCAGGGAAGAGGGGCTTTCCAATAAGAATTTCTTCTTCTTCTGGCGCCGCAATTAGATGACCAAACCTCTCTTTAGATGTAACTTTCTAGACATTGCCAATAATGTTATCTAATAATATTATTCAGATAATATGAATTATTGCTTCGATAATAAAAAATACCGTGTAATGACAATTATTGAAACAACAAAGAATATAAAATATCAACGCAAAGAATTATTAACTCAATAAAATAATTTGAATAAAGAATTACATCAGAACCATTATTGAGTAGTGCCTTCTTACGTAAGAATCAATAATTGGTGCAATACCGCTAATCTTCTTGTGTTTTAACCACCGGGTATTTTAACAATATTAATTGGTAATAACTACGCCGTTATTTTTAAACCACTTATATTTGTCGTTTTCTTCATCCAATCGCTTTCATGGGCCCACACATGGTCATACTGTCGTCATGCGAATATTCCCAACAATCATTTAATATTCCACGACCAAACGAATATTCCCCGACAACAATGAATATTTTATAACCACTTGCTTATTTTGAAGTATTTACGTATTTTACCCTAACTATCCACATTAATCAAATCAACCCTTACTATTTTAAAATAATAAATAGAAAATTAAATTTCATTAATAATAAGTTGGGGTCTTACAACCTCCCCTCCTTATGAAATTTCGTCCTTGAAATTGACGTACGTACCTGGTGTTTCGAAAAGGTGAGGATACTTCGCTTTCATTTCCGGTTCTAATTCCCAGGTCATTTCCTCTATAGCATGATTCCTCCACAAAACTTTAACTTGTGGTATGACCTTTCTTGGCGTAGGGACATGCTCCTTCCTATCCAAAATCTTGACAGGTAACTCCTCATACGTTAAGTCTTCGGCTATCTCGTCCGGTTCTAACTCTATAATGTGGTTCGGGTCTTTCACATATTTACGAAGTACAGATATGTGAAACACATTATGAACACGAGACATACTCGGAGGTAACGCGAGTCTATAGGCTACATTTTCTACTCGGTCAAGAATTTGAAATGGACCAATAAATCGTGGATTGAGCTTTCCTCTCTTCCCAAATCTTGTAACTCCCTTCCATGGAGCAACTCGCAATAATACATGATCCCCTACACTAAATTCCACGTCCTTTCGATGAAGATCCGCATAACTCTTTTTATCGATCTTGTGCCGCTTTGTATACGTTGTCGAATCATTTGGATCTTTTTCGTGTCATCATACGTACTCAACTCGGGTCCCAACAAAGGTGTTGCTTCACCCACCTCGTCCCCAACATACTGAGAGCGACACTTTCGTCCCATATAATGCTTCAAATGGAGCTACACCTATACTTGCACGATAACTTTGTTGTTGTAGGAGAATTCCACCAATGGTAAATACTTATCCCAACCGCCTTGAAGTCTAGGACACAGAGTCTTAATAAATCTTCAAGAGTTTGAATAGTCCTTTCGATTGTCCGTCTGCTTTGAGGATGGTATGCCGAATCAATCATAAATCCGTGCCCATAGCTTTTTTGCAAGCTAACCCAAAATCTTGAAGTGAATCTTGGGTCACGATCCAAACTATGGATACAGGGCATGCCATGCAACCTCACAATCTCATTCACGTACATACTAGCAAGACGCTCAAGTGAATAAGTCTCCGTGACGGCAAGAAATGAGCGGACTTGGTTAATCTATCAACAATAACCCAAATAGCATTGATACCACGAGAAACCGTAGGAAGACCCGTAACGAAATCCATGGTAATGCGTTCCCACTTCCATTTCGAATCTCAAGTGGTTGCAACGGACCCTTAGGTACTAGATGCTCCGCCTTTACACGTTGACAAGTTAAACACATTGTGATAAACTTTGCAATCTCTCTCTTCATATTGTTCCGCCAAAATGTATGTCAAGATCACGATACATTTTAGTACTTCCAGATGGATTGCAAATGGTGTATTGTGTGCCTCCATCATAATCTTGTACTTCAAATCGAGTCGTTAGGAACACAAAGTCTAGAGTGGACTCAAGTATTCCTTCTTCATCAATTCTCGCCCTAATAGCTCCTTCTTGTACTTTCTTCTTCATACATCGCATCGACTCCGGTGGGGTGGCTTGAGCAACCTTAACTTTTTCTATTAAAGTTGGCTCTATCGTATATTGACATCATCGCACTTTTCGTTCACGCATATGATCTTCTACTCAACGCGTCGGCCTACCACGTTAATTTTTCCGGGATGGTATTGAATAGTGTGGTCGTAGTCTTTCAATAGCTCGAGCCAACGTCACGCCAAGATGTTGAGTTCTTTTTGAGAAGAAGAAATATTTAAGGCTTTTATGGTCCTAATATATCTCCACTTTCTCCCCATATAGATAGTGCCTCCATATCTTTAAGCGCGAAAACGATCGCCGCTAACTCTAGATCATGAGTAGGATAATTCCTCTCATACTCTTTAAGTTGTCATGAGGCATAAAGCTATGACTTTCCCACGTTGTATGAGAACACATCCTAACCCTTTGCACGAAGCATCGTTGAGATAACAAATCCATCCGAACCGGATGGTATTGTTAGAACAGTGCCAAATAAGTCTCCTTTTAAGCTCTTGGAAACTCTTCTCGCATTCTTCGCTCCAAACGAATTTTGTATCCTTCCGAGTTAGGCGAGTTAATGGAGTAGCGATTCGAGAAAACCCTTCCACGAATCTCCGATAATAACCAAATTTAAGCCCAAAAGCTACGTGCACTTGATCACCGACTTCTACCGCTCCCCAACTTTGTATTGCTTCAATCTTTGCGGATCAACAGATACTCTATGTTTCGACACCACGTGCCCAAGGAATGCTACTTCCTCAAGCCGAACTCGCATTTCTTCAATTTGGCATATAGTTTGTTTTCACGAAGCCTTTGGAGTACCAAATACAAATGGTGCTCATGATCTTCACGACTTTTGGAATATATAAGGATGTCATCAATAAAGACAACAACAAAGCCGATCCAAATATTCCTTGAATACTTTGGCTCATCATATCCATGAGCATTAGTCGGTCCGAAAGACATGACTAAGAATTCATAATGCCCGCATCTGAGTTCTAAAGATGATCTTTGAAATATCCTCGGTTCTAATCTTCACCGATGATATCCGAATCGAAGATCGATTTTTGAAAAGAATTGTGCCCCTTGCAATCGGTCAAACAAGTCATCAATACGAGGTAGAGGATACCTATTCTTGATGGTGACATGGTTCAATTCCCGAGATAGTCAATACAAAGTCGCATACTCCGCTTTTTCTTTACAAATAAAAAGGAGCACCCCAAGGAGATGTATTAGATTTAATGAAACCGATGTCCAACAATTCACAGTAGTTGGACCTTTAACTCCTGAAGTTCAATAGAGCCATTCGATATGGGGTTTTAGAAATGGGCTTTGTACCAGTTCAAGATCAATAAAGAATTCAACTTCACGTTACGGGGGTAGATCGGAAGTTCTTCAGAAATCGTCGGAAAGTCAATAACAACAGAATATTATTCAAATTTGACGTGTCTTTATTCAAATCTATAACATGGGCTAAGAAAGCTTGACATCCGCTTTTTCAATAAACGAATAGCTTTATGATTAGATATGATGATGATTGATTTTAATGGTTTAGTTGCTTGAATTGCATAAACAGTCAAGTTGGTTAGGAATATGAAAACTAACAACCTTACGAAAACAATCAATTTTGGCATGATGAGTAGTTAACCAATCAATCCCTAAAATCACATCAAAAGCAAGTATCTTTAAAGAGATAAGGTCAACAGGTAAGGTGATGGTGCCAACTTGAATCAAACAAGATTTATAAACAGTGGATGTGATGAAAGTTTCTCCTAACGGAGTTTCCATAGATAGGTCAAAGTCTAATTTCTCCAAAATGAGTTCGTTCTTGAGTCCACGACTCACATTTTTTATTTTATTTGACATTCTTATGAAACCCCAATTATTTGAATTCATTATTTGGCATTATAATTTCATCAAGAAATCATAACGAACTGCTATTTCAACTCTTAACGTCTTTTACTAATTTTTTTGCTATAACTTCGATAAACGATATTTTTAATCCGTTCCAAAGGGAACATTTCTTAAACTTATATATCTCTTAACCAAGAATATAACAACTAACTTATACATTATGGTTTTAAACTTGTCCATCAACAACAAACTCTAATTAACATGGTTTTAAATTTGTCCACCACCATCTTGTTCTTCTTTCGTTCTTCGTGTTATTCGTTCGTTTTTTATTTTTAATCGTTATTTTGATTATGATTTCATTTTAAAATGCATATTAGTGTTTTAAGTCAACTATTTTTTCCTTATTTTCTGAATCATTCATTTGATTCATACGAATCATCCAACTACCAAGCACTTTATATAGCATATGAAAGCTTAAAATAAAATAGATGACGAGAATATTCAAATTCTTATTACATACTTATTTCTATGGTTAAACCATATTCATTATCATTTTCTACCATCTTTTACTTCCATAATCAATAAGTTATGTGATTTTACATATTAAACTTAGAGAAGAATGGATTACAACTAGGTTTTGGTATTACCTTTCTTCATTATTCTTTTTCCTTATTGAAAAAGCTTACAAGATTGCTAGATTTTCTTCTTCTTCTCCATCTGAAATTGCTCTCTCTCTCTCTCAATATTTGTCTTTGTTCTTCAATGTGCAAGTTGAAATAAACAAACACATTCAAGCAACTGCCTTGCCTTTTATAGAATAACCAAGATCTAGGGCACTATGGCCATTAAAATAACTTACTTTCCTTACAAATTGGTCACTTAACTTAGGGTCTTGATTAGTCAACACCCTTAAGTTCCAAATCTTACAAACCATCCCCTCATCATCCACTGCATGGTTAAATTTTGAGTCACCATTCACTATTCCCACTTCCTTAATTTTGCCCACACATTTTTTAACCTAACCACACCTAACTTAACCATGGATAAATGCTAACTCATGTGTGGTTATTTGGTGGGAAAGTGAAAAAGATAGTTATTTTTGTTGACCAAGACTTTTTGACTTTGACTTTTGTATTTATACTATATAATTTACGCGTTATACGCGTATGGTACTTCATATTATTTTTGTATTATGCGTCGTATTATTTTTTGTATTATGCTCGTATAATAATTCATAGTATACTCATATTCTTCTTGTATAATAATTTATATTATACTAATATTAGTTTCCTTAATATTCTTAAATTAAATAGACAGTCGAAAAAATGTGTTTCTCGTTTTCCAAATTTTATTGGACATTCCGTCTTTCTCGTCATAGTAACATTAGCGCATTTTTCGAGAAATTCAAAAAATGAAAAACATTTTTTAGTGAATGGTGTTTTTAGCATTGTTTTCCCAAAACATGGTTAAAACGATTGAAAAGACGATAAAGATATTTTTCGTCATTTTTATTTCGACTGATTTCTTCAAGTTTTTCGAGAATAACTTTTATTAGATAATATGACTTTTCATAATATATTACTGTCAAATCTTAAAACGGAAGGTCGTTAGGACATACCAATCTCTCTAAAAGACTTAGGCTATTCAAACCCTTTAGGGTTTAACCCTTAGGTTTCGTCGAGTGAATAATGCATATTTCGTCTTTTTCTCGTAAAATTTTATTTTCGTCTTCAAAATTCTTACACATTTATTCTTGCACATAGCCAAAATCATAACGTTTTATAATCATCTTAAGTCATAAAATGACTAATAAACATAACACATAATATTATTAATAAAAACTTATTTTTTTAAATAATATTTCTTTAAACTTAATTTATATGCCTATCCGATTTCTTGGGTTGTCACATTATTCCCTCCTTATAAGGATTTCATCCCCAGAATTACTACTTTAAAACTACATCAATACCTAGATGCTTTTCTGTACCACCTTTATTAAAGTATTCTTCTAATTGTATCCATTCTTAACTCAATAACTTTCTTTTTCAAAGGATCATCGTCTGACACAATCATCTTAAGTTAATCATAAAGACTAACTATGCTTATAATTATTCGGGAAATCACATGACAAAATTAAAGATACAACTAAATGAAAATTAAATAACATGCAGAATAGTCAACTTAAAATAAATAGTATACCTGAATAGTCAGGGGCTGACTCAGCATCGGCTCAAAAGCATCCATGAGTAGGGTAACCACCATCCGGACCATCTTGTCGCGTATCACGACGAACTGCCCGGGAGGGATTCCCATACTTAGTTTACTAAAACTCCTACGTATACTACATGATGTGTCAGTATATACTACATGATGTGCCACACATATTTAGTTTACTTTAATTGTGAAAAACTACATAAGTATTTACATGTGTCAAGCATATTCAGTTTACTTTAGCTGTGGAGACTAAGCAAATACTACCTAGTGTTTTATTTTATTTTTTATTATATTATATAATTGGTTTAATTTTTTTATTAAATTAAATTTATTTTATTTTATTAAATTTAATTAAACTTATTATTATGTTTTATTGTATTTTATTTTATATTATATTATATAAGTTTTAAATTTATTTTATTTAATTTTATTTATTATTATGTTTTATATTGTAATTATTTTATTTTGTATTATATTATATTATATAATTTTATTTTTTAATTAAATTAAATTTATTTTATTAAATTAAATTAAATATTAAATTTAATTATTTTACTATTATATTGTATTATATTTTTATTATATTATATTATATATATTTTAAAATTTTCTATTAAATTTAATTTACTTTGTTAAATTAAATTAAATTAAATTTATTTTATGCAATTTAATTTATTTTATTATTATTTTATATTTTCTTTTTTGTATTATATTACAATATCTAATTTTTAAATTTATTTATTTTATTAAATTTAATTTATTATTAGAAACTAAGTAAATGCTAATTAGTTTATTTTAATATTGGAAACTAATTAAAATACATAAATAAAATAAAGCAAGGCCCACATATTTTGCAATTGAATAATTTTGAAAGAAATTCCATCGTGAATTTCATCGAAATAGCAAATATCACATTAGATTATGAACATACACTGTAATTACACAAATATAATTAAACCCAAATTGAAACAATTCTAAAATTTATCAGTAATTTTAATAAGCCAAATTACACAATTCTAACCCAGATTGAAAGTATATATCACTTTGTTATCATATAATCAACATATATACTTCAAATATGTCTCAAATTAACATCAATATACTACAAATGTCCCAAATTACTTACATCAAATATGTCCCAATTGACAACAATATACTTTAACATACATATATACTTCATGTTAGGTTTGTTTATAGTGCGATCATACAATCAAATCATATAAACGATGCGAAAGTGCGATAAAACGAGCTTTTTAAAATATTTTTTTTATAAAAATCATCATCATGATCATGCTTCGTACTTAATTATCAATCTAAACAAAGAAGACAGAGAATCAGATTCATACCCTTGTAGAATCAAGCTTCCTCGGGTATGAGTTCAACTCCTATTCCTTCGTAGTCTCATTGAATTCGCCAGATTGGATTCCTTCCTTTTATCAACATTAGTCACCCAATAGTTTGGCCTCTAGAGGTTATCCACCAAAGAAGATCAAATATTCAAGAAGACGAGTGTTTGGAAAAACTCTAGATTCTATCTCTATAGAATTATGTGTACTCTCCCAACTCTTGGAATAAAGTGTGTAACCTTAATCCATAATAAGACCTTATTTATAGATTTAGGCAACCCTCCTAAACCATTTAGAATAGGGTTTTGATATAATTAATTAAACTCCTTTAATTAATTAGGCTCATAATCCAATTAGGAATAATTGAGAGTACCTTTATTAATTAATTCTCAAACCCCTTTAGGAATTAACTTAATAATAATAGTAGTAGTAATAATAAGACTCCTCTTATTAATTTATATTTAATATTTCTAAAATATTAAATAATAAATATTAAGCTATTTAATTTATTCTATCACTATAGATTAAATTAAATACACTTAACTTATTATTACGATTATGTCATACTTCCTAAATAAATATTTTTCTTTTATGATGTGACCCTTTAGGTTCTCCATATTAAACCAGTTGTGAATAAATCAGATAGAACAATTCTAATCTTATTTAAGTAAATAAATTAAACTATTAAATTATTTAAATAAATAACATTTATTTGATTTCTCATTTCAAATACACCGTTTAACTATGGCGTACGTGGTGGAGTCCATTGTGAGATTATGCCATTTTCTTTGAGACAATTAAGAAATTCACTGCTTAAGTATTCAGCTCCTCGATCCGATTGAAGAATCTTAATACTCTTGCTAGTTTGCTTATCTACTTCACTTCTGAACTCTTTTAACTTTTCAAATGACTCAGATTTGTATTTCATTAAATACACATCCAAATCTTGAGTTATCATCAATGAAAGTAATAAAATAAGAATACACTCCTCGTGCATTCGTTGTCATAGGTCCACATACGTCTGTGTGTACCAATGTTAACAACTCTGTAACTCATTCTCCTTTTCACTAAAAGGAGATTTAGTCATCTTACCCATGAGACAAGATTCATAAGTTGGATATGATTCATAATCAAATAGCTCTAAGAGCCCATCTTTATGTAACTTGGATAATCTTGTTTCATTAATATGACTGAGTCTACAGTGCCACATAAAGGTATAATTAACATCATCTCTTTTTCTTTTTCTTAGTTTATTCAATTTGAAGTATATTTTAATGCAAAAATACGTAAAGTCCATTCAGCAATTTACCAACACCAAATAAAACAATTTTATTATAAATGGAACAAATATTGTTCTTTATAATAATATCAAAACCATCCATATCCAATACAGAAATTGAAATAATGTTTCTAATGAGTATTGGAACAAAATAACAATTATTTAAACTAATGGTTTTCCCCGTAGGCAATGCTAAACAATAAATCCATACAGCTAATGCAGCAACCTTTGCTCCATTTCCCATTCGTAGGACGACCTCAACCTTGTCCAACTTTCTACTTTTGACCAGTCCCTGCATAGTATTACATATGTGAGAACCACAGCTGGTATCTAAAACCCAAGTAGAATTTTGACTTTCAGAAAAATTAATTTCAATCATAAACAAACCTTTATTAGGAGTCGAAGATTCTCCAAGCTTATTCTTTTTTTGGTTCGCAAGAAACTCCTTGCATTTCCTCTTCCACTGACCCCGTTTATTGTAATGGAAGCATATTACTTTGCTAGCTAGATCAGGTTTCTTTTGATCCTTCACTTTCACCTTGCCCTTAGCCTTCTTAGATTGCTTCTTTTCAAAATATACATTGGGCCTCTTTGTGACGCCCCCAAAATAGGTCCACATAACCCATTTTGAGTTGCCAAAATACATGGTACAGAATCCAAATACAAACTTCCATATTTACAACTATTAAACTAAATTGTCATGCAAAATACGAAAACACATAAGCTATGAGTTTCAATATAAATATTTTCCCGTAGATAATATCCAAACTCAAATAAAGTCCTCATTACATTTATTATCACACTATTTCAGAACACAGTGAAGACTTTTATAGTAACTATCTCAGACCATTACTCCACTCCCCGACTAGTATCAGCTACACTTTCATTTCCTGAGAAGAACAATGGAACAAAAAGGAAAAGGGTGAGCTCAACTAGCCCAGTAAAGAATATTATGACTAAGATAATGAAAAATAAATTATGTAAGACCCAAACTTTTATGAATAAAAATGAATTTTCTATAAATATTATTTTTGAATATTAAGGAGTGAATTTGATATAATGTTATAGTTGTGGGTAATATTTATAAATTTTACAAAGTAAGCAAGTTGTTATATAATATTCGATTGGTTCTGGGAATATTCATTTTAACAGGGGAATATTAAATGCGACGACCATTAATCATCATCAGGACCCCACAACGAAATTATTATCATTTGAGTTAGAAAACAACAAAAATATCTTTTATAAAAATAACGGCAGAAGTTTTACCGTTAAACCATGTTGAAATACCCAAAGGTAAAGTACAAGAATATGCTGGCGTGGTTGCATAAGTAGCACCGCAGTATTGATTATTGATGCTTACGTGAGAAGTCACTTAGTTTTGTTCAATTATTGCTACAGTAATTGATGCATAGTATCTCACGTTATTTGATTCAATTATTGTCAATATTTTATATATTATTAAATCAATAATTGAGATGACAAGTTATTCTAATTATTATATGCATAATTAACAATGTCTAGAAAGTTCTGTCGAGGAAAGGGTTTGGTCACCTAATTATGCGCCAATAGGGAGAAATCCTTATCGAAAAGCCCCCTCTTTTCTAGGAACGATCTGGTTGTTAATATTACGAGTTATAATAATATGAATAAATGTTGTTAAAAATATTGAGGGGATTTTTATGAAGTTTGGCGTATTATTTGGACCCCCATTTACCCATTTTTTAAAATAATCGATAGAAAGTTATTCAGTGTATATATATATATATATATAATAAATGGTGGAGCCCACATGTGATGATGACATATGGTGGGTGGAGGACTTTTGAGGGGAGGAAGCTAACAAATGTTCACGGGTGGGAGCAAATTTCAAATAAACATGTGGTGGAGCCCATATGTGATGATGACATTAGTTTTTGTTTGTATTAGATAATTTCATTGAAATTCAATCAACCAAATGTTGCGTATGATGTCTGTGAGTTACGAATTATTTTGTACGTGAAAAAATTCTTAACATTACCCCTTCAATTCTCCTATAAATATGATGCTTAGTTAGAATTGAAAATCACACCAGAATCAGAGAATTCTTCTTCTATAATATTGAGCGTATTTCTTTCGAGTTTTAGAAAGCTTTGAGTTTAGAAAATAGTGAAAGTTTTCTTCAAGAATATCTCCGTTATACCAGTCGGAATACTCTTCTTTTCAAGGTAAGGGATATTATTTTTGTTCAGTATTCGTATAAAATAATATTTTCTTCCATACTCTGTAGTATGTAAGTAATATTATTTCATTTCAGATTTTGAATTCTATACTAATTTTGTTAAGTTTTGGCTTCTATACTCCATGAAATTAGTAGAATATCCTTGATATTTGCGCTTCATCCAGTATCTTTTCATGAAAATATTATTCTGAGCATTCTTGATAAGTTTTAACTTTTTCATGACAGAGTACTATTCACTTGGGTTACTATTCTCGAAGTACTATTCACGGGTACTATTCACTCGAATACTATTCACCCGGGGTATTATTCATGATAAAAATTGATTCATTTTCGGTCCAAATTATTTTTGGTACTATATTATTCTTGAATTTTACTCCACAAAGCAGTATCATGTTGACAATTTGGACGTTATTGATTTCTGGATAAATTAAATTATAATTCTTTAAAAATTTATCCTTGAACTTGTTTTATTGAATTCTTATATCATTGTCATCATCCTCATGTTTATATTATGTTGAAAGTCATCTGTGGCCTATAGTGCATAGATGGACTTGGTATGATTATGACCAGAGATTATTCGGTATAATCATGACTGTAATGTTAAAAATGATGTGGTAAAAGTCCTCATTGGCCCGTAGTGCATTGATGGACAGTTGTTGGCATGATCATGACCATTGATGAATACACAAATATCCTTGGCCCGTAGTGCATGGATAATTTGTGGTCGTGATACTAAAGAATATCCTTGGTCGTAGTGCAGAGGTGATTCGATGACGTGGATTATTTATTAAGTTGAGTCTCAGCGATAAAAGTGATGAAAAACCTTTTAAATCATAGAAGATAGTATATTTTATGCTCTACTTGACTCTTCTAATGATTGCTAGTTCCGCTGCAGTTAAACTTGATGTTTGTTATATTTTATCATTTTAACACTGTTTAAGGCTAACGATAAATTATTCTGCATTATCTTAGTCATAATATTTTTTTTACTGGGCTAGTTGAGCTCACCCTTTTTGCTTTCATTGTTCTCTTCAGGAAATGAGAACGTAGTCGGGACTAGTTGGGGAACGGAGTGACGGTCCAGATGATAGCATTAGTAGTCCTCAATATTCTATGAAATAGTGTGATAATAAATGTATTGAGGACTCCATTTGAGTTGAATACTATCTAGAAGACAATATTCGTATTAAAACTCTCAGTTTATGTTTTGTCATAATTTATATGACAGTTATATTATTTAAGTTGTATTTGAATTTTGTAACATGTATTTGGCGACTCAAGATGGGTGATGTATACCTATTTTGGGGGCGCCACAGTTGGTATCAAAGCTTAGGGATATGATCCCTGGCTGAGATGTGAGACTAGAACTAAGAGGGGAAAGACGGGTAATTCTTTCGCTAGTATGACCTACCTAAGTTTATTTGTTATTTAAATGGTCGGTCAAAATATAGGGATAATATGTGGCATGTCAATTAACTCTTGTTTTGTGGCAGTGTTTGAAAATGACATCTGATAATGTTGAGAATAGCAATGGAACACAGAGACCGCTGAGTCACCATGCATCAACACCGGTGATAATATGTATCGAAGGCAATAATCCTCGGTGAACAACAACACCAATTAAATGGCGAAACGACGGAAATGTTTAGAGCTTCTCGCAATTCATACAATATCGTGCAAGAGAGACTCTGTCCAAAATGCAGTGGAAACACCAGCAACTCTCGATTTATCACCGCTAAGTAGTTCAAGGAGCTGGGACCACCAGAGTTTATTGGAGAGCCAAAACTACTTAAGGTGGAGACGTGGATAAAGCAGATCACCAAGATATTTGATGTCTTGGGATGCTCCGAGGAGCAAAAGGTTCCCTTTGCCACCTTTATGTTACGAGGAGAGGCATATTACTGGTGGGAATCTGTAAATGTAACAATCCAGAATTTTATTTATAATTTTAAATATTTATTGAATTAAATAAATATTTTAATTGATGTGTTTGTTGTTTAGTAGATATTTGTTAGATTATTTATTAGTAAGTAAATAATTCGTGAGTTATAGAAATTAACTTAATTAAGATAAAGAGTGATGAATTAAATTTATGAGATAATACTCTAATTTAACTCAATAACTAAATTAGAGAGTTATTAAGGATTATATGCTTTGTTATAATGTTATTTTAATTTGATTTTTATAATCAAAGTGATGTGTTAATTTATTAAATAAAATTATAAGTATAATAAAATTATAATTTTATTGTATTTGTTTACGTGGTAAATGGATTTAATAAATTGTTATTAGATTTAATTTAATTTGAGTATGAGAATTTATTTAAATAAAGTGTGACAATAAATATGACTTAATAAAATAGATTAAAAGAGTTTTAATTTGGTTTTACCAAACAAAGCCTTAGAGCTTTTAAAATTTTAATTTTAATCTTGTTTTGCCAAACAAGGCTTAAGGAATGATTAAGTCATTATTTTAATAGGTTTTGCCAAACAAGGCCTTATGGCTTTTAAGTTTAAAATTAAAAAAAAACTGATAAGTATTTAGTAGCCTTATTATATTATACGTCAGATTTATTTTTATGTTAGCGTCTGTTTTAGTTTAGGTGAAAAAGGGTTTGGCCTAAGCCTAAGAAGAAGAGAGAACAGAGAGTTACAAAGAAGTTTGAGAGAGACATATTCTCTGAGAAATTGAAAAAGAGGTTATTATGAGAATCAAAGAAGGGAGAGGAAGGATAATCAAGCCATTCTCACCATCTAATTAAGCTTAAGGAGAAATTAAAAGGTAATATTATAGCCCTATCTTTTAGTTATGTTTTATCAAAGTTTTTTTCTCTTTAATTGGTTATGGTGCATGATTTTGAGTAAAGAATTGGTTTATAAAGATTATTGGGTGTGTATAATCTGTTAACCAACATATATGATTGATACTTGTTTGTCAAATTCGTGAGAATTGGGATTGTTAGAAGAAATTGTAAAAAAATTGTTTATATTTATATGTTATGGCTTAGAAAGTACAAACTTTCATGATCAATACTTGCTATAATCTGCAATTTGATAATAGATGTTGTTAGTACGTTGAAAAACGAAAACAACAAAAGTTAAACGAACCAATTTGGTTGAGAAACGAATTCGTAGTGAATGAATTCGCTAAATTTGTCAAACATGAACAATTAGTATGAACATGAGTTGTAAATCCATATTTGGGTTAGTTAATGTTTATGTTAGTTGATGGGTAATTGGTCTGTTGTAGCTTTATGAGTTACGAACCCATAGAATCGAAAATGGACTGATTTGGATGAGTATAACTCATATTATGATCATCGAAAGGAGAGGAGGTCTGTAAAATCACGAAGTGCAGAACCTGAAGAGCCATTCTGCCTCCCAAGGCGCAGCTGTGCTGCCCCCAAGGCCAATTGGGGTGCCTCTGCGCCGTGCTTCAGTGTTGGGTAGAATGTTTTGACCTGCTGTAGTAAATTAGGCATAACTTTTTCATACAAACTCCGATTAAGGTGATTCAAGATGATCCGAAACGAGGACGAATAGACCTACAACTTTTATTCTTCAAGTTTTTAAATTTGAGGTATGGAACAGGGGTACAAATGGTCATCTTTAGGGCAATTGTATTTTCGAAGGCAATCGTAGGGCGTCGAGCATGCACGTATGCAAGTGTAGTGCTCTTGATGATAAAAGATGTTGTTCTAAGTTATAGAACATGAATTTTATGAATTATAATGATGCTTAACATTAATAAATGATATATTGGATAAGTTGTATGCGCATACTAAGCACAAACAAGAGAGACAAATTGGGCGTGTGACGAATAAACATCGAAACGTCGTGATAAGTGATAATGAACGTAAAGAGTGTTTTAAATCAAACGAAATGAGTATAATAAGATATTGAATAGTGTTAATATAAAACCAATAAGTAGTCCTAACAAGACTTAAACACTTGAATGAACTTCGAATATGAAATACAGTGTTATATAAGTTGAAAGTTAACACAATAAAATTGAACACTGTGTACATATAATAGGAAGGGTTATGAGATGTAGAGTAAAGTTTACATTACAACTACTATGCATTGCTATGTGATTAATAGTTGATGTGCATGATTATATAATTGTGTAGGGCACGTGAAGTGCAGATAACTGTAAGCTGTTAAACGTTTATTGGTAAACAACGATCAAGGCAAGTCTTTCAGTTCCTATTTGCTATGTGAACTTGGTGATTAACTGTTTTAAATTTTTATTGCAAAGAGCATGATGTGTTATATATATGTTGAATGTATGAAATGTTAAAGTCAACTTATGACTACGTTGATTGAGTAAAGCATGTTGATTAAGTAAGGAACTCAATCTTTATACATCTTTATACTTGTTATATGAACTATAACATGTTTGTTATGTTAGTCCAATGTTTATGATATATATGTTGAACATGCTATTATGTGTTATGTGATGCATGAAAACTATTAGATTTTGCTGGGCTGTCGAGCTCAACCTTGCAAATAATCACTTTTGCAGGTTCAAGATTCAAGGTAAAGTTATGTGTTACTTGAAAGACATGAATCAGATGTGATACTTGAAGATTTATACACTTTGGTTGTGTTATTATTATTTGAACCATGTTTAAGGTTCCGAATAATGTATTAATGTTGAATTGTAATATTTTTTTGCAATGTAAATTATTGTGGTACTAAAAATGATACTGAGATATTTAGATGTAAAGGTTGAAAGTTCTGGGAACGAGAATAGTTTGTAATAGAAAATTTTAATTGTAATAGAAAATTTTAATTATTCCGCAAATTTTAATGGTTGTATTATGGTTTAATGATGTAAAAATTAGAGGTTGAATGTATTATTAACGACCGAAGTCGAGTATTAAATTGTATGAATTTTGTGGTCGTTACAGTAAAGCATACCCAGCCTGCCGCACTCAAAATATCTTGGGAGAAGTTCCAAGAACTGTTCAACGACAAGTACTTTCTCGAAAGTATTTGTCACATGAAGGAGGTAGAGTTCATCAAGTTGGAGCAGAACAATATGACCGTGTCACAATACGAAGCTAAGTTTGTCGAGTTGTCCCGGTTTGTGTCCCACTTGGTTGATAATGAGGAGAGAATGACGCAGATATTTCTAAGAGGTTTGAAACCCGAGATACGTCAATATCTAATTTCTCATAAACTGTGTTTGTATTCAGATGTTGTAAATAGGGCTCAGTTATTGGAGCACGATAACAAGTCAACCCAACCAAGAGAGAACAGTCGGTAAAATGATAATACCAGTGGTAGCAGTCATCGAAGCGGTGATAATAAACGTGGAGGGAATCAACATGCCAAAAATGGTAACCACTTCGGTGGTAATCATGGCCAAGACAATAAAAGTGGACATTTCAAGAAGAGGAGATTCAACAATGATGGAAAGACGTCAGCACCAGCACCCGTTGTTAAGGAAGGAGAACGATCACCTATCATATGCTTCAAATGCGGAGGGGAGGGACATATCAGTCCAAATTGTACGCAGCAATCCAAAACGTGTTATAATTGTGGAAGAGAAGGTCACCTAGCTAGATTTTGTCGTATAGGGAAGCCAAGTTTAATTGGAACGGTGACACCAAATGTTGTCCCAGATAAGTCAAAACGAGTAGTTCAAGGGAGAGCGTTTGTTGTGACCTCCCAGAAAGCACGAAACCCGAACGAGGTCATCACGGGTAAGATTATCATAAACTCTAGCGAAGTATATACCTTATTTGATACCGGTTCTACCCATTCTTTTATTTCTCCTACTTGCGCTTAACGTTTAAATTTGACTCCAGAAAAATTAGACTTTGTCTTATTTGTTGAAACTCCGTTGGGAGAAACCTTCATTACAGCCACTGTTTATAAGTCTTGTTTAGATCAAATCGGTGCCTTCACATTACCTGTCGATCTTATTTCCTTAAAAATACTTGTGTTTGACGTAATTCTAGGGATTAATTGGTTAACTACTCATCATGCAAAAATTAATTATTTTCGTAAGGTTGTTAGCTTTCATATTCCTAACCAACCTATTATGAGAATTCAAGCAACCAAACCATTAAAATCAATCACTGTCATCTCAAGCCATAAAGCTATTTGTTTATTGAAAAACGGATGTCAAGCTTTCTTAGCTCATGTCACGGATTTAAACAAAAATATGCCAGTTTTGAATGATATTTCTATTATTAATAAATTTCCTGACGTATTCCCTGAAGAACTTCCTGGCCTAAGCCCAGAGCGTGAAATTGAATTTTGTATCGACCTTGAACCCGGTACAAAACCCATTTACAAAGCCCCATATCGAATGGCTCCTATTGAACTTCAGGAGTTAAAGACCCAACTACATGAATTGTTAGACATTGGGTTCATTCGTCCTAGTACGTCTCCTTGGGGTGCTCCTGTTCTATTTGTAAAGAAAAAAGATGGGAGTATGCGACTTTGTATTGATTATCGGGAGTTGAATCATGTCACCATAAAAAATATGTACCCATTGCCACGCATTGATGATCTGTTTGACTAGTTGCAAGGCGCCAATTTCTTTTCAAAGATTGATTTTCGTTCTGGATATCACCAATTAAAGATTAAAACTGATGACATTCCAAAGACTTCTTTCAAAACTCGGTACTTGCATTACGAATTCGTAGTCATGTCCTTTGGATTGACTAATGCTCCTGCTGCCTTCATGGACATGATGAACCGAGTATTCAAGAAATATTAGGATCACTTTGTGGTCGTCTTTATTGATGACATCTTCATATATTCCAAAAGCCATGAAGATCATGAGCAACACTTGAGGCTGATACTCCAAAAGCTTCGTGGAAACAAGCTTTATGCAAAGTTGAAGAAATGCGAGTTCTGGCTTGAGGAAGATGCATCCCTTGAGCACGTGATATCAAATAACAGAATATCTGTTGACCCAGCAAAGATTGAAGCAATTCAAAGCTAGGAACAACCTAAGTCAGTGATCGAAGTACGTAGCTTTCTGGGCTTAGCTAGTTATTATCGAAGATTCATAGAAGGATTTTCTCAAATCGCTACTCCATTAACTCAGCTGACTCGGAAAGATACAAAATTCGGTTGGAGCGAGGAATGTGAGAAGAGTTTTCAAGAACTCAAGAGGAGACTCATTTCAAAGACTGCTTACGACAATACCATCCGGCTCGGAGGATTTGTCATCTCAAAGGATGATTCGGGCAAAGGGTTAGGATGTGTTCTCTTGCAACATGGGAAAGTCATAGCCTATGCCTCTCGACAACTCAAAGAATATGAGAGGAATATCCTACTCATGATCTAGAGATGGCAGCAGTTGTCTTCGCACATAAAATTTGGAGGCATTACTTGTATGGGGAGAAAGTGGAGATCTATACGGATCATAAAAGCCTCAAATATTTCTTCACTCAAAAGGAACTCAACATGCAGCAACGACGTTGGCTCTAGCTGTTGAAAGATTATGATCATACTATTTAATTCCATTCTAGAAAAGCGAACGTAGTAGCTGACGTATTGAGTAGAAGATCATATGCAGGTACGAGTGTGTTATTGTTAACGCAAAGGCCCATTTTGTATGACTTGCAAAGGATGGAGATAGAGTTAAAGACTTTAGGGACCCATGTGATGATGGCTAACACACGAGTAGAACCGACTTTAATCGATAAAGTTAAATTGCTCAAGCTACAGACCTAGAGCTGATGCGTATCAGAAAGAAAGTGCAAGAAGGTGATATCTCGGAAGCAAGAATTGATGAAGAAGGAATACTTCGAGTCAACTCCAGACTTTGTGTTCCTAACGATTCTGACTTGAAGTATAAAATCATGATGGAGGCGCACAACACACTGTTTGCAATCCATCCTGGGAGTACCAAAATGTATCGTGATCTTCGACATACATTTTGGTGGAGCAATATGAAGAGAGACATCGCGGAGTTTATCTCAAGGTGTTTAACTTGTCAACGTGTCAAGGCGGAGCATCAAGTGCCAAAAGGTCCATTGCAATCACTTGAAATTCCAGAATGAAAGTGGGAGCACATTACCATAGATTTTGTTACTAGTCTTCCCAGGGTTTTTCAAGGCATAGATACAATTTGGGTCATTGTTGATAGATTGACCAAGTCTGCTCATTTCTTACTTATACGAGAAACTTATTCACTTGAACATCTTGCTCGTATGTACATAAACGAGATTGTAAGACTGCATGATATGCCAGTATCCATAGTTTCGGATTGAGACCCAAGATTCACTTCACGATTTTGGGTTAGTTTGCAAAAAGCTATGGGCACGGATTTACGATTTAGTTCGGCGTATCATCCTCAAATGGACGGACAGTCAGAGAGGACTATCCAAACTCTTGAAGATCTATTAAGACTCTGTGTCCTTGACTTCAAAGGAAGTTGGGAGAAGTTATTGCCATTGGTGGAATTTTCCTACAACAACAGTTATCAAGCAAGTATCGACATGGCTCCATTTGAGGTGTTATATGGAAGAAAGTGTCGTTCTCCAGTATGCTGGGATGAGGTGAGTGAAGCAACATTGTTGGGACCGAAATTGGTACGCATAACAACGGAAAAGATTCAAATGATCCGGCAATGTATAAAGACCTCACAAGATCGACAAAAGAGTTATGCTGATCTTCATCGAAAAGACGTGGAATTCAATGTTGGAGAGCATGTGTTGTTACGTGTTGCACCATGGAAAGGAGTTATGAGATTTGGAAAGAGAGGAAAGCTAAATCCTGGATTCATTGGCCCATTTAAAATACTTGACCGAGTAGGAACTGTGGCTTATAGACTCGCGTTACCGCCAAGTATGTCTTGTGTTCATAACGTTTTTCATGTATCCATGTTACGTAAATATATGGAAGACCCGAACCACATTATTGAGTTAGAACCGGACGAAATAGTGGAAGATTTAACGTATGAAGAGGTACCTGTTAAAATCTTGGATAAGAAGGAACATATTTTACGCACCAAGGTTATACCTCAAGTCAAAGTTTTATAGAGAAACCACGATGTTGAGGAAATGACCTGGGAGTTAGAATCTGAAATGAGATCAAGGTATCCTCACCTCTTCGACATACCAGGTATGTACCCTAATTTCGAGGGCAAAATTTCATAAGAAGGGGAGGTTGTAAGACTCCAATTTTATGAATAAAGATGAATTTTTTATAAATATCATTTTTGAATATTAAGGAGTGAATTTGATATAATGTTATAGTTGTGGGTAATATTTATAAATTTTGCAAAGTAAGCAATTTGTTATATAATATTCGATTGGTCGGGGAATATTCATTTTAACAGGGAATATTTGTACGACGGCATAATCATTGGTGGATCCCACAACGGAATTATTGTCGGAGTTAGAAAACAACAGAAATATCTTTTTATAAAAATAACGACGGAAGTTTTACCATTAAACTGTTAAAATATCCGGTGATAAAAGTACAGTAATACGCGTGGTTGCATAGTAGCACACGATATTGATTATTGATGCTTACGTGAGAAGTCACTTAGTTTTGTTCAATTATTGCTATAGTAATTACTGCATAGTATCTCACATTATTTGATTCAATTATTATTAATATTTTATATATTATTAAATCAATAATTGAGATGACAAGTTATTCTAATTATTATATACATAATTAACAATGTCTAGAAAGTTCTGTCGAGGAAAGGGGTTTGGTCACCTAATTGCGCGCCAATAGGGAGAAATCCTTATCGAAAATCCCCCTCTTTTCTAGGAACGATCTGGTTGTTAATATTGCGAGTTATAATAATATGAATAAATGTTGTTAAAAATATTGAGGGGATTTTTATTAGATAATTTCATTGAAATTCAATCAACCAAATTATCGACGTCTGGATTTTTAGCTGTCCATTTCCGTTACTTGTTCTTTGGTGTTCTCATGTTAGGTGAGATTTGTTTGAAAAAACAAGTGAAAAAGGTTTGACATGTATAATGTCGACGATGGACTATTAAGAGTCGTCAGTTGGTTTTTTAAATGGTTGTACCAACATAATCGAGAAAAGGTTTGCACATTGACCTAGTGATGTGACACTGCTAAACGGGTCGGTGAAACCGAGATTTATTAGGGTCCGGGGACTTGATTATGCGGAGGGAAGGTGTTAGGTACCCCCCGAAATTCGTGTTACCACGGTGACCGCCTCTTTTCAAGAAACTATTATCTGAATATGTGTGTGGGGGGGTCAATGTGCTGTTTATTTGGAAGTGGTGCGAGGCCTCGTTCGCACCTATATACACAGGGTTTGAATTTATGTAAAAATTTAATTTTAGCAAGATATGGCAGTGATGTTTTATAAAAGAGGTTTTTTCAAACCCTTATGCTCAATAGTAATTAAGACCTTTTACACTTCCATTTTATTAAGTGATCGTCTTGATTGATTTTATTTTCGAGATGCGAAGCATCTATAAGAAAATAATGTACAAAATAATGCCGATTTCCATGTGAGTATGAAAACCATCTGAGGAAATTTAGACACCGCAGAATAATTTACAAGCTGCTTACAGCTGAAAATGTCCATCACGGGAACCGAATCTAGATCCAATAGGCTGAATCTATGATCACATGATTCTTAGGCTCACATGATACCGCAATTTGTATGAAAGCAGTAAGCAGGTATATATATAAACGCTGTAAATATATATATATACAGACAGGATCACCAACCACGAAGCACCTCCATGGGGGATTAGAAATGTAAATAAAGCTATAAAAGCTATCAACCACCACGGAGGAAACTCCAAGTGGGACAAAACGTAAATAAAGTTGTAAAGCTATCAACCACCACGGAGGAAACTCCAGGCGGGACAAAACATGAATAAAGTCGTAAAAGCGATCAACTGCCATGAAGTAAACTCCAGGCAGGACGAAACGCAAAGAAAGCTGTAAAAACGATCAACCACCGCGGAGTAAACTCCAGGTGGGACGAAAAGATATATATATTTATATATATATAAGTGAATAAACGCTCCGGATGTAAAATCCAGGCTCAACGAACAAAGTTCGACACACAGTTTATATATATATAAGTATATATATAAGCAAATAAACGCTCCAGACCGAAGTCTAGGCTCAATCGAGGCATAACTTGATAATGTTAGTCTATATATATAAATATATATGTATATACAAACTAAAATAAAACCATGGACTGAAGTCCGGGCAAACACACACAACACGACTCTCAACGTGAAGAAAGGTGTGTGCAAAGATGAAGAAAAAGGCTTTAAAGTGTGTGAGAAGGCTTACAGTGGGCTGGCAAAGAAGACTTATATATCTTTAAAGTGGATGAAATTCGGCTCCCGTCGGAACAAGAGTAGCTATATGTGAGCTCACAAGTGTATAAAATGAGAAAGCAGTCAGTATTTTGTAAGTACGGAGCAAATTTGATAGGGCTTCCTCGCCATTTCTTTCTCTTAAAATGGCCACCCCAAGCCTTATATTTATAGAGGAGAGAGCCGCAGGTGTACCTGAGGTTGCCCGGGTTGCCCCGAGTTTCACGGGTCGCATCGTCTCGCAGTACGTGCATGTAGGCACTGTTCATGTCCGCTCGAACTTTCAGAATTGCAATCCGGGCATCCGACTGAGGTATATAGGACCTATTTTGGACCGCTATTGTCGAGATTTGTACAATAGCATGGGATTAGAGTTTGTACGAAGTCATGAAGATGGGACGGTTCCCTCCGGTCTTCAAGCTTCAAATTCCATCTGTTACCCTACACAATAGTCACTCGGGATTGGTTCTTCTTGATTCTTGTGGGACATTGTTGTGTAGAAATGTATGTATGATATGTTGAGATGACCTTATATGGCCTTGAGTTGGCGAGATGACGACTTTGCCCTTCACCGAAGTTATCGCCGGTTTGGGCTGATAAAGCAGACGTTGCTCAGGGTTATCACTGAGATTGGACTGCTGCAAGTGTTGAAGGTCCTCAGTGTCATCTCTGAGGTGTGCCTGTCCTCCTGGTGTTATGTCCAGGCTTTGTACTGAATGCCTCAGTGTGAGTGACGAGGTTGAAGCTGATCGCATGCATTTGAAACAAGCATTTCCAGGGTTATGGCCGGAACTGCATTCCTTGGGGTTATCACCAAAGTTGGTAGCTGCTATTCCCAGTGTTGGGACTGAGACTAGATACCTCGGGGTTATCTACGAGATTAATCGGTCTTCTCCGGTGGAATTTCCGGTATTGGAACTGCATGCCTCGGGGTTATCTCCGAGGTTGGAACTATTACTCTCGGTGTGTGTTCCGGGGTTGAGACTGAACTTCCGGTAGTATCCAGACTTGTCGTGAACTGTCCTCCGGGGTTACCTCTGAAAGACGAATCTTCCCTCCTGCAATGTTAGTGACAAGTGTGCAGAAAATTTTGAGTGTCTACAGATGCCCCTCTTTATCATACTCATGCAATGCGATGCATGGGTAAGATAAAGAATCCTAGACACTTGAAATGCAACATGATGCAAATGTATGATGCATGTGTGCGGGGTTGTTGCCCAACATGCTGGGGATGATTGTCAGATCCTCATAGCTTTTGCCAGGGATTGGCAATTTTGACCAAATTGGATGTGTGGCCCAAATCTGTTAGGATGTTGACGTTGGGGCTGTCACCAAAGTCCTTAATCCTTGATACAGACTTGATTCCGAAGAGGTGCCTCTTATGTGTAAAAGAATTATGGGGATAAAGCTTTGTCTATTTGAGGATGTGTATAACATATTCTATCATCAATCCTCCTTGATGAAGCTGACCTTTCCTGGTTTGGATTGCCAGGATATACAAAGGTTTTGTTGGATTTACTACCAACAGCATATGTTGTTAGGGTTGTCTGACCTTCGTTGACGTGTACTTCACTGAGGTGTGAATCAACGGATGAAAACCTTGTGGGGGTAGACTGTCAAGGCTGTTTGACATTCACTGGCGTGTGAATCAACGGCTTGTACGTGTTATGACCCCCTCCGGGGAATACGTTGGGGAATATGAATATCAAAATACACAATCATCGAACAACTTTTGATGCTTCGATGGGTTTACTTGCCATCGGCTGAAATAATGTCAAGGTTGCTTGACCTTCATTGATACGTACACCAATGGAAGATAACGAATGGTGACCTCCGCTGGGGAATGCGTTGTAACCTTGTTGATGTGTGCATCAACGGCTGATATCATCGGATGGCTTCCGACGCTTCATTGGATTTACTTGCCAATGGTCATACTGATGTCAAGGCTGCTTGACCTTCGTTGATGTGTGTGTCAACGGATGAACACGCATTATAACCCCCGTCGGGGACTGCTTTTGAGACTGTGTTGTGACCCCTTCCGGGGAATCTTTTTGAATTTGCATTGTGACCCCCGCCGGGGAATCTTAGAGAATTAGTGTGTCGACCCTGAATTGGTGGCATTGAACCTGCGCAAGGTATTGTCGAGCGTGGCTGGTAATATTTGAGATCATCGGTATAGTGTACCCTGTGTTTGGGCGAATACCAATGAGTGACAGGCAGACCCAAGGTTCTATCTTAGAAGACCAGGATTTGTAAGCTATTCTGCTCAATCGCGTAGCGTTTTTATCCCTGATTTGACCTTTTCAGTTTGTAAGAACTCCTTTGCAACTCTAACTGGACCAAGCCGGAGGGGTGGGACCCACATAAGGGTGTCGCAGGTACACCTTCTTCAGCCGTATATAGACCTGCGGCCAACAATGGATACTAATATCCTGCAGGTTGATCTCACAAGTCATTTTCAACTTGCGCCGCGAAGGAAATCCGAGAGCTCTTTTTCAGATCTGCTAAGTTTGGGCAACTTTCTGCAAATTCTATCACCGTACAAGTGTTCTACACTATCCTGGTAACGTATGCGTGTATTGTTTTCCAGTTTTTATCCGTTGGAAAATGACTTATCATATGAAATGCTTCTAAACACATAGTAGTGATTATGTATGCTCAAATGACTTGATAAAAAATGTTCAACATAGTAAATGTTAGTATTAAACCATGCTGAACATAATGATGTGAAAATTTTTGACTTTTGAGACAGTCAAATTGGCACCTTTTTCTGCTATTTTTTGTCCTATTTGAGGCCAAATGAGCAAAAGGTAAAAAGGCAAAGTACTCCTGGTATTGAGGTTAACCTTATGTATTGATGATTTTTATTTTTAATGCATATATTATGTATATGACTTTGGGGCAGGTGTGCTACTGAATGGCCTCCTAGTCATGCCTTTGTGCATGTGGATAGTCCGTTTTACAAAGGGGACTAGCAAAAATTTTCCAAAATATAGGTGTGACGCCCCCAAAATAGGTATACAACACCCATTCTGAGTCGCCAAATACATGGTACAGAAACAACTACAACTTTATTAATACAACATAAAAACTGTGAGTTTAAATACAAATATTGTCATCTAGACAATATCCACACTCAAATAAGTCCTCATTACAATTATTAATACACTATTTTACAGAATAGTGAGGACTATTAGAACAACTTCTAGAACCATCATTCCACACCCCGACTAGTACTCACTACATTCTCGCCTCCTGGGAAGAAAAATGGAACAACAAGGAAAAGGGTTAGCTTAACTAGCCCAGTAAAGAACATTATGACTAAGATAATATAGAACAAATTATCATTAGTCCTCAACAGGGAAAAATCTAATAGAATACAATAGACAACCAGTTTTAAATCAATCTTTGCGGAAAATAATAATTCATTAGAAGAGTTAAGTAGAGAATGCAAACTACTATCTTACATATATGAATTTAAAAGTTCATCGTCGATATTTTATCCCCGTAACATCAATCAATATATATCTGGAATCAAATATTCATCTTTGCACTACTGAGCCAAAGATATTCATCGATTAGTCATGTTCATCTAAACACTGCTCATCTTTGCACTACGGCCAAAGATATTAATCGATCGGTCGTGTTCATCTCAACACTGCTCATCTTTGCATACGGCCAAAGATATTCATCAAGAAATCATTCATCTTTGCACTACGGGCCAAAGATATTCAGCTTATATCATCATTTAGGGTGAGGATGATGAAAAATATTTTAAAGAAAACGAATCCAAAGAAACAAAAGAACAAGTATTAAGGATTCGTACTTTAAATAATCCAAGTTCAAAAATACTTCATAAATAACGGATTGCGGTAAAATTCAAGAATGAAGTTCAAAACATAGATCCAATCAAAGATAGGAATCATAATGCACAATCTTGGACACGAAAAGAAAATTTAATTTTTTGTGAATAGTGTCGTATTCGTGAATAATCTTGATATCGTGAATAGTAACTCAGACCTCAAAAGATAGAAATTTCACAAAAAACATCATCACGCTTCGTGAATAGTACTCGTGAATAGTAACTCGTGAATAGAAACTCCGACATGAAAAAGTTCCAAATTTGATAAAAAGTTCAGAACAATATTTTAGCATAATGATATTGAAGAAGATAATATCATTTAAGAAGAAACAACATCCCTTACCTCAGAAAGAATAGTACTTCTGACTGGAATACTGGATATAGTGCTGAAAGAACTTGCACCGTATAGCAATACTCAAAGTACTAAAATACTCACAAAATATGCTCGATATTATAGAGAGAGAAATAGAGAGAAAACATCAATTTCTGGTGTGATTTTCAATTCTAACCTAAGCACCCTATTTATAGAAAAATGCTTAGAACACCAAAGCAGAAAATTTAATAAAATATTAATATATATTATAAATTTCCTTAGCCCAACTTTGAAGATCTGAATTCAGATCATTTATAACACATGTGAGCCCACTAATTGCACAAAAAACGTTTTTCTCAAAATAATTAACTAAAACTCCCAAAAATCAATTATTTCAGAACTTTGGAACTTCAATAATTCATAACAAATAGCTCTTTTGTCAGAAAATTCAAATCTCTCGAGTTTTGATAGGAAATTCAATTCTCTACAACTTTGCAGAAGAAAGTTTTTCCAAATTCCAAACATAAATTGACCGAAATCAACATACGGATGATTTTACAGGCTATAATCAAATTTCACTCAAGAAATGGGATCCACCGACATGTTTAACATGTTTTAAACAACTTTTGCAACAAAAATACTCCTCATCCTCATATACTCATATATCCCACATTCATTGTAAAAATATCATCATTATTCTATTATAATAATATAATAAAATATTATTTTATCAGAAAAGATAAAATATCAATTTTTAACAATTGTCACTTTAAAAATTTTCTCCATCTATATCCACATAAAATCAATATTTTCCTCATCATATAAATCAATAATTAGTTATTCACAAATAATATTACAGAATCACAAAGATCGGTGACTGTGCCGCTCCTGTGAAGAGGGGCTTTCCAATAAGAATTTCTCCTTCTTAAGCAAGCAATTAGGTGACCAAACCTCTCCTTAGACAGAACTTTCTAGACATTGCCAATAATGTTTTCTAATAATATTATTCAAATAATATGAATTATTGCTTTGATAATGGAAAATCTTGTGTAGTGATAATTATTGAAACAACAATAATATAAAATATCAACGCAAAGAATTATTGAATCAATAAAATAAAATACTTTGATAAAGAATTACGTTGTAACAATTATCGAGTAGTGCCTTCTTACGTAAGAATCAATAATTGGTGCAATCTGGCAAAGCTAATGTTCAACAACGCGTATTCATCGTGTTTTAAACCACCGGTATTCCAACAACATTAATTGTAAATAACCGCACCGTTATTTATAAACAACTTATACTTGTCGCTTTTCTTCATCCAATTGCTTTTTAGTTATGGGGCCCACACAAGGTTGCGCCACATACATACGAATATTCCCCGACAAAGAAGAATATTCCACGACCAAACAAATATTCCCAACAAAAATGAATATTTTATAACCACCTGCTTATTTAAAATATTTGCGCATTTTACCCATAACTAACCACATTAATCAAATCAACCCTTACTATTTCAAAATAATAAATAGAGGAAATTAAATTTCATTTATTAATAATTTGGGGTCTTACAATAGGCATTTAACTAGTCATGCATTTTTAACTATACTGTAGACGTATGTTAAAGTAATGCATGCATGCATGTAGTCATAAAATGCATTTTGAAAAGCTCCAAGTCAGGAAATACCACACCCTTTCTGAGGTGATTTGGAGACTTGTTGTCCAGATATTATGGATTCGGATCAACCGAGTAGTTCCCGTAGGACCACTTCGGGTGTACGGAGGAGGGCTTTTGAAGTGCCTCGACCTCGTTCTGTTAGACAGCCTCGTCAGTTGGTGGAGGCGTGATTCGTCCAGTCAGGGTTGATGTGCCGGACGTTGAGGACGAGGAGGAGGATGTTCCGGTTGCGGACCCCGCTCCTGCTGTTCATGTTCCTCGTAGGGAGCTCCCGAGTATTCAGGTGGCAAACCCAGAGCTGATGGGTGATTTGAGCAGACATCCCTCGATGTATTTGCACGCTAACGAGGTATGACGTTAGATCTTGATCTTCCTTCTTTCCTATTGATGAGGAGTAAAGGATTTTGATGTTGATCTGCAATTCATGTAGGTTCCCGGCTTCACACAGCCTCGAGGGAACTGGTTTAGCATACACTCCATGTACCAGACCCTTCATCCTGACTACAGAGCGATAGTGCATGACTGGGGATTTGGAGCATTCTTTTCCATCCTTCCCCGTCGTTGTCCCTGGGGTTATCTCAGGGCATTATCTGAGCGATGGTTTCATCAGACTCAGTCACTCCATCTGTTGGACTGTGAGGTGTCGATGACGCCGATGGATTGGCGATTTATCACAGGTATGGAGTTTAGAGGGACGTCAGTGCCTTGTATGGCGGATATTACCCCTACTGCCGTTAAATCCTTGCTAGGAGTTCTGGCGGAGGCGCTCAAAGGCAAGACTGTCCGTGCAGGTCCTTTGAGCCTGGATGCTATGATTGGGCTTTTGAGTGAGCCCATGCCTGATGATGTTAGAGTCAGGGATCGCATTCTTTGGCGATTGTTCCTAATGATCATTAGAGGCTGCTTCATAGTAGATAACTCTTCTACAGTGTCGTTCTCTTTGGTCAGTGTCACGCGTCATGTGGACCGTATTGGAGAGTATGATTGGGGTTCCTATACCTTTGCCTATTTCCTTAGGGGCATGCGTATGCGCTCACAGGGTTTGACTGAGGAGTGGTTAGGATTCTACCCATTTCTGTTGGTGAGTATTTCTCTTGTAGTTTCCCATATATAGGTTAAGAGTGTTTACTGACCGCAGATGTTTGCCTTTGTGTTGGCAGTTTTGGGCCTATGAGAGGCTTCCAGGCTTGCGTCCTGTGAGTGTGTTAGGTTTAGATACCTATCCACGAGGACGACGATGGCATCATTCCATATTGGCGGAGGTCCCTGTAGCTGAGGGTTTCATTCATTACAGATTGCAGTTGGAGTTGTTGACAGCTGATATTATCACATGGATTCCCTATTCTGTGGAGCATTTGGCCATCGGTTTTGAGGATTGGTACCCGACTGGCATCGAGTATGTGATTTCCACCTGAAGAGTTCCTCTCATTACAGATGGAGGATGAGAGCTCTATTTAGGAGAGAGTGCTATTAGGAGCACCACAAGGGAGATACGCATGCCGATCTTGCCTCCTACCAGGCCTCATTGGCCTGTATCACTGTCATCCGTCACTGATATCCCATTTTTGGGGGTTGACGACTTTTCATTATCAGAGGGTCCTTGCACTCAGGAGATATTCTAGCGTTGGTGGTTTCCTCGCACTATTGGAGCCCAGTCCCGCGCTACTCAGTTCATGGGGATATGGTTCCAGGATCCGTGATGATGACGGATTGGATAGCCTGCATCCGAGATCTGACTCATGTGACACAGATTGACAGTTTGACCCGGCGACTAGACCAAACACATTTCTTTATCCGGCATTTGGGCAGAGATCCGACAGAGGCAGATTCGTTTGATCCTTCCAGCTCAGGCGCTGGCCCCTCAGATGACCCATTTGGCTTTACCGGCGCAGATCTTCCTTTGTATAGGCCTGACATCCTTGTTGATAGGGATCCAATAACTCAGAAGGAGTTACATCAGGTGGACAGGATCGATGATGTAGATATTGACACCATTATCTTCTTCTGATGTGTATTCTCGTTATATCTTTTGATAGGCCTCTGTTAGCTATTGGGTGGTTGTGCCCCATTCTCGCTATATCTTTTGATAGGCCTCTGTTAGTAGTAGGGTGTATATGCCCCATTTCCCTGTATTTGTAGCTGTATAGAGACGATGTATTTAGATGTTGATATACTTAGGAATGTATGCACAGTTTTTCATTCCCTATATCATATTGCCATCTATTATCTGCAGTGCATGTATCATGTTATGCATATGTATGTATTTCCAGAGATATTCAGCATTAACCCCTGGATGGTCTTATGACATGGCCCGTACAGATTTCTTCTTCGATAGTTAGCCGTATTGATCATACCCCACCAATATTGGTGGCAACTGGTATGCGATCGTGGTATGATAACATGTCACCATCAGACAGGGTGACCGTAGATCATTTGTTGCAGCATACTATGACCATGTTGATGTTTCAGGTTCCCACAGGATTCATGGATGGCATGCTGGAGCACTAGGTATCGGAGAGACAAGTTTTTCGATTCGGAACCCAGGAGTTGACTCCCATTCTGGAGGAGTATGCACGGTTGACAATGCTGCCACTGGACAGACCTTGCGTGCATATGTCTTTGGGGACATGAGTCGACGGTTCATGACCCTCACTGGATTGAGGCGTAGGGTGGTGCAGGATGAGCTTACATCTGGCCACGTTATATCCCAGCGTTTTTTGTTTGACAGATTTGGCTTTGAGGATAGTTATACACGACATTCTGAGGATTTCACCACACCGGAGGATCATTGACGATGTCTAGCCAGGGTGGATGTACTATTATTGTGCGTACTGTCGTATGTCTATATGTCATGGTACATGGATGAGATAGACATTGGAGTCATCATGGCAGTGAGAGCTCTCAGGGAGGGTCGTACAATCATTCCTATGATTATAGCAGAGACTCTGAGGTCAGCTACATACTGCTGCACTTATCCGACAAGAGTGTTTATAGGCAGCTCGGTCATGCTGTATGTGTGGTTTATGTCACACTTGAGACCGATTGGCACCTTTAGACGTCATGTATATTGTTTCACCCACGATATAGCCATGTCATACTCCTTTCAGCCATCGAAGTATACAAACGCTATGTCTTGGTCGATGTTCTCAAGCGGATATCGAGATCCGCTTTATCATCTTCGCTGCATGTGAGGCTTAGCTCACCCTACAGCTTTATTACTCACGCTACGGGCATGGATTATTTCCCTCTGACTGGTTTCAGGGGCATGACTACCTACCACCCGTTGGCCGTGATGTCGCAGTTTGACCAGTTCCAGGATTTTCCATCCTTTCGAGGGGATGCTAGGTCACCATTTAGCTTCTCGCTATCTCTCAATAGAGGATCGATCCTGTGTGTATGCTTGTTGGGATCAACATGAGGTAGCTATTTTTTCTATTAGCCATTCGGGATGTTCGCCAGAGTATTCAGCATGGATGGAGACAGAGATTCTATCGACTGTGGCAGTATCCACAGTGCCAGATATTGAGACAGTTGATAGAGAGCCTATGAAGGACATTGATTCCCACATCGAGGAGGAGCTAGTGGCTGGATTGACAACATCTCCTTTAGATTCTCCCAGTACTAGTACTGTGATGCCCCCAAAATAGGTCCACACGGCCCATTTTGAGTCGCCAGATATCACACTATAAAAATCAAATACAAACTTCATTTATACAACTGTTGAACAGTCGTATAGAATATGACCACAGTTAACTGTGAGTTTTAAAACAAATGTATGTAACTCTCATGGTGCCTCGACCACAACCTTACAATGGTACTTTATATAAAAGTATGGTCAAAAACTGTTTTAGAAATTAAAATCTTTAGGAAATGCTCAAGGAAACCTTCGTACATGGGAGGCCATGCGTCTAGGTTATGATAGATATCATATGTCTATAGAATTATCCTTGGTTGACCCAATAGACCCCAAAGAAAAACGAGAAGATTACTATCATCTTCTTTCCAATGGTGAGTCTTCTCTTGACATATAACTATCTCCACTGTCTCCAAGTGAAAATTATATTTCAAATAAACTCCAAGATCATATAGGTAGTGCTCGTAGATATACTCAGCAAGTGGATGTGCACAACCCTGTCTTATGATAACATGAGGTTGTATGTCATTAGACATCTTGTATGATAGTGGCAAAACACCCTTCCAAAGTTGGGTTCACCTCACCCTATTCAGTTCACCAAAATTAAATATCAAATGACATATACAATACGACACCATTATCTAAACTTCTCAATAAAATTATTTCCATACTATTTAGGGAGAACCTCAACAGCTATAGACCATCGTTCTAATCCTCTTAATACCCCGCTCGACCCAGCTACACTTTTATTACCTAAAAGGAATTGTGAAGCAAAAGGGTGAGCACAACTAGCCCTGTAAAGAATATCATGACTAAAGATAATTAAATTATCAATAGCTTTCATCAATAATAAATCAGAGATTTAGAACATATGGTAGATAATAAAACTTTTCAACCATAGTTCCAGCGGAACGAGCAATCCATTAGAAGAGTCAAATAGACCATAAGGTCTATTATCTTCTCTATGTTAAAAGTCCACCAATAATGTTTTATCCCTGTAACATCAATAAACAATTTTCGTCCACGATCATATGAATAACTCATAATCGCAATTGTGATTCTAAATTCCTCTTCGCACCCAGGATGAAGATAATTTTCCTCACCTGTCTTTACCTAAACCACCACAGATTATAATTAAATCACAATTCATATTTATAATCAAGTAAATCAACAGTCCAACTTTGCACTACATACCAAAGATATACAACTGTAAAACCAATAACCAACAGTTCATCTTTGCACTATAAGCCAAAGATATACAACTGTAAAACCAATAATGCTGAGACTCAACTTAATAGTATCACGACCATGAATTATCCATGCACTACGAGCCAAGGATATTCGTGTTTTCAATTACGATCATGATTATACCGAATAATCCCTGGTCATAATCATACCAAGTCCATCTATGCACTACGGGCCAAAAATGACTTTTACCACATCATTTGTAACATTACGGTCATGATTATACCGAATAATCCCTGGTCATAATCATACCAAGTCCATCTATGCACGTAAGCCACATATGACTTTCAACACAATATAAACATGAGGATCATGATAATGATATAAAGAATCAATCAAATGAAATAAAGGATAAATATTAAACATTTATAATATAATTTATCCAGGGTTCAAGAATATTCCAATGTTTTCAATCACTTAATAATCTCATAATCTAATATCATTAATATTATAACAATATTTTAATCATTTCTTAAACTTATAAACAATTTATTTTAATTATTTACACTTTACCAAATAATGCATTTAATCATCCTAAAATGCCAAACTCATAAGATTTCATCATCAATAATCAAAACCCTTAACAAAGATCTCAGATATACCTTATATAGGATTCCCAAAGCCATAAAATCCTATTTTCCAATTTTGTTACTTTACATAACATATTTAATTCATTTACTCATAACTAGTCCATTTTCATGAAAAATACCAAATCAGTTCCAAAAATATTTCGTTTCTGGGATTTAGCAGAATATAGTCTCATATTAAACATATATTTTTCTCAGAATTTTTAAATTTCATTTACTATTTTTCACATGGCCAAAACCGCCGAATATTTAGACATTTTTCATAAACTGTACTTTTGCCCAAAAATTCCAAAATTTACACGGTATACTCCTGTTATATACATGTACTCCAAATAAAAATTTCACCAATTTTGGAGTTAACCACAAAGAGTTATAAGGGTTTACTTTTAAAATAGTATTTTCCCGTAAAATTCATAACTCTTAATCTATACATCCAAAAATCGCCATTTTTGGACACAATATAGAAAACTCATCAATTTATCATTTCAAATTTTTCCAGAATTTTTGAGGGTCAAAAAAATTATGAAATTACCCCTGGCAGAAACCCCTTTTGACTGAAAATACTATTCATATGAATACGAAGGGTCATTCACCATGCATGCGGTAATCCACATAGACAGGTTATTCCAACAGAATAATAAAGAATGGAATAACAGAAGAATTCACCATGCACACGGTAGTCCGCGTAAATAGGTTATTCCAACAGAATAATAAAGAATGGAATAACAGAAGAATTCACCAGGCATGCGATAGATCAATGCATGATGTGTTATTCTAACGTAAATAATAAATAACGGAACCAGGTCATGCGTAATCCGAACAGACAGGATGTTCCAATAGAATAATAAAGAACGGAACCAGGTCATGCGTAAACCGCACAGACAGGATGTTCCAACAGAATAATAAATAACGAAACCAGGTCATGCGTAAAGCATGCGTATATGATTTTCCAAATGTAATTATAAAAATGGAATAATGTAAGAATTTCACCATGTATGCGGTGCCGAGATGACAAAGTTATTCCAACATAATAATAAAGAATGGAATAACAGAAGTTCTCTTCATGAATACGAAAGAAATAATACCCCTTACGAGTACAACAAATAATATCCCTTACCTTAAATGAAACTAGATATAGGAGTAGTGAAGTAGCAGAATACTTTTTTCTTTCTCTCTATAGTTTCTCTCTCTAGAGTTTCAAAGAAATTAAGTAAGAAATAATGAAGGAATGAGCTTCTATTTATAAGAGAATGGGCTGAATAGTAACTAATTCATGAACAGTGCAGTTGATTTACTTTTAAACGACGGTCCATATTGATTTACTATGCAAATTATTAATAAAATATTCTAATAAAACAAAATTTTTTAAATAAATATAATATATTCTATTTATAATCAAATAAAACGAATAACTTTATAAAAGTATTACGCTTTTATATAAAAAGACTTTACTACTATGCAAACACTATGCAGCACTTATGCAAACACTATGCATAATAGAATATTATATATTCTATTTATAGTCTAATAAAACAAATAACTTTATAAAAGTATTCATTTTATATAAAAAGATTTTACTATATGCAAACACTATGCATAATAGAATATTATATATTCTATTTATAGTCTAATAAAACAAATAACTTTATAAAAGTATTTTATTTTATATAAAAAGTTTTCTGTTTTATTACATTTATAATAATAATAAAACAAAACTTATCACCTTTATTATAATTCACAATATTAATCGACCAGGTCGTTCCCAAGAAAGAGGGGGCTTTCCAATAAGGATTTCTCCCTATTAGCACGTAATTAAGTGACCAAACCTCTCCTTGGCAGAACTTCTAGACATCGTTAATATTGCAAATAATAATATTAATAACTTCGTCGTCTAAATTATTGATTTAATAATATATAAAATATCGACAATAATTGAATCAAATAACGTGAGATACTATGCAACAATTACTGTAGCAATAATTGAATAAAACTGAGTGACTTCTCACGTAAGCATCAATAATCAATACCGTGTGTACTACTATGCAACCACGCCAGACATCGTATTTCTTTTACTACCGAAGTTCAACAGGTTTTAAACGGTAAAACTTCCGCCGTTATTTTCATAAAAATATTTTTGTCGCTTTCTCAATCCGACAATAATTTCGCTAGGGGGTCCACTAATGATTGTACCGTCGCATTTGGATATTCCCCGACAAAAAGAATATTCCCCGACTAATCGAATATTCCCCGACACAACGAATATTTTATATCAACTTGCTTACTTTGCAAAATTTTCACATATCACCTGTGACACCCCCAAATCCGGGTATTTCAATTTCACGGGATTTGGTGTTCACTGTACAAATATCATCTATCTATCTACCCATAATAAATGCAAGCCATGCAATAGATAGAATAAAAATCTTCCCCTTAAGGGTTACAACATCCGAATAATAATAATACAATCCCAGGTTAAACTAACCTTAAACATCTGTGCGGAATTATAAACAAATAAGTCTTAAACAACATCATTAACTCAAGTCTTAAACATAAATACATCGTCTAATAAAAATAACAAGTCTTCATCACTTGTTAACCTTGCCTTTGCCTTTACTAGTGGAAGGTTCGTCGGTTCTTTGGTTCTTAACTGCAATGTTATTATTAAGCAAGAGTGAGCACGATTGCCCACAAGTATAACAATATAACAATGAATAATAACATGCGAGAGAGATAATAATTCTGGAATAAAAGCTCAACTTTTGAATCAAGAATGAATAACAAGAATCAAAAGATTTCTAAGGGTCATAAGACCTTGAACTATGTCCTAGGTTAACAAGGGTTATACTTGAAACCTTTAACAGTCATAAGACTATGGACCTTCTACTCGTACTTAGGGGGATCAACCCTTAGTACCATACTGTGCACAATATCTTAACGCTAACGCATAAGTAAATCCCTTTGCAGGGTTGTTCATCTCAGTTTGACATTCGAGTCCGCACCAAAGGAAGTTTGGTTTGGATAAATCAATAAGGGTCCTGAAATTTAGAACGTTCATCAACTAAGGACTAGTTGAATCAATAAAGTTCACTAGTCTAATAAGGTTCAACAATAATGATATTCATTTTGAATAATAATCTCAAGAAGTATACAATAGAACAATTATTATATAACTGAATCATGCTTCGAAAAGATAATCAATCTCTAATATAATAATTCGACTTGAATAATAGTAATGATAATTTACTCGAAGTAAATAATAAACTTGAACAATAATGACAAGTAGGGTTAGAAAACTTGCCTCATGCGTAGATTACACTTTAACTAAGCACGTTCTTTGAATTTAATCCTACATACCATTCACATTCACAATACCAGTTAATTATAACTTAACTAATCATCATAAACTCATTCTCTTATCTAAACTTTGGTTATGACTATACTTAGTCAAATATCACACTTATTGTCACATAATAACACTTCATGAATAATAAGCTACTTATGAAATCAATGATTCAATCCACGTGTAAATATGTTATTTACATGTTAAGTATTTATTTTAACATCTCATTATACTTATAACATATTTTTGGGTTCATTACATTAGTTGCTATCACATTGTTAGACTTAAACACTTTAAAATAATTTATTTCTGAACATTACGGAGAGTGAAATTTCACTTTCACTTTTATCTTAATACTCGCTTTGCAACAAGGACGACTATCGACGCTATGGTACATGGACATAAGGCATGAGATCATGGCGGCGTGCATGGCGAACCAAAAACTGCTCGCATTCGCGAAAATTGCGTAATACGCCCAAAAAACTCTAATTTAAATTACTACTACACGAATTTAATCATACCCACATGTTATAATTCATATATAATCAATACCTAATACTTATAGAGTGATTTTAAACCATGAAAACACATAATCACGGAGTTAAAATCCATAATTTTACTGACTTTGATGTTCTTGAAGGTTTTGAAAATAAAACATAAAAATTGTCACTACGGATTCGTTATAACACCGAATCTGTTCGTTTAAAATTTGGTCTCTTCGTATCAACATGTATAATAATATACGAGTATAAAATTTAGGGAAAATATACGATCAACACATGAAATATCACGTATAAGGCCATATAGCCAAAACCCAAACTCTGTAACTTTGCAGCAATCATATACAACATGTTTTCATGAATTTGATGATATGGTTTACATAATATATATAATTAAAATACAATGTGTTATGTCATAACACATACAAACCCATAATCATTACTCCTATTCCAATTACAGAGGTTTAAACCAAAAACTTTGAAATCCATATATATGAAACTCAATGACGTAAAATAAAAATTGGGAAGTAGGAGATTACCCTGTAGAGTATAAATTAGTAGGCTTAGATACTTTTGATTCCTCACTCTCAATCTCCTTCACAGTCTCTGAATATTTTCTCTGACAATCTAACTCTGTAAATTCTCAATCTCTCTGCTTATTTCTAAACTTAGCCAATAATAATAAAAAGAAAAGGAAAGAAGAGTACGTATAAAGGAAAGAAACTGATGCACATTATAGTAAGTTACCCATCATGGGTTAACTGCCAATAACTCCCGCTAAAGCCATGTTTGGCAAGCCTTAAAAGGCTTATATCCAATCAATTTAATAAAATATTTATAATATAGTTTAAATCATGTCACACCCTTACACATTAATTCAAATATCTTATTTAATTTAATTTAAATATAATATAATAATTTCTCATAAATTCACATAGTCATATAATTAATTTCTCATTAATAAATAATGTCAAATTATTAACTCTCTAATTAATAATTAAATTAATTAAATAACATCATGCTTAATTAAATATTTCATTTAATACAATAAGCTCACATAATGACATACTTGAATAATAATTATTCTCTACATTAATTAATAAATATAACACCTATAATTAAATTAATCTACCACAATTGCATCAATTAATTATTAAATCTAATAATTAAATCATCGAAAATATTTATTTAATTCAATAAATATTAAAAATTAATTTAAAAAAAATCTCGCTCATCACATCACCCTTAACTTTAAACTTTTATCAATTTAACTATTTACCAAAATAGAAAAATTGAATACTTTTATTTCATAAAATTCGTGGTCTCACAATCTACCCTCCTTATGAAATTTTGCCCTCGAAATTTACGTACGTACTTGATATTCGAAGAGATGAGAATACCTTGCTTTCTTTTCAGATTGTACCTTCCTGGTAATTTTCTCGCTATCATGATTTTCTAATTTCTCATCTCCTTTATTTTAGATATCATTCTAAAATATAGCTTCAAAACAAAGGTTAATTGACATATCACAATTTGTCAAGTTATCAAGTAAACAATTTCAGCTTAGGTAAGTCACACACTAGCGAAGTATATAACTCGTCTCTCCCCTCCTAGTTCTAGACTCTTATCTCCACCAGCGACCATATCCCTAAGCACTGACACCATTTGTGATGCCCCCAAAATAGGTCCACACGACCCATTCTGAGCCTCCAGATATCACACTATAAAAATCAAATACAAACTTCATTTATACAACTGCTGAACAATCAGATATAGAATATGACCACGCTAATCGTGAGTTTTAATACAAATGTATGTAACTCTCATGGTGCCTCGACCACAACCTTACAATGGTACTTTACATAAAAGTATAGTCAAAAACTGCTTTTAGAAATTAAAATATTTGGGAAATGCTCAAGAAACCTTCGTATACATGGGAGGCCACGCGTCAGGTTATGATAGATATCATATGTCTACAGAATTATCCTTGGTTGACCCAATAGATCCCAAAGAAAAACGAGAAGATTACTATCATCTTCTTTCCAATGGTGAGTCTTCTCTTGACATATAACTATCTCCACTGTCTCCAAGTAAAAATTATATTTCAAATAAACTCCAAGATCATATAGGTAGTGCTCGTAGATATACTCAGCAATTGGATGTGCACAACCATGTCTTATGATAACACGAGGTTGTATGTCATTAGACATCTTGTATGATAGTGGCAAAACACCCTTCCAAAGTTGGGTTCACCTCACCCTATTCAGTTCACCAAAATTAAATATCAAATGACGTATACAATACGACACCATTATCTAAACTTCTCAATAAAATTATTTCCATACTATTTAGGGAGAACTTCAACAGCTATAGACCACCGTTCTAATCCTCTTAATACCCCGCTCGACCCAGCTACACTTTTATTACCTAAAAGGAATTGTGAAGCAAAAGGGTGAGCACAACTAGCCTAGTAAAGAATATCATGACTAAAGATAATTAAATTATCAATAGCTTTCATCAATAATAAATCAGAGATTTAGAACATATGGTAGATAATAAAACTTTTCAACCATAGTTGCAGCGGAACGAGCAATCCATTAGAAGAGTCAAATAGACCATAAGGTCTATTATCTTCTCTATGTTAAAAGTCCACCAATAATGTTTTATCCCTGTAACATCAATCAACAATTCCCGTCCACGATCATGTGAATAACTTATAATCACAATTGTGATTCTAAATTCCTCTTCGCACCCAGGACAAAGATAATTTTCCTCACCTGTCTTTACCTAAACCACCACAAATTATAATTAAATCACAATTCATATTTATAATCAAGTAAATCAACAGTCCAACTTTGCACTACATGCCAAAGATATACAACTGTAAAACCAATAACCAACAGTTCATCTTTGCACTACAGGCCAAAGATATACAACTGTAAAACCAATAATGTTGAGACTCAACTTAATAGTATCACGACCACGAATTATCCATGAACTACATGCCAATGATATTCGTGTTATCAATTATGGTCATGATTATACCGAATAATCCTTGGTCATAATCATACCAAGTCCATCTATGCACTACGGGCCAAAGATGACTTTTACCACATCATTTGTAACATTACGGTCATGATTATACAGAATAATCTCTGGTCATAATCATACCAAGTCCATCTATGCACGTAAGCCACAGATGACTTTCAACACAATATAAACATGAGGATCATGATAATGATATAAAGAATCAATCAAATGAGATAAAGGATAAATATTAAACATTTATAATATAATTTATCCAGGGTTCAAGAATATCCCAATGTTTTCAATCAATTAATAATCTCATAATCTAATATCATTAATATTATAACAATATTTTAATTATTTCTTAAACTTATAAATAATTTATTTTAATTGTTTAACCTTTACCAAATAATGTATTTAATCATCCTAAAATGCTAAACTCATAAGATTTCATCATCAATTACCAAAACCCTTAACAAAGATCTGCATATACCTTATATAGGATTCCCAAGCCATAAAATCCTATTTTCTTATTTTGTTACTTTACATAACATATTTAATTCATTTACTCATAACTAGTCCATTTTCATGAAAAATACCAAATCAGTTCCACAAATATTTCTTTTCTGGGATTTAGCATAATATAGTCTCATATTAAACATATATTTTTCTCGGAATTTTAAAATTCATTTACTATTTTTCACATGGCCAAAACCGCCGAATATTTAGACATTTTTTATAAACTGTACTTTTGCCCAAAAATTTCAAAATTTACACGGTATACTCATGTTATATACATGTACTCCCAATAAAAATTTCACCAGTTTTGGAGTTAACCACAAGGAGATATAAGGGTTTACTTTTAAAATAGTCTTTTCCCGTAAAATTCATAACTCTTAATCTATACATCCAAAAATCGCCATTTTTGGACACAATATAGAAAACTCATCAAATTATCATTTCAAATTTTTCCAGAATTTTTAAGGGTCAGAAAAATTACGAAACTACCCCTGACAAAAACCCATTTTGACTGAAAATACTATTCATATGAATACGAAGGGTCATTCACCATGCATGCGGTAATCCACGTAGATAGGTTATTCTAATAGAATAATAAAGAATGGAATAACAGAAGAATTCACCATGCATACGGTAGTCTGCGTAGAAAGGTTATTCCAACAGAATAATAAAGAATGGAATAATGTAAGAATTCACTGTGCATGCGATAGATCGCATGCATAAAGTTATTCCAACGTAATAATAAATAACGGAACTAGGTCATGCGTAAATCCGAATGCAGACAAGATGTTCCAACGTAATAATAATGAATCGGAACCGTGTCATGCGTAAATCGCATGCATGCGAGGATGTTCCAACGTAATAATAAAGAATGAAATCAGTCATGCGTAAACGCATGTATACGATTTTCCAATGTAATAATAAAGAATGGAATAATGTAAGAATTTCACCATGTATGCGGTACTTCGCATAGACAGGTTATTCCAACATAATAATAAAGAATGGAATAACAGAAGTTCTCTTCATGAATACGAAAGAAATAATTCCCCTTACGAGTACAACAAATAATATCCCTTACTATAATAATAATAATATCTCTTACCTTAAAAGAAACTGGATATAGGAGTAGTGAAGTAGCAGAATACTTTTCTTCTTTCTCTCTATAGTTTCTCTCTCTAGAGTTTCAAAGAATTTGTAAGAAATAATGAAAGAATGAGCTTCTATTTATAGGAGAATGGGTCAATAAGAACTAATTCATGAACGGTCCAGATTGATTTACTTTTAAATGGACTATCCATATTGATTTACTATGCAATTATTAATAAAATATTCTAATAAAACAAAATCTTTTAAATAAAATATAATATATTTTATTTATAATCTAATAAAACGAATAACTTTATAAAAGTATTATGTTTTATATAAAAAGATTTTACTATGCAAATACTTATACGAGCACTATGCAAATACTATTTATATAATAGAATATTATATATTCTATTTATAGTCTAATAAAACAAATAACTTTATAAAAGTATTCTGCTTTTATATAAAAAGATTTTACTATGCAAACACTATGCATAATATGATATTATATATTCTATTTATTTTTAATAAAACAAATAACTTTATAAAAGTATTACATTTTTTATATAAAAAGTTTTCAGTTTTATTACATTTATAATAATAATAAAACAAAACTTATCATCCTTATTATAATTCACAATATTAATCGATCGTGTCGTTCCTGTGAGAAGAGGGGCTTTCAATAAGAATTTCTCCTTATTGGTAGCAAATTAGGTGACCAAACCTATCCTTGGCAGAACTTCTAGACATCGTTAATATTGCAAATAATAATATTGATAACTTCATCGTCTCAATTTTTGATTTAATAATATATAAAATATCGACAATAATTGAATTAAATAACGTGAGATACTATGCAACAATTACTGTAGATATAATTGAATAAAATTGAGTGACTTCTCATGTAAGTATCAATAATCAATACCGTGTGCTACTATGCAACCACGTGTATTACTATACTTTTACTACCGAGTAGTTCAACAGTTTTAACGGTAAAACTTCCGCCGTTATTTTCATAAAAATATTTTTTTCGTTTTCTCAATCCGACAATAATTCCGTTGTGGGGTCCACCAATGATTGTATCGTCGTACGGATATTCCCTGACAAAAAAAATATTCCCCGACTAATCAAATATTCCCCAACACAACGAATATTTTATATCAACTTGCTTACTTTGCAAAATTTTCATATATCACCCTTAACTTTAAACTTTTATCAATTTAACTATTTACCAAAATAGAAAAATTGAATACTTTTATTTCATAAAATTCGGGGTCTCACAAGTACCGTTGTAATTCAGCATTCAGCACAGTACTTTGAGCAAAGTCTTCATTTGATGACCTTTGAGAGAGACCAGGCTAGAGCCTTGATGTTGACTACCCTTGATGGGAGAGACGCAACTCTATTAGAGAGATATGATGCATTAGCTCACAGAGATGCCACTTTTATCGAGCGGGATGAGGCTAGATCAGCTAGAGATGCAGTGATAGTTGAGCGGGATAGTGCCGTATCTGCCCGGGATGTAGCCGTCACAGATAGTACTGCAGTGTGGTCCCTTATCACTGGCATGATCGCAGAGATGAACGCTTACATTGATGAGCACATGGTCACCATGTAGATGGCTTCAGATCTATTGGGTCGTGTGGATACTCTCATACAGGAGACCACAGCTTCGCCTCCTTCTTCTGAGAGGGATGCCATGTTAGGCTTGTTAGCTCACATATACCTTGACATGTAGATGGACTTGATATTTTCCTGAACAGACTAGCATAGCTATTTTGTCCTATACAGTTTACATTATGTATATCAAACAACATTATATATAGCAGGGAAATGTATTTTTGATCACTTCCCTTTCAGATATGTCTGTTGCTTGCTTGATATTTGCCTGTTTCATCAGGGCTTGTGAACTTGATGTATTCTGAATTCCTCCTTGATGGATGGACATTGAGTTGTCACTAGATAGTTCAGAATGTATCATTGGTCTGTGTGTACCCCTACCATCTTTGGTGTCTTGGGACTGGTTTCTACATGGAAAGGTGGAGAGGAGTGTGGCTTTCCTCTCTGAGATTGACTGTACCACAGATGGTCGCTAGTACTTCTATTTAGGAGAAGCCTAGTTAATTCCATCTCTTATGGATTGGTGTTGCTCTTTGAGGCACAACTGCAGCTTAGATGGTCGCCAAATCTCCTATTAGAAGGATTTCAGGTAATTCCATCCCTTTGGTCTGAAGCCGAATGAAATGTAGTGGATTGAAGGATGATCCCAGTACTAGTTGACAAGGGTTTATGTTTTGGTATGGGGTGAGACCGAACCATAAATGGCTGCCTACGTACTCCTATTAAAGAGGAGATCAGGTCTGCGTAGTTCGAACCTGGCGTAAGAAGTTCAACGATGTATGTGGCAAGAATGGTGTAGGAATTTTTTTGTTTTTGTAAGGAGAAGGGAGTAAAAATGTTTTTGGTTGTTTTTATTTTATTACGACCGGGCCATATGAAATAGTTGCCTACGTACTCCTATTGAAGAGGAGATCAGGTTGCCATAGTTCGCCCCTCAGGGCGAGTTGAAAAGCGTGATCCCATGTGCAGGTCAGACCGTGAGGAAGAGAAAGTTTGATCCTAAATTGAGGATAAACTGCAGGCGTGAAAAGTTTGATCCCATGTTTGGGGGTAACAAACTATAAGCGTGAAAAGGTTCAATCCATAGTGGGATGACCGAAGTCATAGGAACGCAGAGAAGCCAGGCTGATGGCTTGAAAAGTATGTTTCCCTGATGGGCAAAGTGTGGAAAAGTTGTATGTGGTAAAGGGTTAAAGAATCAAAATGATGGGTGATCTGATGATCCAACACCAGGATGTTTGATTGGTGATAAATTCAGACATAGTATCGTTTCATGGCGTCCGAGTTGATGAGTTGTGGAAATTCATCATCGTCCATTTCTTGTAATCTGAGAGCACCTCCTGTCAATATTTCCTTGACAACAAACTAGCCTTCCCAGTTAGGAGCGAATTTTCCCTTAGATTGATCTTGGTTGCCGATGATCTTCTTAAACACCAAGTCATGTTGTTTAAACTACCATAGCCAGACTTTTCTGTTGTAGGATCTGGCGATCCTTTGTTGATATAATTGACCACGGAAGATAGCCGCGGTTCGCCTTTTGTCTATTAGAGATAATTGGTGATACCTGTCTTGTACCCATTGGTCTTCATCCAGCTGAGAGTCTATCAACACTCTAAGGGATTCCATTTCTATTTCTATGGGGAGCACTGCTTCCATCCCATAGGTTAATGCGTAGGGGGTTGCCCCAGTGGAAGTGTGCATTGATGTTCTATAGGCTAACAGAGTAAGAGGCAATAAGTCAAGCCATTCTTTGTGATTGGCAGACATCTTTTGCATAATCTTCTTGATGTTTTTGTTAGCCGCTTCAATAGCACCATTCATCTTTGGACGGTAGATGACAGAGTTAAGATGTTTGATGTGGAATTTAATGCATAGTTCCTCCATCATCTTGTTGTTGAGGTTCTTATAATTTTCTAATACAATCATCTTTGGTTGTCTATATCGACAAATGACATTGTTTCTGATGAAAGAAATGATGACTTCTTTGGTAACCCTGGGGAAGGAGGCTGCTTCTACCCACTTGGTGAAGTAGTCGATCATGGTGAAGATAAATCGATGTCCATTACTGGCTTTAGGCTCAATGGGCCCGATAACGTCCATTCCCCACATTGAGAAGGGCCAAGGTGAACTCATAGTGTGGAGTTCCCGTGGAGGGGCGTGTATAGCATTCCCATAAATCTGGCACTGATAGCATCTCTTGACTTGGTCATTGTAGTCAGCTTTGAGAGAGAGCCAGTAATGCCCTATCCTGAGGATTTTCTTAACAAGGAGGGGGCCACAGACTCCACCATGGATCTCATCCATGAGCCTTTGAGCTTGATCTTTGTCTAAACATCTGAGGAGACCTTGTCCTGCATCTCTTTTATAGAGTGCATCTCCACTCAGGTAGAATTTCATAGCAAGTCGATGGATCCGCCTTTTCTCAGTCGGGCTCGCCTCAACGGGTGTAGATCCATCTCATAGGTACTCCTTGATATGTTGATACCAAGGATGCTGGATGGGCAGTAGCTCATCCGATACTTCTCCAACGTGGTTCCCATAGGCTGGGGCCTTGTGTAGGGAAATTGTGACGCTTGGCAAGTATCCCTTGCCATATATGATAATCAGGGAGGCCAAATTTGCTAATGCGTCTGCAAAGTCATTCATATTTCGAGGAATGTGTAGAAAGGAGATTTCTTCGAACTCCAACACCATCTGTAAAACCTATCGATGGTAAGGCAGCAAATATAGATCTTTGGTTTGATAGATTTTGGTGGATTGTCTGATTACCAACTCTGAATCTCCAAAGATAATTAATCGCCTGATGCCCATTGAATGAGCAAGTTTTAGCCCCATGAGACAGCCTTCATACTCAGCTATGTTGTTGGTGCTGACAAACTGCAATTTGACCAAGAACGAGATATCGCTTCCTCCCATCTGGGATACTAGAACCGCCTCGGCTCCGAACCTTTCATATTAATAGCTCTATCAAAATACATCTTCCATGTTTGGCACGTATCGTACTGATGGTGTTGCTGAACTGTCATTACTCCCTCATCGGGGAAGTATGTCTCCAAGGGTTTGAAGTCCCCTGAGGGTACGGCGGCCAGTTGATCCTCAATTCCTTGACCTTTGATGGACTTTTGAGTCACGTAGACGATGTCAAATTCTGGGTGACTATACGCATACTCCAAAAACACTTGACAACCAGCTCTAAATTCAATCAGTAGCACCTATCTCGGGTACTTGACTTTCGTCATGCCATCCAACTACTGATGCGAATAGAGGTCCATGATTCCACAGTACATATATACTACGAATAACATTATAAATGTTAACATATGACTTGAGCATACTTATAACCATATGACTTGAGCATACTTGTAAGCATGCATATGATTAACATTTAAGCATACTTCTAAGCATATGACTTAAGCATACTTGTAACCATATGACTTGAGCATACTTGTAACATTCATATCAACTAGTGTGCTAAGGCGCCTAACATGTTTTAAGATTATACCCCTCACGGTCCCTTTCTATAATCTTTTATGTTTTGGGATAGTCACAACATGATTGAGCAATTTATAGCTTTTATAACATTTTATAGCTTTATTCTTGTATACATAAGTGTTAAATACCCTTGTTTTTCTCATTATAGCCAAAAGCAGTCTCTTTATTGACTAAGTGTGTCTAGTTACCTTCTCTCATTGCACTAACAGTTCCTTAAAGATCGTCTATTTTGGCTTAATGACCCCTAATAGCTTAGCATGCTAACAACCAAGCTTGGCTTGGCCTGTGAGGCTTAGGCTAAGCTTGGCGTAACCTCGTGTATGACCTCATGACCCCAAGCCCAAATTTTCCCATCATCCGCTAACATCCCTTAATAGGCTCTAGTGGATCACCAATAGGCTCGTTAATAGTATAAATGTTCACAACTAACCCGACCAATAAAAAAATTTCGCCAGAGTCTCCCCTATAATATGGACTAGCCACATGCACGACGACATGTATATACAGTCATTTCTAGGCACCCAAGACACAAACCAAGAGTCCACATAGACGATCTTGCATAAGTATAAGTAATGTGAAGAAAAGCCTAACTATTACCCATAGACGATCTTGAATAAGTATAGTTCTCATATAGGCATAGATTTGACTATAATTTCATAAATAGTCCACATGTAGGCAAAAGAAACCTTTAGGCATTCAAACAACTTTAAAATTATGATAATAAAAGGTACTTTAGGCATGATTAAGTAGTAAATTATACTAACAGTCCCCAAGCATTCCATTATAAATATTATTACATCAAATAATTGTTATAAATATCAATACCTATAATATGATGGCTATACAAATTGACTGAAAATAAAATACCTATAATATAATATTCTTCTCTTCTCCCCCTTTTCTCCCTCTTCTCTCTATTTCGGACCTCCCTCTTTTCTATTCTCTGCGTTCTGTGTCGAGCGAATGCTGGGTACTGATAACATTTAGTTTGACTTGGCCCCCTGAGGCTTAGCTAAGCTTGGCGTGGCCTCGTGTGGCCTCATGACTAAGCCCAACCCATCGGCTCAACATCCCTTAATAGGCTCTAGTGGATCACCAATAGGCTCGTTAATAGTATAAATGTTACGCAAATAACCCGACCCAATAAAAAATTTTGCGAGTCTCCCGTAATATGGACTAACCACATGCACGATGACATGTATATAAGGTCATTTCTAGGAACACAAGACATAAACCAACAGTCCATATGAGATACCATAGGAATTGGATGGAAATTATGAACTTATCGAATCCCAATGCTCATAAAAAGAATTACTATCCATAAAATGGTTTTAATCTAGAGATTTACTACAAAAGAGTTTTGCGGTATCCACAAAGATGTGAGGATAAAACTTGTAAACTTTGAAACCCAATCATTTTTCGTGGGAGCAATTATTCACGTTTTGATTCACATTATGATGTCAATGTCAAGTTCTCGATCTACAAATGATTTTTTCACAATGACCAATATAATTGGTTAAACTACAAACATAAACATGGGATTCACGAGTCATATCATGTGCATGACTTCCTATAATAACCAAACTCATTACTACCTCTATTGCAAAAAAGAATCCCAAAATATAAATTTTATACTAACTACAATCTAATACATTCATCCTATTACCCAAATCAAGTTACCCAAAATATAAATTTTATACTAACTCCATCCTATCACTAATCAAGTTACCCAAACCGACATAAATTAACAAAATCAAATTACCCAAAGTCTTTGCGTATTACCCAAATAAATTTTACTCTAATCAAAACTTATAAACCAATCATAATCATATTACCCAAAATATAATTTAAGCATGATAGCCATATTCATTCATTCAACTCTTTGCAATAAATTAACTCTTAAAACACAAATTAAGTAGCAAACATCTTGATTTGGAGAAGAACGAACAAAAATAACAAACAACAAAAAAAATTAAAGAAGAAGAACTTAAAAAGTAGCTCTTACCTCTACAATTAGTCTCTAATTTGAAGAAGAATGAACGAAAACTACTTCTCCTTCTTCTCTTCTCCCCCCTTTCTCCCTCTTCTCTCTATTTCGATGACCTCCTTCTTTTTTTTCCTTCCGTTCTACGATGGTGGCTTAACCGGTTCTTCAATTCATTTAGTTTGATCAATGATCATATCTTCTCTGCTGCATGCTATTGCTAAATTTTAATGACATGGACTTATCGGCGATCGTCGCGGTCATTTGATTTCAATGTGGTCGCACAAAAAATTGGGCGCCAACATTTTCACCAAAATTTTGGTGGCAAATTTATATTAGCGATCGATCGTGACCGCGTCGCGATCATTATTAAAACATTATAAGCGACTAGATTACGTTTGATTAGATGATGGCCGGTCGTTGTGATTAATATATCGATGACCGATGGTGCGATGCGGCGATACTTCGTTATGGTCGCTGATAGACCTTTTTCTTGTAGTGTCTGGACAGCCAGCAATTTAACATGGGTTTATTGAACACGTACTTGAGAAGATCCACGCGAGATATGAGATGGGTTGTGTGACCATGGAGGTAATGTTGTAACCTCATAGAAGCCCATGATAAAGCACAACACGTTTTCTCAATCAGAGTGTACTTGTGTTCACTGCTGCTAAATCTTTTGCTGAGGTAATAGATAGCTCGTTCTTGGCCTCTATCATCTTTTCGTCTCAAAGATGCGCATTATTGGCGTTATCACTTATGGACAGTACATGAACAGGGAACATCATCCCTGGGTGGTACCAAAATGGGAGCTTTGACTAGTTGTTCTTTAATTGTGAGGAAGGCATTTTGGCACTCATCATTCCATTTCATGGAGGAGTTCTTCCTTAATAACTTTAATATTGGCTCACATGTTACTGTGAGTTGAGAGATAAACCAGCTAATAAAGTTTATTCTTCCCAAAAATCCCCGTATTTCCTTCTCTGTCTGAGGAACGGGCATTTCCGTAATGGCCTGGATTTTAGTAGGATCCAGCTCAATCCCTTTGTGGCTGACTAGAAATCCTAGCAACTTGCCTGATTTAACGCCAAAGGCACACTTGGCTGGATTCAACTTCAAGTTATACTTACACAACCTGTTAAATAGCTTTCTGAGACGGTCTAAGTGGTTCTCCTCCTTCCGGGATTTGACAATGATGTCATCCACGTAGATCTCGATCTCTTTGTGCATTAAGTCGTGGAAGAGAGCCATCATAGCTCTCTGGTAGGTGGCTCCATCATTGATGAGGCCGAATGACAACCGTCTATAGCAAAAAGTTTCCCAAGGCGTGATGAAAGCAATTTTCTCACAATCTTCCTCAATAACCATGATTTGATGGTACCCCGTGAAGCAATCAAAGAAAGAGTACATGCGATTTGAAGCGATGTTATCAATGAGAATGTGGATAAAGGGTACGGGAAAGCTATCTTTAAGGCAAGCTTTGTTCAAGTCCCGATAATCCACGCAAACTCGTACCTTTCCTCCTGGTTTAGGCACAGGAACGATGTTGGATATCCACTCAGGATATGTAGATACCATGATGATGCCAACTTGAAATTGTTTCATAATTTCTTCTTTCACCTCTAAAGTCCACTCAGGTTTCAATCGCCAAAGCTTCTGCTTGACTGGCTCGAATCCCTCTTTAATAGGAAGGCGATGAAGTACAATGTTAGTGGACAAACCTGTAAAATCCCAAATTTTACGAATAAAGATTTAATTTTCTCGAAATATTTTTTTTAAAATTATGGTGTGGATTTGAGATAATGTTATAGTTGTGGGTAATATTTATAAATTTTACAAAGTATGCAAGTTGTTATATTATATTCGATTGGTCAGGGAATATTCTTTTTGTCGGGGAATATTCGTACAACAGCGTAATCATTGGTGGACCCCACAATGGAAGTATTTTCGTAGTTAGAAAACGATAAAATTATCTTTTTATGAAAATAACGGCGAAAGTTTTACCATTAAAACTGTTGAACTACTCGGTAGTAAAAGTACAGTAATAGGCGTGGTTGCATACTAGCACACGGTATTGATTATTGATGCTTACGTGAGAAGTCGCTCAGTTGTATTCAATTATTGTCGATATTTTATATGTTGAGATGACAGAGTTATTAATATTATTATTTGCAATATTAACGATATCTAGAAGTTACGCGAGGAGGTTTGGTCACCTAATTGCGCTTTTCAATAGGGAGAAATCCTTATTGGAAAGCCCCTATTTCTGAGGAACGACACAGTTAGATTAATAGTGTGAATTATAATAATGATGATGAGTTTTGTTTTATTAGTATTATTAATGTAATAAAAGCAGAATACTTTTATAAAGTTATTCGTTTTATTAGACTATAAATAGAATATATAATATTCTATTATGCATAGTATTTTGCATAGTAAAATCTTTTTATATAAAATGTAATACTTTTATAAAGTTATTTATTTTATTAGACAATAATTAGAATATATTATATTTTATTATGCATAGTGTTGTATAGTGCTTGCATAGTGTTTTGCATAGTAAAATCTTTTTATATAAAACAGAATACTTTTATAAAGTTATTTATTTTATTAGATTTTAAATAAAATATATAAATATATATATAGAGAGAGAATATATAATATTTTATATTTTATTGCATAGTGCAACATAGTATCCTTTCTATTTTCCTATAAATAGGATGCTTAGTTAGAATTGAAAACCACACCAGAAGTTCAGAGAATTCTTCTATAATCTTGAGCGTATTTCTTTAGAGTTTTAAGAAGCTTTGAGCGTAGTGAAAGTTTTCTTCAAGAATATCATCGCCTTATCAGTCGGAATACTCTTCTTTTACGGTAAGGGATATTATTTGTTGTACTCGTAAGGGATATTATTTCTTTTGTCTTCATGAAGAGAACTTATGTTATTCTATTCTTTATCATTATGTTGGCATAACCTGTCTATGCGAAGTACCGCATACATGGTGAAATTCTTCTGTTATTCCATTCTTTATTATACTTAGTTGGTTAAAGTTTTGACTTCTATACTCCATGAAATTAGTGGAATATCCTTGATATTTGCGCTTCATCCAGTATCTTTTCATGGAAATGTTCTTCTGAGCATTCTTGAGTGTTACTCTACAAAGAAGTTTCATGTTGATAATTTGGACGTTATTAGTTCCTGGATAAATTAATTCTTGAACTTGTTTTATTGAATTATTATATCATTGTCATCATCATCATGTTTATATTATGTTGAAAGTCATCTGTGGCCTGTAGTGCATAGATGGACTTGGTATGATTATGACCAGGGATTATTCGGTGTAATCATGACCGTAATGTTACAAATGTTGTGGAAAAAGTCCTCATTAGCCCGTAGTGCATTGATGGACAGTTGTTGACATGATCATGACCATTGATGAATACACGAATATCCTTGGCCCGTAGTGCATGGATAATTTGTGGTCGTGATACTAATGAATATCCTTGGTCGTAGTGCAGGGATGATGTGGATTATTTATTAAGCTGAGTCTCAAATGATAAAAGTAATGAAAACCTTTTAAATCATAGAAGATAGTAGATTTTATTCTCTACTTGACTCTTCTAATGGATTGCTTGTTCCATCGTGCAGATTAAACTTGATGTTTGTTATATTTTATCGGTTTAACATCTTTGTTGAAGGCTAATGATAATTTATTCTGCATTATCTTAGTCATAATATTTCTTACTGGGCTAGTTGAGCTCACCCTTTAGCTTTCATTGTTCTCTTCAAGAAATGAGAACGTAGCAGGGACTAGTCGGGCAATGGAGTGACGGTTCAGATGATAGCATTAGTAGTCCTCACTATTCTATGAAATAGTGTGATAATAAATGTATTGAGGACTTATTTTGAGTTTGAATACTATCTAGAAGACAATATTTATATTAAAACTCACAGCTCATGTTGTATATTTAAGGTTGTATTTGTATTCTGTACCATGTATTTGGCGACTCAGAATAGGTGATGTATACCTATTTTGGAGGCGTCACAAAACCCACCATGTCTTCATGAGACCATGCAAACACATCCTGGAATTGGGTTAGTAGCATAACCATGTCATTCCGCTTGTTTGGGGTAAGGTCTGAACCAATCTGGATTAACTTAGGGCTTTCTAAGGTTCCGAGATTGAATGAAGTGGTTTGATCAAGGTTGGGTTTAGGTTTGTCTTTGACCCATTCTTGAATTTCCGGAGGCACCTCAATGTCCTCATGTATTTCCATCAAGGCTGAATTCATTTCTACATCAAAGGTACAATCCTTGTGGAGAAAAGGCACCGTATCAGCAAGTACAGGTACGTCTAAATTCAGGGTCCTGAAACAAAATATGCTTTCACTTAGTATATATGAAAAGGTTTGATCATACAAAGTGTAAGCAGGTACTAGCAAAATAACTTCTAATACTGTACAAAAAAGTAAACAGTTATGATATCTACAGGGCAGAAATAGTTTTTGCCCATTTTACCCTTTGTCGACCCGATGCAAGTCTTTGCTCCAATTAGCGAGGCAAAGTCCGGTGGATTGCGATGATGAAGGAGTTATCATCATCCTCCTTATCCCAAATGATGGCCATTATGTTTGAGCAATCATCGTCTGGGGAGTATCTGCTTGTATGTTCATCATGGACGATGATGTGTATGCCTGACATCATTCGGATGATGTCTTGTTTAATTCTTTGTTTCTCTTCCTTCACGGTGGGATCTAGAACAAAGACTTCTTTCGCCTTTACCAGTACCGTCTTGGGAAATAACATAGCCATCACGTTGGCTGGCACCTTTACAAGAGGTTGTGCGGACTCAGCAGTTGTAAGTGTAGACAAACGTCGTGTAACTAAAGCTGGAGAAATCTGAGGATGTTTATGTGGATTCCTGTTACTAGAACTGGCAGCATAGCCTAGCCCAGCTATCCCAGTTTGACTGATAACTTGGATGGGGTACTTGATACCCTGATGGTCTTTACCCAGCCCTTATCCTGGCTGATGCCCCAAGGATATCATTTCTTGAGTAGCCGACATCACTTCGACAGAAATCTTGGGTATGAGAGGTGGTGTTCCAATAGCATGGTACTGAGTGTTTCTCACCTCCAAGGCATGAAAATTGACAAGTTCAACATCTGAATTAACGTTGATGCATGGTATGTCACTATGTGGAGGACACTCCGGCTCAGCGTTGACTGTGACTTGGCTATTGTTGATAATGTATTTTAACTATTGATGAAAGGTGGAGGGGACTGCCCCGGCCATATGAATCCATGGTCATCCCAAGAGCAGGTTGTATCCCGAATCTATCTTGAGTACGTGGAAAGATACGCAGAATGTATGGGGACCAATTTTGATTGGCAATTCAATTACTCTGACCGAATTTCGGCGGGCTCCATCAAAAGCTTTGATGACCGTATGGCTGCTCCGGATTCGGTTGAGATTGATATTCATCTTCACCAAGGTAGCGTATGGACAGATATTTAGAGATGAGCCTCCATCTATCAAGATTCCAGCTTGCATGTATCCAGAGGACAAGACCACAATGTGCAACGACTTGCAATGACCGGTCCCTTCGGGCGGTATGTCATCATCAGTAAAGGATATCACATTGGTGTTGAAAATGTGATCAACCAAATGAAAGTAATATGCACACAAGCCAATCATGTTTGATGATAAAGCATATACTTTGTAACAATCTTATTCATTTATTAATAAAAAGTATTAATTTATTAAAGGCTTTTAATTATCTACATGATGTTGTTTTATAATATGTGATAAACCCATAGTTTTAAGCAATGCTTTTAGAATAATGATAATGATCATTCTAATGAGATCTAAATTCTTAGAAAGCTTAAAACTAAAATATTTCCCAATCATTGGATTACTAAATTGGGGATTAGTGAATCCGGATAGATTGGTACATCGTTGCTTGCTTTCATTGGATGAGGATGATTGATCTCATGATCATTTGTGTGGAGACACTAAAGCAAGTATGTAGGTGCTTATTAGAGAATAAGCTCACTTGACTTGTGGCTCGCTAAGGAATACCTAATGGAGTTTTACTTGCTGTCGATAGGAATTCTGTAGTGATAGTAATACAAGTGATCCTTGGACTTGAGATCATCATAGTATCTTGTGTATGATGAGTTATACTTTGACTTATTCCTTAAGACCCTTAGGGTATATCAAAGGGTATGCTTGGGTATAATAAGTTGTACATGGAGATAATGTATGATCAATAAAGAATCTACCACTTATTAAAAGAAGAAATGTCCTATGTGATTCGATAAATGACAACCCAAAGAGTCCTTGGCGGCGAGAATGAAATTAGACAGGGAGTTTCTAATTTGCATTATTTGGTGTTGTGCATTTAAGAGTCGAAATATATAATTAAATAAAATAAGACTTGACATAATTCCATGTCTTATATTTAATTGGGACATTGTATGGTGGAAGGATTGAATTGTCACGGTAACTATTTACTCAAAGGTTCTTTTATGATTAATGTTGAAATCTATATTATCCGGAAAGTCGTTGATCGCTAGGGAGGCTTATCCTATTGTAGAATAAATATTATTTATTTAAATAAATTAATTGTTTAATTTATTTATTTAAATAAGATTAAATTATTCTAATTGATTTATTCACAACCAGGTTTAATATGGAGAACCTAAAGGGTCACACCATAAAAGAAAGAATAATTATTTAAGAAGTTAATGGCATAATCGTAATAATATGTTATGTATATTTAATTTAATCTATGGTGATAGAATAAATTAAATAGCTTAATATTATTATTTAATATTTTAGAAATATTAAATATAAATTAATAAGAGAGTCTTATTAATATTATTATAATTATTATTATTTTAATTTCTAAAAGAGTTTAGGAATTAATTTAATATAAGTACTCTCATTTATTCCTAATTGGATTAGGAAGGAAAATTAGTTAAAGGAGTTTAATTAATTATCCCTAATAAGATTAGGGAGCTTAATAAATTAAAAGAATTTAATTAATTAAATAAATCTCAATTCCTTAATTGTTAAGGTGGGTTGCCCACATCTATAAATAAGAGGAGTCTTATTATGGGTGAGTTGGTTGTTGACTTTTACAACATACGTAATTCCAATAGTTGGGAGAGTCGCCCCTTTTTCTATCTGAGATAGGAAAACTAGGGTTTGAGCCAATACCCTTCTTCTTGAAAATTCTTTTTCCTTGGTGGATCACCTCTGAGGCCATACACTTGGGTGGCTTACATTGATCGATGGAAGGAATCTACCCGAGATTCAGGAGATCATGAAGAAGTAGGAGGTGAACTCGCATGCACTGAGGAAGCTCGTTTCTACAAGGGTATGATTTCATAATTTTTTTTATTCTTCGTTTAATTAATAATTGTGCATAAAGGGTGATCCGGGTATATGGTTTGTATAAAATTTTAAACTCTGATTTTTAAACGTTTTCGCATTAATTTTTGCAATTTGATTGCGCTCATGAATATTACAAACCTAACAATGGCATCAGAGCCAAACCTTTATGCGAATTATTAATTGTTCAAAATTTGATATGTATGTTGATATGTGTTTTGAACAATTTATTTGGGCATAATTTTATTGTATAAAATTTATTTTAAAAAAAAAAACGTGATTCTATGTTAATTGTTAACTTTAGTTTCACGTGGATTGTTTTTTTTTTTAAAGGTTATTTGAGATTCGCTGATTCCAATAAAAAAAAAAGGAATCCAGGAACATGTTTTTCATATATAACATCTTATATATATAGTTAACAGTTTTTTTTTTGGTTAACGTGATGGGTGGTTATTATGTATATATATTATAATATTAATTGAAATTGGTATAATATATATCGTAACTATATATATAGTATATATAGTTAAATAAACTCTATATACGATAATATATATATATATATTATTTTTAATTATTTTATAATTAAAATAAAAAGTTTATTTTAATCTTAAAATAAAAGGTTTATTTTAATATTAAAATAAAAGAGTTTATTTTAATTTTAAAATTAAATTTCATGCTAACTAATTAGAGTTGGAATTGGATTCCATGATAACTAATTGGAGTTGAAATTGGATTTCATGTTTCCTTAAATAAAAGAGTTTATTTAACTATGAAATAAGATTTCATATTATTCAAAATAAAAGAGTTTATTTGTGAATAGGAAAGAGAATCCATGTTTCCTTAAATAAATGAGTTTATTTAGATATGAAATAAGATTTCATATTATTCAAAATAAAAGAGTTTATTTGTGAATAGGAAGAAGAATCCATGTTTCCTTAAATAAAGGAGTTTATTTAGATATGAAATAAGATTTCATATTATTCAAAATAAAGGAGTTTATTTGTGAATAGGAAAAGAAAATCCGTGTTTCCTTTAATAATTTTTTTTTTTCATGGAATTGGATTCCATAATTAATTAAAATAAAAGAGTTTATTTTGATTAAAGATTTTGATTAAAATAAAATAGTTTATTTTATTCAAAATTGAATAAATTAAAATAAAATAGTTTTATTTTGATTTAAATTTGGATTGAAATAAAGGAGTTTATTTTAATTCAAAATTAGATTTTATACTAACTAAATTTACCCATTAAATGATATCAATATATATATTGAATGTTTATTATTCATCGATGAATGTTATTTATTGATGCATATGATGATGTGTATGATAATAAATGGGATTGATTATGGACTATAGACCCGATGCGATTGGATTTTATTTTAGTTGGATGCATGAATGTATGGTTTTTATTAAATGGGGTCTCATGCGTACCTCGTCTTCTAAAATTTTCTTAATGTAAATTCTATCTCTCTCTATGTACTTCCCTTGATCAACGATCAAGGTTTCTATTTATTTTAAATAGTTTTGTAATAGGAATAGTTAGAATTATTTTGAAGAATTGGAGATCAAGGACAAGGAGCGCTTGAAGACCCGTTTGTAATGGAGCCCCAGGGTTTAAATGTAATAGTTATATTTAAATATTATTTCTTGCACCCCTAGGGTTTGACCTTTTGGTTCACTTGGTGGCTCTAGTGAACCAAACTAGAATAAAAGTCCATAATCAATTCGGGTAGAATATAGTATTCTATATGTGCATGCTTATACTATATATATTATATATTATGCAAACATGCTTGGCATGTTCATTAATATAACGCGTATTTTATATATATATATAAATGCTTGCTTAAAAACAAGATGAGACAAATTAATAATAAACCCCTCAATTTTTATATTAAGTCCTAAGCGTTCAAAGATATTTGGAATATCGAGCGTCGCTTTCTTACAGCATGATAAAATTAATAGAGTATTAAATATTTAATATGAGTTTGTTGTGTCACCACAAGGCAAGTATTAAGTATTTAAGATGTTAATTTATCACATTTGATGCTTATAAAGAAAATTGAACAATATTGTTTTGTTGTGTCACCACAAGGATGATATTTTCTTTTTTGAATATATGGAGTGCTAGGTCGGACTTAACTTGGATAATTTTGATTCTGATGTGCCACCACTTGATCAAAATAATCTAAGAGGCAAAAGAAAAGGAGTTGCATAGTTGATGTAATTGACAAAAGTTGTCTACCTATTTATTTATATATAGTTTGTTGTGTCACCACAAGGCTATATACATTTGAAATGGGATCCTTATTCTCACTAGTAAATCTTTAATTAGATATTGCTTAAACTATATATATTGAGGGTAATATAGTTTGAAGAAAATAGTGGGAGATACCAATTTAAAACAAGACCTAATTTATTTTGGTAATTAATAAAAGAATGTATGTTAAAATGTTGTTAATTACAAATTCATTTACGAAATTTTACAATGTCTAAAATTACTATCATTTGCGAAGCATATTAGATGCTAAATTAACCGGCCATCAATTAAGCGGATTGGTTAAGGAATTTGAGAATAGTTCTCATGGTTTGAAAAGTTATCTTATGTCCTTAATAATGCCTATCCTGCGCAATGGTTGCGAGAGACAATGCCTCTGAGGAAGACATTGCTACTTTTAGAAAGTGGCAAGATGATGCACGATTGGCTCAATGCATCATGCTCTCATCCATGAAAGTAACGAACTTGACGTCGGCATGAAACTATGGATGCTCCTACTATATTCTGCACATCAAGTAGTTGATGGTGAGGAAAGTAGGACTAATAGATATCGAGATATCTAAGGAGCTCTTCCGATCTAGAATGGCCAATGGCACTATAAGTATGCATAAAAAAAGTTCTTAACATAATCAATTTGATTGATCAATTAGGACAACCGGTTTTGTCATGGATGGAGAGTTGAGCCAAGATTTGATCTTGCACTCACTCCGGACTCCTTTCACAATTGTTGTGAATTTTCATATGAACAAGCTAGATATCGACTTATTTGATTTGCTTAACATATTGAAAAATGTTAAGAGTCACTTTCAACCAAGAAAGATCAAGTCTTCTTGGTAGGGGCCAAAGGATCTTCCGAAAAGAAGAACGATTCAAAGAAGGTAAATAGAAAGGCATAAACAAAGGATAATAAGAACAAAAGCGTCACGGATAGCAAAGGAGCTTGCTTCCACTTTGCAATAAGCACAGACATTTGGAAAGAAACGCAAGAAGCATCTTGCGAGGCTAACCAAAGAAGCTTAGTGAAGTTTGGTTTACAATACGCTTTTGTTCATGATTGAAATAATTTTTCTTTAAGTCGAGGTTCTACTTGGGTATTGGATACTGATTTTGGTTATCATAAATATAGATTTATGAAGGGACCAAGCGAAGTAGAAAGTTAAACAAGGTAAGTAATCCTATGTGTGGGAAATGAAGCAAAGGTTGCTTTGCGTATTAGTCATAGAAACTTATAGTTTAGCAATGCCTACGGCAAATCTATTAAGTCGATAAGTTGTTATTGTATTCCGGTTCTTGTTAAAAATATTATTTCCATTTTATTGTTGGATAATGAAATCTTTGGTATTATAATTAAGAACAATTGTTGTTCTATTTATAATAATAATGTTTTGTATAGAACTGGAATATTACTTAATAAATTTTGTATACTTGACTTACATGAAAATAATTTTACAAATTGAACAAACTAGTATAAGAAAAGGAGATGATCATTCAAAGAGTTGAATGTGTGTATTTGCTAAAATACAAGTGTGAATTATTTGAAAGGTTCAAAGAATTCAGAAGTGAAACAAATTGGCAAGGTATTAAGATTCTTTGATTAGACCAAGGAATAAATACTTGTGCAATAAGTTTTTAGATCATCTCAAATGGTTTTCTCATAATGGAAACATCCTGATACGCAATAATTGATTGATGTATCTGAATGGAAAATTCATACCTTGTTGGACATGGTGTGGTCCATAATGATTTCTGAGCATTCCAATATCCTTCAGGGGTCATATCCTAGAAATGGTCGCATATCTACGAAAAAGGTAACCTCAAAATCCATTTTCAAGACTCCATAAAAGTTATGGACGGGGAGGATTCTAATCTTAAGTTTGTTAAGATAAGGGGTTCCAACTTATGTGAAAAGGTTTCAAAGGATAAGCTTGGGACAAGATTTGACAAGTGTCGAATTGTGGGACATCCTAAAGTAAGTTTAGGGTATATGTTCTATAATTCTACTTAGCAAAAGGTGTTTGTTGTAAAACACGCATATTCTAAGATAAAGGTGTTTATCATTGAAGGGGCTAGTGGGAGGATAATAGATCTTGAAAAGTTCAAGAACCACAAAATACTATAAGTCAAATAAGAGGAACACAGAGATAGACCTATTATACCACAACCTAATATCGTAAATGCGAATAGTACCAAAGATACCTAGGAGGTATGGATTCATTATGGATGATGATGATGAGGTACACATCATAGAAGATGATGATCCGAGTTACATACGATGAGGTAAGAGTTCTAGTGTGTACAAAAGGGACGATGGGAGCGCCAGTGACATTCCTAATATTATATGTTGATATACTACGGATAAGGAATGACATACTAATGCTACAATCAGTAATGATAAAGTTGTCTAAACAATCCTCCATGAATGATTTGGGAAGAGTATCATTATTGGGGATGCAAATCTATATAGATAGATTTAAAAGGATGCTCGACTTAACCCAAGGAACGTATATTCATTTGATGCTAAAGTCGTTTAGCATGGAAAACTCCAAGAGATGTCTCATGTCGATGAGTTATGGAGTGTATCTCTCTTAATAGTCCCCACAGACTCCTGAAAAGAGAGGTCGCATGAGTGACAATCATGCATGCAATGAAATGTACGAGACTTGATGTTGATCAGTCATATTATGGAGAAGTTCACTATGAGTCGATGAAAAACATCTTAAAGTGCTTAACCTTAAGACTAAGGATGTGATCATATTCATGGTGGGTCTAAATTAAAACTAGAGGGCTTAATGGACTCAAGTTTTTCGAGACGCACCAAGATGATGAAAAAATCCACTTTAAGGTAAAGCGTTATCTTGAATAGTGGTGCGATGAATTGGAAAGGTTCCAAACAAACAAAGAGTTCTTTGGTTTAGAGATAAAGACAAAGTAAATAGCTATAAATGAAGCTGCAAGTTGATTGTTTGGATTAAAAGTTCATTACAGAACTAGGAATAGTTCCTAAGTCTCATCTTGGATCTAAACATGTGGTGTGGCACTTTCATTTGATTATAAGAATCATTGAAAGATGGGAAATCACTATAGAGATGGTGGATTCTCAAGAACAACATTACATATCCATTAACTAAAGCTTATCCAACAGCAGGATAATCGTCACTTAGAGAAGAAGAGTATAAGATACAATGGCGATTGGCTTTAGTGCAAGTGGGAGATTGAAAGTAATATGCACACAAGCCAATCATGTTTGATGATAAAGCATATACTTTGTAACAATCTTATTCATTTATTAATAAAAGTATTAATTTATTAAAGTCTTTTAATTATCTACATGATGCTATTTTATAATATGTGATAAACCCATAGTTTTAAGCAATGCTTTTAGAATAATGATGATGATCATTCTAATGAGATCTAAATTCTTAGCAAGCTTAAAACTAAAATAGTTCCCAATCATTGGATTACTAAATTGGGGATTAGTGAATCCGGATAGATTGGTACATCGTTCTTTTGCTCATTGGATGAGGATGATTGATCTCATGATCATTTGTGTGGAACACTAAAGCAAGTATGTAGGTGCTTATTAGAGAATAAGTTCATTTGATCGTGGGCTCGCTCGCTAAGGAATACCTAATGGAGTTTTACTTGCTGTCATAGGAATTCTGTAGTGATAGTAGTACTGAGTGATCCTTGGACTTGAGATCATCATAGTATCTTGTGTATGATGAGTTATACTTTGACTTATTCCTTAAGACCCTTAGGGTATATCAAAGGGTATGCTTGGGTATAATAAGTTGTATATGGAGATAATGTATGATCAATAAAGAATCTACCACTTCTATTAAAGAAGAGAAATGTCCTATGTGATTCAATAAATGACAACCCAGTCCTCCTTGGCGAAAATGCGTAATGAAATTAGAAAGGAGTTTCTAATTTGCATTATTTGGTGTTATGCATTTAAGAGTCGAAATACATATAATTAAATAAAATAAGACTTGTGGTAATTCCATGTCTTATATTTAATTGGGACATTGTATGGTGGAAGGATTGAATTATCGGTAACTATTTACTCAAAGGTTCTTTTATGATTAATGTTGAAATCTATATTATCTGGAAAGTCGTTGATCGATGGTTAGGAGGCTTATCCTATTGTAGAATAAATATTATTTATTTAAATAAATTAATTGTTTAATTTATTTATTTAAATAAGATTAGAATTGTTCTAATTGATTTATTCACAACCAGGTTTAATAGGGAGAACCTAAAGGGTTACACCATAAAAGAAAGAATAATTATTTAAGAAGTTAATGGCATAATCGTAATAATATGTTATGTATATTTAATTTAATCTATGGTGATAGAATAAATTAAATAGCTTAATATTATTATTTAATATTTTAGAAATATTAAATATAAATTAATAAGAGGAGTCTTATTAATATTATTATAATTATTATTATTTTAATTTCTAAAAGAGTTTAGGAATTAATTTAATATAAGTACTCTCATTTATTCCTAATTGGATTAGGAAGGAAAATTAGTTAAAGGAGTTTAATTAATTATCCCTAATAAGATTAGGGAGCTTAATTAATTAAAAGAATTTAATTAATTAAATAAATCTCAATTCCTTAATTGTTAAGGTGGGTTGCCCACATCTATAAATAGAGGAGTCTTATTATGGGTGAGTTGGTTGTTGACTTTTACAACATACGTAATTCCAATAGTTGGGAGAGTACGCCCCCTTTTTCTATACAGATAGGAAAAACTAGGGTTTGAGCCAATACCTCTTCTTCTTGAAAATTCTTTTTCCTTGGTGGATCACCTCTAGAGGCCATACACTTGGGTGGCTTACATTGATCAAAGGAAGGAATCTACCCGGAGAGATTCAGGAGATCATGAGAGAAGTAGGAGGTGAACTCGTACCTGAGGAAGCTCGTTTCTACAAGGGTATGATTTCATAATTTTTTTATTCTTCGTTTAATTAATAATTGTGCATAAAGGGTGATCCAGGTATATGGTTTGTATAAAATTTTAAACTCTAATTTTTACATGTTTTCGCATTAATTTTTGTAATTTGATTGCGTTCATGAATATTACAAACCTAACACCAAATGTTGAAATTTTTCCGCATCCACTGATTTTGATAGATAGGCTTCTTCTAAAACCTTCAACAAGATCGTCCGGTGATCCTCGGAAGTTAGGACTAAGTCCAAGATTGAGATTTGGTGTGGAGCTTCTTTTAAGCTTAAAACCACCTTGGCTTTGTTATGACCCATAGTGCGGAGGAATTTTTCAATCTTCCATGGGTATTTTCCCCTTTGATTTGATGGTAGACTTCATCACCCGTTGGGGAAGATACAGTGGATTTTCCTTCGACACTGCAGTAGTTGTATGGGAGGTGGATCCTTCACCTTCTCCATAATTTCATGGCACTTTGTGCAAGCTAACAATAGGATATTGTGCTCTGCATGGTAAGTTGATTGGCTCTAGAGCGGCCACTTTCAAAGGATTGTTACTTCCCTTGAGTTGAATTGTTGGTATTTGAGTGATTTGCTAGTCTCATCATTTTTCGTGGATATGACTGCTACCAATCCCTTCCACTTAGTGGGACAGGTATTCTCACTCTCACTCTCACCACTGTCAATTAAATTCTGGATAAGGTGGCGGAGTGCCCAGCATTCTTCTGTGATGTGACCGCGAGAATGGGAGTGATATTGACATACTCTATCAGAATTGTACTGTCCTGAACGGGGATTAACCGGAGGAAGTAGGGAAGTGATTCTTCCTTCATTGATTAGCATCTGCAGGATTTCCTCCATAGGTTAGCCTAGGTATATAAATTCCCTTTTATTGGCGAAATCCCGACGGGTTTTAGCATTTGCTCTTCTTATCACTTTGTCCTCCAGCATTTCATTTTCTGAAGGTGACGAGAGTATATTCGTGACAAGAGGGAGGAGACTAGCATGCTATTGGCTGACTAACCGGCGTGTAACTTGATGCTGATAGGTCACCAGTTCTGCCAATTATTCAATCTGCTTGCATAGATCTTTCATCTTACGTTCCATAGTGAACTGGAACTTGGCATAATCCCATTTGTCAACCCCATCTTTGGTGGTCTGAGATGATTCGCCATTGTAATTGGAACTTTGTCCATTACTCCAATAAATCATGTTGACCTCTTCTTCTTTGTGTTGAGGAAGAGGATTGTCTTGTACGTGAGGTTGATCTGGTTTGGTGACCACGATCTCACCGTTATCTATCAGGTCTTGGATCTTGTGTTTCAAGGCCCAACAATCTTGAGTATCATGTCCAGGTGCCTCGGCATGATAAGCACATTTCCGAGCACCATTGAAACCCCGTCCATTAGGGCTGGCTAGTGGAAGAAGGTGCGTGCTTTTCTTATGTGTTGTCAGAAGAGTGAGAATATTCTCGAGTGAGTCCCCTAAAGGTGTGAACACTCGAGGGCGTTTGACTTCTCCACTTTTTGGCATTGCAGGGTTTAAAGACTGTGCTTGAAAGGGAGTGTAACTTCTCCTTTGGATAGGCATGTTCTGATTGCCTTTTTGACCCTGTAGTATCAGGGAAACATCTTCCTCTTTCTTTTTATGGACCCTCCGGGGGTTGTTTCCATAATTTCTGGATTGGATGTGCTCAGCAACAGCTTTAAGGGCAACTAGGTCTTGAATTTTTTTGGACTTCAATCTCATCTCAGCCATCTCCCTATGTTTGACCATTTCAGAAAATGGTTTACCGATGCTGGCTAAAACTCTTTCATAGAAATGAGCTTCTTGTATGTCTATGAAAGTCATGACCATTTCTGATTCTGTCATGGAAGGAATAACTTGGGCAGCCAGGCATCTCCACCTTTGAGCATACTCTCTAAAAGACTCATTAGACTATTTCTTGACCTTGGTAATTTGATACCGGTCAGGAGCCATCTAAGACTGAAAGCTATATTGTGTGAGGAAGGCGTGTGCTAGCTCTTCCCAGTTATAGATCTTTGAATTGTCTAATTTGGTGTACCACGAACAGGCTTCTCCAGTCAGACTTTTCTGGAACAGCTGCATTCTGAGCTTCTCGTCCTCTGCATAAGATCCGAGTTCTCCAATAAACACCTTCAAATGTGTGTAAGGATCTCCTAACCCGTCATATTTTTTGAAGTCAGGAGTCTTAAACTTTTTTGGATAATGAACACCAGGGAAAATGCAAAGGTCAGCATATGAAACACTCATGTGTGTTCCAATTCCTTTGATAGAACGTAGGGTCTCTTCCATTTGGAGGACTTTCTTTTTGATGTCACCGGTGTCTGGATCTCCTGTGAGATGGGTGGCATCATGAATTTTGTTGGTCGTATCCAATGCAGCTTCGAATATTATAATGACACAGGTTCCCCCTTGGGTAGAGGATTCAGCATGTACGGGTATGTTTGGACCCTGAGTAGACTGGTGTAGTTCTTTAAGCAGAACAGCCAAATCTGTAATTTGTTTGCTTAATCCGTTGAATTCTTTGCGAGAAACTGGATTAAGGTCAGTTTAGTCAAATGATGACATGATTGACTATAGGCTTGCAGCCTTTTTGGATCTTGACTGGGAAGTGGGTCCGATTGGTTCCCTACGAAAGACTTGCATAGTTTAGTCTTTAGGGAATATGTAAATAATGACATGCTATGTGATTGTCCGTTTTAGGAATTTTATCCTGCAAAATGGATGTCAGCTATTTGTAATACAGGATAACATGTTTAAAATATGTATGTGTACACATTTCTTCATATTTCTCATTACATGGAGATAGATATGGAATGAAATTACAAGTAATTGTGTTTACAAGTAATTTAAAATGAGAAAACATGAAGAGACTTTTCTCCGTATTAGTTTTATCAGAGGCTGACCTATCTTAGGTTACTCTCGCGTCTTTTTGGCATGAAGGTTCCCAAATTATCGCAATTTACTCAACGGGAGATTAATCCGGTCTTTTAACTAGAGCGAATTTGGGTGGTGCCTTTCCTGAGCCTCGCGGGAATTAGTCTTCCTACGAGTCCAGTAATCAAACACCGACATGATAGCCTCCTAGTGGAGGGACAACACAACATACATTCACATACATCGCGTCTCACCGTATGGAAATGATGACATGTGCGAAGCACTAATATCACAAGCAGATATGGTGAAAAGCACTAAGTGCAATAAGTAAATGCATTCGTACACATTCATCATAAATATAAATGCAACATCCACACACAAGCAGATAATAGTTTTGAAAAAAATTGAAGTAGCTGCTTAAGTCCTCTTACTGGATGTCCCCAGCAGAGTCACCACCTGTCGACGTCGAGATTTTTAGTTGTCCCTTTCCATTACTTGTTCTTTGGTGTTCTCATGTTAGGTGAGATTTGTTTGAAAAAATAAGTGAAAAAGGTCCGACATGTATAATGTCGATGATGGAATTTATTAAGAGTCGCCATTGGTTTTTAAATGGTTGTACCAACACAACCGAGAAAAGGTTTGCACATTAACCCAATGATGTGACATTTGCTAAGCGAATTCGGTGAAACCAAGATTCATTAGGGTCCGGGGACTTGATTATGCGGAGGGAAGGTGTTAGGCACCCCCCGACATCCGTGTTACCACTGTGACCGCCTCTTTTCAAGAAACTAATATCTGAATGTGTGTGTGTGTGGGTCAATGTGCTATTTATTTGGAAGTGGTGCGAGGCCTCGTTCGCACCTATATACACAGGGTTTGAATTTATGTAAAAATTCAATTTTAGCAAGATATGGTAGTGATATTTTATAAAAGAGGTTTTTTCAAACCCTTATGCTCAATAGTAATTGAGACCTTTTACACTTCTATTTATGTGTTCGGCTTGATTGATTTTATTTTTAAGATGCAAAGCCTCTATAAGAAAATAATGTACAAAATAATGCTGATTTCCTCGTGGGTATGAAAACCATCTGAGGAAATTCAGACACCTTAGCAGAATAATTTACAAAGTCGCTACAATGAAAATGTCCATCACGGAACCGAATCTAGATCTAATAAAATTTGAATCATGTGATCACATGATTCCTAGGCTCACATGATACCGCAATTTGTATGAAAGCAGTAAGCAGATATATATATATATATATATATATAAGCTGTAAATATATATATACAGACATGATCACCAACCACGAAGCACCTCCATGGGGGATTAGAAATGTAAATAAAGCTATAAAAGCTATCAACCACCAAGGACGAAACTCCAGGTGGGACAAAACGTAAATAAAGTTGTAAAGCTATAAACCACCACGGAGGAAACTCCAGGCGGGATAAAACATGAATAAAGCTGTAAAAGCGATCAACTACCACGAAGTAAACTCCATGCAGGACGAAACATAAAGAAAGCTGTAAAAGCGATCAACCACCACGAAGTAAACTCCAAGTGGGACGAAAAGATATATATATATATATAAGCAATAAACGCACCGGATGTAAAATCCAGGCTCATCGAACAGAGTTCGACAACAGTTCATATATATATATATATATATATATATATATATAAGTGAGTAAACGCTCCAGATGTAAAATTCAGGCTCATCGAACAAAGTTCGACACACAGTTCATATATATATATAAGTATATATATATATATAAGCAAATAAACGCTCCAGACCGAAGTCTAGGCTCAATCGAGGCATAACTCGATAATGTTAGTCCATATATATAAATATATATGTATATACAAACTGAAATAAAACCACGGACCGAAGTCCGGGCAAACACACGCAACACGACTCTCAACGTGAAGAAGGGTGTGTACAAAGATGAAGAGAAAGGCTTTAAAGTGTGTGAGAAGGCTTACAGTGGGCTGCCAAAGAAGACTTCTATATCTTTAAAGTGGATGAAACTCAGCTCCATAGCAGTCAAGAAGTAGCTATATGTGAGCTCACAAGTGTATAAAATGAGAAAGCACTCAGTATATTGTAAGTACGGAGCAAATTTGACAGGGCTTCCTCGCCTTTTCTTTCTCTTAAAATGGCCACCCCAAGCCTTCTATTTATAGAGGGGGAGCCGCAGTGTACTGAAATTTGCCCTTGGGTTACTTGCCGAGTTTTCTTGGGTTGTGTCGTCTCACAGTATGTGCACATAGGCACTGTAATGTTCGCTCGAACTTTCAGAATTGCAATATGGGCATCCGACTGAGGTATATATGTGACACCCCCAAAACAGGTCCAATCCATCCAACCTATTCTGAGTCGCCAAATACGTGGTACAGAAAACAACTACAACTTTATTACAACAATTGTCGTGCAAAATACAACAACACATATGTTGTGAGTTTTGATACAAATATATACCAACTGTGACTCTTGACACCAACTTGGATAGCACGTCACAATGGCACCTTACATAAAGGTACAGTCAATAATTGTTTTAGAAATTAAAATATTTGGAAAATGATCAAGAAAACCTTCGTACATGGGAGGCCATACGTCTAGGTTATAATAGATATCATATGCCCACAGAATTATCCTTGGTTGACCTAATAAACCCCAAAGAAAAACGAAAAGATTACTATCATGTTCTTTCCAGTGGTGAGTCTTCTCTTGACATATAATTATCTCCGTTTTCTCCAAGTGAGAATTATATTTCAAATAAACTCCAAGATCATATAGGTAGTGCTCGTAGATATACTCAGTAAGTGGATGTGCGCAACCCTCTCTTATGATGACACGAGGTTGTATGTCTTTAGACATCTTGTATAATAGTGGCAAAACACCCTTCCAACGTTGAGTTCACCTCACCCTATTTGATTCACCAAATATAACTATTAAATGATGACCACCGTTCTATTCCCCTCATACCCCGCTTTCGACCCATTTTACACTCTTATTACTTGAAAGGAATTGTGAAGCAAAAGGGTGAGCACAACTAACTAGCGATAAAGAATATCATGACTAAAGATAATTAAATTATCAATAGCCTTCATCAATAATAAATCAGAGATTTAGAACATATGGTAGATGATAAAAAAATTTCAACCATAGTTGCAGCGGAACGAGCAATCCATTAGAAGAGTCAAATTGACCATAAAGTCTATTATCTTCTCCATGTTAAAAATCCACCAACAATATTTTATCCCTGTAACATCAATTAACAGCTCTGGTCCACAATCATATGAATAACTCATAATCATAATTGTGATTCTAAATTCCTTTTCGCATCCAGGACGAAGATAATTTTCATCACATGTCTTTACCTAAAACATCAAAGATTATGGTTATACCAAATCACAGTTCCTGTTCATAATCATACTAATAAATTCATCTTTGCACTACGGGCCAAAGATATTCATCAACAGTTCATATTTTCACTACTTGCCAAAGATATTCAACAACAGGTCATCTTTGCACTACGGGCCAAAGATATTCATCAACAATTCATCTTTGCACTACATGCCAAAGATATTCTTCAACAGTTCATGTGACGCCCCCAAAATTAGGTATACGTCACCCATATTGGGTCGCCACTTACATGGTACATAAATTTAAATACAACTTCATAATACAACTGTCGTGTACAATATGACAAAACATAAACTGTGAGTTTGAATACAAATATTGTCTACTAGAGATTATACAAACTCAAAAGGAGTCCTTATTACAATTATTATTACACTATTTCACAGAATAGTGAGGACTACTAATGCTATCATCTCGTCCGTCATTCCGCTTCCCGACTAGTCCTCTCGCTACGTTCTCATTTCTCAAGAGAACAATAAAAGTAAAAGGTGAGCTCAACTAGCCCAAGAGGGAAATATTATAACTAAGATAATGCGGAATATATTATCGTTAGCCTTCAACAGTGTTAAACTGATACAATATAACAACCATCAAGTTTAACTACAGTGGAACAAGCAATCCATTAAAAGAGTCAAGTAGAGAATAAAATCTATTATCTTTTATGATTTAGAAGGTTTTCATCACTTTTATCACGAGACTCGACAATAAATAATCCACATCATCGAATCACCCCGCACTCTACTGACCAGGATATTCTTTAGTATCACGACCACAATTATCCATGCACTACGGGCCAAGAATATTTATGTATTCAATAATGGTCATGATCATGCCAACAATCGTCCCATCAATGCACTACGGACCAATGAGGACTTTTACCACATCATTTGTAACATTACGGTCATGATTACAATCATAATCCTTGGTCATAATCATACCAAGTCCATCTATGCGATATAGGCTACGAGATGACTTTCAACAAAATATAAACATGAGGATGATGACAATGATATAAGAATTCAATAAAACAAGTTCAAGAATTATTTTATCCGAGGATCTAATAACGTCCCAAATTGTCAACATGATACTTCTTTGTAGAAAGCAAAATTCAAGAATGCTCGAAGAATATTTCCATGAAAAAATCTTTGGATGAAGCGCAAAATATCAAGGATATTCCACTAATTTCATGGAGTATAGAAGTCAAAACTTTAACCAACCGAGTATAATAAGGAATAGAATAACAAAAGAAATCACCGGTATGCGATAGAATCCAAGACAGGCGAGTTATTCCAATGAGAATAATAAATAACGGAATTAGGTCCCAAGAAAAAGCGCACTGCATGTGATATTCAACAGAATAATAAAGACGGAATCGGTCCCACAGAAAAGCGCATGATGTGATATTCCAATGAATAATAAAGAGCGAAATCGGGCCCGTAGAATGCATGCATGACATGTATATTCCAATGCAGAATAATAAAAACGGAATCAGTCCAACGTAAAATGCACGACGAGGATATTCCAATAGAATAATAAAGACGGAACCAGTCCGTGCCAGAAACGCATGCATGACATGGATGTTCTAACGAATGATAAAGAATGGAACAACAAAAGTTCTCTTCATAGATAAGAAAGAAATAATACTCCTACCTTGGAAAAAAGCTGATCTTCGGAATAGTGAGGTAGCAGTTTTTCTTCTTCTTTCTCTCTATAATTTCTCTCTATAATAATCACTCTAAATCTTTTGTGAATTGGTGAGAAATGAAGGAAGAATGATCTTCTATTTATAGGAAAATATAGTTTCGATAATTGCACGTTTTGGGGCTCAAAAATTACGATCTGAATACCTCCAACTTTTCTTTCATTTATAATTTAGTCCTCGCAAGTATTATCAATCTTGCACCAACTCTCCTAATAGTAAATAATGTGAATCAATAGTTCAATCATGTGAATCAATAGTATAATCATGTGAAAAATACAAATTTCAATTATAGTACCTCCATCTATACCTCCATTTTAATTTAGTTATGCAAGTATTATCAATCTTGCACCAACTCCCCTAATAGTAAATAATGTGATTAAATAGTACACATATGTGAACAAATAGTTATATAAGCATGTGAATTAGTAGCAATTAATTGCTCATTTATCCGATAAATTACCCGATTTATCAATATAACCCCTGAGACATCAATTATCATCTAATAAATGTCGATTTTCACTAACACAAACAATTCCAACATAATGAAACTATTTTTATCAAAAATATAAATTTTGAAAATTTGAAGTTTGACTTTTCCCAAAAAAGTCAACTGTTGACTTTTTGACCAAATAGTGAATCTAGGAAAATTTTGTGTTTATAGACTATTTTTACTAATTTCATCGTTCTGGACTCAAATATCACGTCCGCGTCTCCAAATTCAACTCCGAACAACATTCATTATTAATATTATAACTTACAATATTTATCAACCAGGTCGTTCCCAGGAAAGAGAGGGCTTTCCAATAAGGATTTCTCCCTATTGGCGCGCAATTAGGTGACCAAACCTCTCCTTGACAGAACTTCTAGACATTGTAAATATTACAATTTATAATATGAATAACTTTGTCATCTCAAATATTGATTTAATAAAAAACATTTTATGCAGATGATACTGTGACAATAATTGAATCAATAATATGATGGATATGATGCAGCAATTACTATAGTAATAATTGAGTATAAGTAACTTCTCACGTAAGCATCAATAATCAATACCGTGTGCTACTATGCAACCACGCGTATTACTATACTTTTAACACCAGGTGTTTCAACAGTTAACAGTAAAACTTCCTCCGTTATTTTCATAAAGTATTTTTATCGCTTTCTCAATCCGACAATAATTCCGTTGTGGGGGTCCACCAATGATTGTGTCGTTGTACGAATATTCCTTGTTAAAAAGAATATTCCCCGACCAATCAAATATTATATAACAACTTGCGTACTTTGCAAAATTTGTAAATATTACCCACAACTATAACATTATATCAAATCCACACCATAATATTTAAAAATATATTTCGAGAAAATTTAATCTTTATTCAAAAAGTTGGGGTCTTACACCCTCCCCTTCTTATGAAATTTCGTCCTCGAAATTAGGGTACGTACTTGGTATGTCGAAGAGGTAAGGATATCTTGATTTTATCTCAGATTCTAACTCCCAGGTCATTTCTTCCACATCGTGGTTTCTCCACAAAACTTTGACTTGAGGTATAACCTTGGAGCGTAGAATATGATCCTTTTTATCCAAGATTTTAACAAGTAACTCTTCATACGTTAAATCTTCCTCTATCTTGTCTGGTTCTAATTCAATAATGTGGTTCGGGTCTTTCACATATTTACGTAACATAGATATGTGAAAAACGTTATGAACACGAGACATACATGGCGGTAAAGCCAGTCTATACGCCACAGTTCCTACTCGATTGAGGATTAAAAATGGGCCAATGAATCGAGGTTTGAGCTTTCCTCTCTTTCCAAATCTCGTAACTCCCTTCCATGGAGCAACACGTAATAACACATGATCTCCAATATTGAATTCCACGTCCTTTCGATGAAGATCAGCATAACTCTTTTGTCGATCTTGTGAGGTTTTTATACGTTGTCGGATCGTTTAAATCTTTTCCGTAGTCATACGTACCAACCTCGGTCCCAACAACGTTGCTTCACCCACCTCATCCCAAATCTTTGAGAACGACACTTTCTTCCATACAACGCCTCAAATGGAGTCATGCCAATACTTGCTTGATAACTTGTTGTTGTGAAAAACTCCACCAATGGTAGGAACTTATCCCAACTTCCCTTGAAGTCAAGGACACAGAGTCTTAATAGATCTTCAAGAGTTTGAATGGTCCTCTCTGACTGCCCGTCCGTTTGAGGATAAATCGTAAATCCGTGCCCATAGCTTTTTGCAAACTAACCCAAAATCTTGAAGTGAATCTTGGGTCTCGATCAGAAACTATGGATACTAGCATACCATGCAGTCTTACAATCTCGTTTATGTACATACGAGCAAGACGTTCAAGAGTATAAGTTTCTCGAATAGGTAAGAAATGAGCAGACTTGGTCAATCTATCAACAATGACCCAAATTGCATCTATGCCTTGAGAAACCTTGGGAAGACCAGTAACGAAATCCATAGTAATGTGTTCCCACTTCCATTCTATAATTTCAAGTGGTTTTAATGGACCTTTTGGTACTTGATGCTCTGCCTTGACTCGTTGACAAGTTAAACACCTTGAGATAAACTCTGCTATCTCTCTCTTCATATTGCTCCACCAAAATGTATGTCGAACACAAAGTCATGATTTTATACTTTAAATCAGGGTTGTTAGGAATACAAAGTCTGGAGTTGACTCAAATTATTCCTTCCTCGTCGATTCTTGCTTCCGGCATAGCACCTTCTTGCACTTTCTTCTTCATATGCATTAGCTCCAGGTCTGTAGCTTGAGCAGCTTTAACTTTATCGATTAAAGTCGATTCTACTCGTATGTTTGCCATAGTCATGTGGGTCCCTGAAGTCTTTATCTCTAACTCCATCCTTTGCAAGTCATACAAAATGGGCCTTTGCGTTGACAATATTGCACTCGTACCCGCATATGATCTTCTACTTTCGGTCGTCGCCTACCACGTTAAGCTTTTCAGGGATGGTATTGGATGGTATGATCATAATCTTTCAACAGTTTAAGCCAACGTCATTGTCGCATGTTGAGTTCCTTTTGAGTGAAGAAATATTTGAGGCATTTATGATCCGTAAAGATCTCCACTTTCTCTCCATACAAGTAATGCCTCCAAATTTTAAGTGCAAAAAACAACAAACTTAACTCTAGATCATGAGTAGGATAACTCCTCTCATATTCTTTGAGTTGCCTTGAGGCATAGGCTATGACTTTCCCATGTTGCATGAGAAAACAAATCCCTCCGAACCAGATGGTATTGTCAGAACAGGTGCTGAAATGAGTCTCCTTTTGAGTTCTTGAAAACTCTTCTCACATTCCTCGCTCTAACCGAACTTTGTATCTTTCCGAGTCAGCTGAGTTAATGGAGTAGCGATTCGAGAAAATCCTTCCACGAATCTCCGATAATAACCAAATAAACCGAGAAAGCTACGTACTTGATCCATCGATTTGGGTTGCTCGACTTTGAATAGCTTCAATCTTTGTTTAAATCAATGGATATTCCATGACTTGATACTACGTCTGACGCCCCCAAATCAAGTGTAACATCGATTCTGAGGACATGGTGCTCACGATACAACATATATAATCATCTATCTAAGTAACTCTAATAATAATAATATTAACTATTACATACTTATTCAAAATAAAGTCCCAAGTCTTTACAACCTTTAATAAACTAAAACTTAAACTTAGTGTTTATCGCTACATCACATCATATGCGAAAATATAATTATTACATAAATAACTCTCATCATTTCATCTTAGACTTTCCTTTGTCCTTGCCCGAGCCCTCGCCATATCACTATAAATCGAAAGGTTTAAGCAAGAATGAGCACAAATTGCCCAGCAAGTATATAAAGTAGTTTGAGAACATACATCAGAAGTAAAAGCATTAGTATGAATATTTCTCAACGGTTGAAATAAATATCAAGAGATAAACTGGAATATCAAGATAAGAGTTCTGGAATTCTCAATAGCATACTAAGGGGTGTTAGATACCCTGAACATTACTTTGTTTCATCAAAAACCATCAGACGGTTTAAAAATCAAATAGATTGTAAATGGTCTCTACAAGTACTCTAGGTGATCAGCCTATCGTACCCTACATTGTGCACAAGTATAAAGTTTAAACGCATAAGCGTAAATGGGACTATATGTCCGACATCAGTTACCCCATTATCCGGGTTGTTCATCTTAGTATTCATGCGGGACCTTACCAAAGCAATTTGGATTGGTAAACATTCAATAGCTTCAAAGGATTTGAATTGTTCAAACAATATACTATGTTTGCATCAATAACATCTAGCTGAAACGAAAGCTAGAAAGCATGCTTGAATATAGTACATTTAACGAACTTTAAAGTATAGCAGTTGCAATAGGAACTGAATAATCATCAATAACGTTTCGCATCTCAATTAAAGTTATAGAACTTTACAATAAAGGAGCTTGCACGAATGATTAATTAATCACAAGCCCAAACTTACCCTCGCTGCAATCAACTGAATAAGAGTTGAATAAATTCATAATGAAAAATAGGGTAAGAAACTTGCCTTGCTCGTTGTTTACCAATAACAGATTAACAGCTTACAACTATCTACACTTCACGTGCCTACTACAATTGTATAATCATGCACATCAACTATTAGCAACGCATAGTAGTTATAATATAAACTTTACTCTATAATTTTCAGAGTTTACTCTACGATTTTCACTGACTCTACGATTTTCAGAGTTTACTCTACGATTTTCACTGACTCTACAATTTTCAGTGTTTACTCTACGATTTTCATTGACTCTACTATTTTTACTCTACGATTTTCACTGACTCTACAATTTTCAGAGACTCTACGATTTTTACTCTACGATTTTCATTGACTCTACGATTTTAATTGACTCTACGATTTTTACTCTACGATTTTCACTGACTCTACGATTTTCACTGACTCTACGATTTTTACTGACTCTACGATTTTCAGAGTTTACTCTCTACGATTTTCTTGACTCTACGATTTTATTCCCCGCTTAACCTAAAGATGATATGGCCATGATACTTGGACACAATAAACTTCATACATCAAGGTATTTTACAAAAATATAACATTCATAAAATTAGCATGCTAAGACCACAAACCAACTGCATAGAAAAGCGTGCCAGCACTAGTTTTATACTTAGAAAAAATTTAAAATTTCCGAGATTACAGTAGATTTTATTACCAACATGCATGCTTACGATTTTCATAACTTGCTCAATTTAACTCCCTTTCTTATGAAATTTGGACAGGTTGTACCTCATGCTACATACTATTTTATTAAATTATAACATACGCTTATCGAGTTATCTACACCATGATTCCGAGGCTCCGAAAAACTCCTAAAATCACAGATTTCACATTCAACCAACTTTGAAAAATTTTGTGATTTTGATTCTAACATGCACGGGCTTGACTCTCTCTTGTCGCATCACTTCTACCAACATATATGAACATGCTACAACAAACCAACTCACTAAATTACCATGCTATGAACAAATTGACTACAAAGAGGCATTTTTTCAACATATCGCATACATTCATGAAATATTTGATTCTCTATATAATTGCAACATGTTTAAACCATACTTTTCATTCCTTATCCTCCTCATAATAGAAACCAACAATATTATCATAGCCTTACGAAATCAACATAAACCATTTACCATGGCTATACATGCTTTTTCACTATTTTTCTTCAAGAACATGAAAAAGACAGTTTCATAGCTTACCTTTATGGATGAATTTCCCTTGCGTTAATTTGATTATCCCTCTTCCTTGCTTGTTAGTTGCTAAGAGATCTCTAGAATACTACCACACTATCTATATATGTATAGCTTTGTTAGAGTCTTTTGATTCCCATAACCCCCAACACTAATGATTAGTTACTCACAGTACTTAATAATACAATAATATAGTTAATTAATAGGAAGAATGTGGGAGTTAAAGAAAATGAATGTGGGAGTTAAAAAGAATTTTGGTTTTAAGGAATAAAATAAATTACTTCCACCCTAGCTATTATGTAATATACGTATACTCCCTCCCTTGTCCCGAGTTAATAGTCTCATGGGTCCATCAGTTCAGCTAATTTCTATTACAAAAATATATATTATTTTAATCAATTAATAAGCTATTTGACTATTTTACCCTTCGGAACCAAACTTTGCGAACCATATATCGATTCCTACTAAAGTCAACGTTCCGGACGTCAAGGGACTATCCGTTTAGTCAAATTCATCTCTGAAATTCGTAGTTGACTTTTTTCTCGAAAAAGTCAACAGGTTGACTTTGACCAAAAAGTCAACTGTGATACTTTTTCGGTATATCCTGACTAATTTCGACGTTCCGGACTCGAATACACAGTTCGCATATCTAAATTCTGCTCCTAACTCCAGCTCATGATTTAATACCATCCCACGTAATAAAATAGAATAATTCCCTAATTAATTTTATTTAAATAGTTAAATAAAATTAAACCAACCATTTAAATACATCTCATCATATATCTTGAAATAAGACATATATGTACCACACACATACATCTAATAAATGAAATCACCCAAAAGTTTTATATAAATTCGTTTATTAACATTTCTTAAATTACGTAAAAAAAATATTAAAAAAATAATAAAAATAAAACTTGGATATTACACTACGTGCCCAAGGAATACTACTTCCTCAAGCCAGAACTCGTATTTCTTTAACTTGGCATAAAGCTTATATTCACGGAGCTTTTGGAGTATCAGCCTCAAGTGTTGCTCATGATCTTCACGGCTTTTGGAATAAATAAGGATGTCATCAATAAAGACGACCACAAAGTGATCCAAATATTCCTTGAATACTCGGTTCATCATATCCATGAAGGCAGGAGGAGCATTAGTCAATCCAAAAGACATGACTAAGAATTCATAATGCTCGTACCGGATTCTGAAGGTAGTCTTTGGAATATCCTCAGTTTTAACCTTCAGCTGATGATATCCAGAACGAAGATCGATCTTTGAAAAAAATTGTGCTCCTTGTAATCGATCAAACAGTCATCATCAATACGTGGCAATGGGTACCTATTTTTGATGGTGACATGATTCAACTCCCGATAATCAATACAAAGTCGCATACTCCCATCTTTCTTCTTCACGAATAGAACAGAGCACCCCGAGGAGACGTCTTGGGACGAATGAAACCAATGTCTAACAATTCCTGCAATTGGGTCTTTAACTCCTCGAAGTTCAATAGGAGCCATTCGATATGGGGCTTTGGAAATGGGTTTTATCTTAGGGTTCAAGGTCGATACAAAATTCAACTTCACGCCTGGGTAGGCCGGAAGTTCTTCGAGAATACGTCGGAAAATTTATTAACAATAAAAATATCCTTCAAATCTGACGTATTTTTGTTTAAATCCGTGACATGAGCTAAGAAAGCTTGACATCCATTTTTCAATAAACGAATAGCTTTGTGGCTTGAGATGACCGTGATTGATTTTAATGGTTTGGTCGCTTGAATTCGCATAATAGGTTTATTAGGAATATGAAAGCTAACAACCTTACGAAAATAATCAATTTTAGCATGATGAGTAGTTAACCAATCAATCCCTAGAATCACGTCAAATGCAAGTATTTTTAAGGAGATAAGATCAACGAATAACGTCAGCGGTTCTGGATTTGAATCAAACAAGACTTATAAACAAAGGGATGTAATGAAGGTTTCTCCTAATGGAGTTTCAACAGATAAGTCAAAGTCTAATTTCTCTGTAGTCAAATTTAAACGTTGAGCGCAAGTAGGAGAAATAAAAGAATGGGTAGAACTGGTATCAAATAAGGTATAGACTTCAATAGAGTTTATGATAAGCTTACCCATGATGACCTCGTTCGGGTTCCTTTCTTTCTGGGAGGACACAACAAATGCTCTCCCTTGCACCATCGGCTTTGACTTTCCTGGGACGGCCTTTGGTGCCTCCATCCTAGCTGAACTTGTCTTCGGTGAATGACAAAATCGGGCTAGGTGACCTTCTCTTCTATAATTATAACACGCTTTGGATGGCATCGCGCAGTTTGGACTGATATGTCCCTCCCCTCCGTATTTGAAGCATATGATAGGTGGTTGTTCTCCTTCCTTAACCACGGTTGCTGGTGCTGACGTCTTTCTATCATTTTTGAATCTCCTTTTCTTGAAATGTCCATTTATACTGTCTTGGCAATGATTACCACCGAAGTGGTTACCATTTCTGGCATATTGATTCCCTCCACGTTTGTTGTCACATCTTCGATGACTGATACCACTGGTATTTTCATGCTGTCGGCTGCTTTCTCTTGGTTGCGTTGACTCGTTACCGTGCTCCAATAACTGAGCCTTATTTACAACATCTGAGTAAAAACACAGTTTATGAGAAATAAGATATTGACGTATCTCCGGTTTCAAACCTCTTAAAAACATTCGTGTCATTCGCTCCTCATTATCGACCAAATGGGATGCAAACCGGGATAACTCATAAATTTAGCCTCGACAGACACGGTCATATTGTTTTGTTCCAACTTGATAAACTCCACCTCCTTCATGTGACGAATACTTTCGGAAAGTACTTGTCGTTGAATGACTCTTGGAACTTCTCCCAAGACATCTTGAGTCGTCCAGTGGAGTGCGTTTCTGATTCCCACCAGTAATCTGCTTCTTCACGCAACATAAAGGTGGCAAAAGGAACCTTTTGCTCCTCGAAGCATCCCAAGACATCAAATATCTTGGTGATTTGCTTTATCCATGTTTCCGCCTTAAGTGGTTTTGGCTCTCCAATAAACTCTAGTGGTCCCAGCTCCTTGAACTATTTAGCGATGACCGTCCGAGAGTTTCCTGTGTTTACACCTGCATTTTGAATAGGAGCCGCTCTCGCCTGATGTTGCATGAATTGCATGAAGCCTCGGAACATTCCATCATTCATCATTTGGTTAGTGTTGTTGTTTGCATGAGGATTGTCGCCTTCCTGATGCACGTTGTCCTGGTTACTGATCTGTGGAGACTCAATGGTCTCATGTGCTCCATTGATGTTCTCAACATTCTCGGATGCCATTTTTAAACACTGCCACAAAATAAGGGTTAATTGACATGCAACATATTATCACTATACTCTGACCGACCAATCAAATACCAAATAAACTTAGGTAGGTCATACTAGCGAAGGAATTCCCGTCTCTCCCTCCTCTGGTTCTAGTCTCACATCTTAGCCAGGGATCATATCCCTAAGCTTTGATACCAACTGTGACGCCACCAAAATTAGGTATACGTCACCCATCTTGGGTCGCCACTTACATGGCACATAAATTCAAATACAACTTAATAATACAACTGTCGTGTACAATACGATAAAACATAAACTGTGAGTTTGAATACAAATATTGTCTACTAGAGATTATATAAACTCAAAAGAAGTCCTTATTACAATTATTATTACACTATTTCACGTAAATAGTGAGGACTACTAATGCTATCATCTCGTCCGTCACTCCGTTCCCATTGCTAGTCCTGCTACGTTCTCATTTCACAGAGAGAACAATAAAAGTAAAAGGGTGAGCTCAACTAGCCCAAGATGGGAAATATTATAACTAAGATAATGCGGAATATATTATCGTTAGCCTTCAACAAAGTGTTAAACCGATACAATATAACAACCATCAAGTTTAACTACGATTGGAACAAGCAATCCATTAAAAGAGTCAGTAGAGAATAAAATCTATTATCTTTTATGATTTAGAAGGTTTTTCATCACTTTTATCATTTGGGACTCGACAATAAATAATCCACATCATCGAATCACCCCTTTTCTGCCAAGGATATTCTTTAGTATCACGACCACAATTATCCATGCACTACGGGCCAAGAATATTTATGTATTCAATAATGGTCATGATCATGCCAACAAGCGTCCATCAATGCACTACGCGGACCAATGAGGACTTTTACCACATCATTTGTAACATTACTGTCATGATTACAAGAATAATCCTTGGTCATAATCATACCAAGTCCATCTATGCAGATATAGGCTACGGATGACTTTCAACAAAATATAAACATGAGGATGATGACAATGATATAAGAATTCAATAAAACAAGTTCAAGAATTATTTTATCCGAGGATCTAATAACGTCCAAATTGTCAACATGATACTTCTTTGTAGAAGCAAAATTCAAGAATGCTCGTAAGAATATTTCCATGAAAAATCTTGGATGAAGCGCAAATATCGAGGATATTCCACTAATTTCATGGAGTATAGAAGTCAAAACTTTAACTTATTTGAGTATAATAAGGAATAGAATAACAAAAGAAATCACCCGGGCATGCGATAGACCGCATGAGCGAGTTATTCCAACGAGAATAATAAATAACGGAATCGGTCCCGCGTAAAAAGCGTCTGAGACGGGATATTCCAAATGTAATAATAAAAGCGAGAATCGGTCCGTAAAAAACGCATGCATGTGATATTCCAACGAATAATAAAGACGAAATTAGGTGCGGCGTAGAAACGCTGGCGAGATATTCAAATGAGAATAATAAAGACGGAACCCGGTCCGCGTGAACGTCTGAGCGTGGATGTTCCAACGTAAAAGATAAAGAATGGAACAACAGAAGTTCTCTTCATAGATAAGAAAGAAATAATACTCCCTACCTTGGAAAAAATTGGATACTAGAATAGTGAGGTAGCAGATTTCTCTTCTTCTTTCTCTCTATAATTTCTCTCTATAATAATCGCTCTAAAGCTTTTGTGAATTGGTGAGAAATGAATGAAGAATGATCTTCTATTTATAGGAAAATATAATTTTGATAATTGCACGTTTTGGGGCTCGAAAATAACAGTACAATACCTCCAACTTTTCTTTCATTTATAATTTAGTCCTGCAAGTATTATCAATCTTGCACCAACTCCCCTAATAGTAAATAATGTGAATCAATAGTTCAATCATGTGAATCAATAGTATAATCATGTAAAAATTACGAATTTCAGTATAGTACCTCCATCTATACCTCCATTTTTAATTTAGTCATGCAAGTATTATCAATCTTGCACCAATTCCCCTAATAGTAAATAATGTGATTCAATAGTACACATATGTGAACACATAGTTATATAAGCATGTGAATTAGTAGCAATTAATTGCTCATTTATCCGATAAATTACCCGATTTATCAATATAACCCCTAGACATCAATTATCATCGGAATAAATGTCGATTTTCACTAACATAAACAATTCCAACATAATGAAATTATTTTTATCAAAAATATAAATTTTGAAATTTTGAAGTTTGACTTTTCCCAAAAAAGTCAACTGTTGACTTTTTGACCAAATAGTGAATCCCAGAAAATTTTGTGTTTATAGACTATTTTTACTAATTTCATTAGTTCCGGACTCAAATATCACGTCAGCGTCTCCAAATTCAACTCAGAACAACATTCATTATTAATATTATAACTCACAATATTTATCAACCGTGTCGTTCCTCGTGAAAGAGGGGCTTTCGAATAAGGATTTCTCCCTATTAGCCGCCTGAATTAGGTGACCAAACCTCTCCTCGATGTAACTTCTAGACATTGTAAATATTGCGATTTATAATATGAATAACTTTAATCGTCTCAAATATTGATTTAATAAAAACATTTTATGCGAGATGATATTGTGACAATAATTGAATCAATAATATGATAGATATGATCGGCAATTCTTCGTAGCAATAATTGAGTATAACTAAGTGACTTCTCACGTAAGCATCAATAATCATACCGTAGTATGCTACTATGCGATCACGCGATTCTCGTACTTTTTTTAACACTGGGTGTTTCAACGCTTAATCGGTAAAACTTCCACCGTTATTTTTTCATAAAATATTTTTGTCATTTTCTCAATCCGATAATAATTTACATTGTGGGGTCCACCAATGATTGTCTTGGTTATACGAATATTCCTGTTAAAATGAATATTCCCGACCAATCGAATATTATATAACAACTTGCGTACTTTGCAAAATTTATAAATATTACCCACAACTATAACATTATATCAAATTCACACCATAATATTCAAAAATATATTTCGAGAAAATTTAATCTTTATTCAAAAAGTTGGGGTCTTACAGTTCATATTTGCACTACATGCCAAATATATTCATCAACAGTTCATATTTGCACTACAGGCCAAATATATTAATATCTCAAAGAAATATATAATCATTTCAGAATTTATATAAACCATAATTATAACCATGTTGATCAATTCACCTTTGCACTTAAGCTAAAAAATTTCAATTATAAATTCAATGGTCATGATCATACCAGTCAACGATTCAACTTTGCACTACTGGCCAAAGAGAACCCATAGTCACGATCATACCAATAATCTACCCATCTTTACACTCAAGTCAAAGAGAAATTTCATCACTAAGATTATAAAAATGTTATATATGATAATAAAAATAATATGATTAAAACATGGATTTAATTTCAAGAGTAAGATTCATAAATCAACGGTAATTTGGACAGAAAAAGAAACCAATTTTGTCATGAATAGTACCTGTGAATAGTAGTAACTCATGAATAGTAACTCGTGAATAGTAATCCCGACATGAAAAAGGTAGAAATTCCACAATAAAATTCATACCAATATTTCGGTATAATGATATTGAAAGAATAATATTTCTTAAGCTTATAAACAATTTATTTTAATTGTTTACACTTTACTAAATAATGCATTTAATCATCCTAAAATGCCAAACTCATAAGATTTCATCACCAATAACCAAAACCATCATCAAAAATCTGCATATACCTCATGTAGGATTCTCAAGCCATAAAATTCTATTTTCTAATTTTCTTACTTCACATAACATATTTAATTCATTTACTCATAACTAGTCTATTTTCATGAAAAATACCAAATCAATCCCAAAAATATTTCTTTTCTGGGATTTAGTAGAATATAGTCCCATATTAAACATATATTTTTCTCGAAATTTTTAAAATTCATTTACTATTTTTCATATGGCCAACACAACCGAATATTTAGACATTTATCATAAATTGTAATTTTATCCAAAAATTCCGAATTTTACAGAGTATACTTCTGTTATATACATGTACTCCCAATAAAAATTTCACCAATTTTGGAGTTAACCACATAGAGTTATAAGGGTTTACTTTTAAAATAGTCTTTTCCCATAAAATTCATAACTCTTAATCTATACATCCAAAAATCACCATTTTGGACACAATCTAGAAAACTCATCAAATTATCATTTCAAATTTTTGCAGAATTTTTGAGGGTCAGAAAAATTACGAAACTGAAAAACATAATAAACCTTAAAATCCCTTACCTCAAAAGAGCAGTTCTTCTGATTGGAATATCGGATGAAAAGCCGAAGGAACCTTGTACCGAATAACAACTCTCAAATTATCTAAATACTTATAAAAATACGCTCAACAATATTGAGAGAGAAAACTTATGTTTCTGGTGTGATCTTCAATTCTAACCTAAGCGTCTATTTATAGAAAAATGCTAGAACACCATAGGAGACTAAAATAATAAAACATTATTATTTTTAAACAAAATTTCTACGCCACCCATCTTGAAAATTCTAGTAGCCAACTTGGAAGAAAAACAAGCAGCCCACATGTTTTAAACAAGAGTGGGTCCCACCCATAATTTTAATAAAAAATATTTTATTTTTTGAAACTTCAACAATTCATAAAAAAATAGCCCAGTTATCAGAAAAATATGAATTTTATGTCCATTCTGCCTGAAATCGAATTCTCTACAATTTTGTAGCTTTGAGTTTTTCTAAGTTCCAAACCGAAAATATCCGAAATCCACAAACGGGTGATTTTTAATACCTCCCTTCCAACAAAATACTGATAAAACACCTCAGCATTAATTCCTTCATTTATAACCACATAAATAAATCCATCATTTATATTCACATCAAATAAATATTTCCTTATCATATAAATTAATAATTAATTATTCACAAATAATATTACAGAATCACAATTATGATAACCAACCCGTAGTTCCCTGTGAAAGAGGGGCTTTTCAATAAGGATTTCTCCTTACTGGCGCGCAATTAGGTGACCAAACCTCTCCTTGACAGGACTTTCTAGACATTGCCAATAATGTTATCTAATAATATTATTCAAATAATATGAATTATTGATCTGATAATGGGAAATATCAGAAAGTGACAATTATTGAAACAACAATAATATAAAATATCAACGCAGAAATTATTGAATCAATAAAATAAAATATTGAACAGTAATTATTGTAACAATTATTGAGTAGTGCCTTCTCACGTAAGAATCAGTAATTCAAAATATCGCGTGCAAAACCGTGGTAATATCTTGTCAACAACATGGGTATTACTTTACTTTACCCACCGGGTATTCCAACAGTGTTAATGGTAACGATTACGCCGTTATTTATAAAAATTCAAATTTGTCATTTTCTTCATCCGACAGTTATCCGTTATGGGGCCCACAAAATGGTCAAATCGTCGTAAATTTAATATTCCCAACGAAAAGAATATTCCACGAGCAAACGAATATTTCCCGACAACAATGAATATTTTATAACCACTTGCGTATTTTGAAAAAAAATTCATATATCACCCTTAACTTTAACTTTTTATCAATTTAACCATTTACTAAATTATAATTATAAGAAAAATTGAATACTTTTATTTCATAAAATTCGGGGTCTTATAATATAGGACCAATTTCGGACCGCCGCTGTCGAGATTTGTACAATGGCATGGGATTAGAGTTTGTACGAAGTCATGAAGATGGGACGATGCCCTCCGGTCTTCAAGCTTCAAATTCTATCTGTTACCCAGCACAATAGTCACTCGGGATTGGTTTTTCTTGATTCTTATGGGACATTGCTGTGTAGATATGTATGTATAAGATGTTGAGATGACGTGATATGGCCTTGAGTTGGCGAGATGACGACTTTTCCCCTCACCGGAGTATATCACGGGTTTGGATAAGCGAGATGTTGCTCGTGGTTATCACCGAGATTGACCGCTGCAAGTGTTGAAGGTCCTCAGTGTCATCTCTGAGGTGTGCATGTCCTCCTGGTGTTATATCCAGGCTTTGTACTGAATGCCTATGTGTGAGTGCCGAGGTTAAAGCTGATCGCATGCATTTGAAACAAGCATTTCTGAGGTTATCGCTAGAACTGCATTCCTTGGGGTTATAACCAAGGTTGGTAGCTGCTATTCCCAGTGTTGGGACTGAGACTGGATACCTCGGGGTTATCTTCGAGATTAATCGGTCTAATCCGGTGGAATTTTTGGTATTAGAACTGCATGCCTCGGGGTTATCTTAGAGGTTGGAACTGTTACTCTCGGTGTGTGTTCCGGGGTTAAGACTGAACTTCCGGTAGTATCCGGACTTGTCGTGAACTGTCCTCCGGGGTTACCTCTGAAAGACGAATCTGCCCTCCTGCAATGTTAGTGACAGGTGTGCAGAAAATTTTGAGTGTCTACACAAATGTTGCGTATGATGTCCGTGAGTTAAGAATTATTTCGTCCGTGAAAAAATTCTTAACATTACCCCTTCAATTCTCCTATAAATATGATGCTTAGTTAGAATTGAAAATCACACCGGAATCAGAGAATTCTTCTTCTATAATATTGAGCGTATTTCTTTCGAGTTTTAGAAAGCTTTGAGTTTAGAAAATAGTTAAAGGTTTCTTCAAGAATATCTCCGCTATACCAGTCAGAATACTCTTCTTTTCAAGGTAAGGGATATTATTTTTGTTCAGTATTCATATAAAATAATATTTTCTTCCATACTCTGTAGCATGTAAGTAATATTATTTCGTTTCAGATTTCGAATTCTATACTCATTTTGTTAAGTTTTGGCTTCTATACTCCATGAAATTAGTAGAATGTCCTTGATATTTGCGCTTCATCCAGTGTCTTTTCATGAAAATATTATTCTGAGCATTCTTGATAAGTTTAAACTTTTTCATGTCGGAGTACTATTCACGGGGTTACTATTCCCGAAGTACTATTCACAGGATACTATTCACTCAAGTACTATTCACCCGGGGTACTATTCATGATAAAAATTGATTCGTTTTCGGTCCAAATTATTTTTGGTACAATATTATTCTTGAATTTTACTCCACAAAGTAGCATCATGTTGACAATTTGGACATTTTTGATTTCTGGATAAATTAAATTATAAATCTTTAAAAATTTATCCTTGAACTTGTTTTATTGAATTCTTATATCATTGTCATCATCCTCATGTTTATATTATGTTGAAAGTCATTTGTGGCTGTGGTGCATAGATGGACTTGGTATGATTATGACCCGAGAGATTATTCGGTATAATCATGACCGTAATGTTACAAATGATGTGGTTAAATTCCTCATTGGCCCGTAGTGCATTGATGGACAGTTGTTGGCATGATCATGACCATTGATGAATATACGAATATCCTTGACCCGTAGTGCATGAATAATTTATGGTCGTGATACTAAAGAATATCATTGGTCGTAGTGCAGGGGTGATTAGATGATGTGGATTATTTATTAAGCTGAGTCTCAGTGATAAAAGTGATGAAAAACCTTTTAAATCATAGAAGATAATAGATTTTATGCTCTACTTGACTCTTCTAATGGATTGCTTGTTCACATGCAGCTTAAACTTGATGTTTGTTATATTTTATCGGTTAACACTTTGTTGAAGGCTAACGATAAATTATTACGCATTATCTTAGTCATAATATTTCTTCTTTGGGCTAGTTGAGCTCACCCTTTTGCTTTCACTTTATTCTCTTCAGGAAATGAGAACGTAGCTAGGGACTAGTCAGGGAACGGAGTGACGGTCCAGATGATAGCATTAGTAGTCCTCACTATTCTATGAAATAGTGTGATAATAAATGTATTGAGGACTCCATTTGAGTTGAATATTGTCTAGAAGACAATATTCGTATTAAAACTCTCAGTTTATGTTTTGTCGTAATTTATAAGACAGTTATATTATTAAGTTGTATTTGAATTTTGTACAATGTATTTGGCGACTCAAGATGGGTGATGTATACATATTTTGGGGGCGTCACAAATTATCCTTAGTCCTTAACAGGGAAAAATTTGATAGAATACAATAGACAACAAGTTTTAGATCAACAACTGCAGCAAAAATAGCAATCCATTAAAAAAGTCAAGTAGAGCATGATGTCTACTATCTTCTATGATTTAAAATTCCATCATCAATATTTTATCCCTATAACACCAATCAATAATTATTTCCAATCAATGAATTATCTATGCACTACGGGCCAAAGATAATCATTTGTATCACCAGTGGTCATGATCATGCCAAACACCTGTCCATTTATGCACTACGGGCCAAAGAGGACTTTCACAACAAACCTTTATTTGTAACATTAAAGGTCATGATTATACCAATACAAAATTCCTGATCATAATCATACCAATCAACAGTCCATCTTTGCACTACGGGCCAAAGATGACTTTCACCACAATATAAGCATGAGGATGATGACAATGATATAAAGAATGAATCAAGTGAGATCAAGGACAAATATTAGATATTTATAATTTAATTTATCCCGAGTTCAAGAATGTCCAAATTGTCAACATGATACTGCTTTGTGGAGAAAAATTCAAGAATAATATTATATCAAAAATGATTTAGACCGAAAAGAAATCAATTTTTATCATGAATAGTACCTGTGAATAGTATTTCGGGAATAGTAACCCCGTGAATAGCCTCCTCTTTCCTGGGAACAACATGGTTGTTAATATTGCGAGTTATAATAATATGAATAAAGGATGTTAAAAATATTGAGGGGATTTTTATGAAATATTTGTTGTAAAATGTGGCGTATTATTTGGACCCCATTTACCCATTTTTTAAAACTGTCGGTAGAAGTTATCTCACTTTTGTTTTATATATATATATATATATATATATATATATATATATGATTATGGTGGAAGATTTGTCGGGGGAAGGGGGAAGGGGGAAGGGGAAGGGAAGGGGAAGGGGGGGGGAGGAGTAACGTAAGATTAAGGTAACTTATTATTATTATTATTATTATTATTATTATTATTATTATTATTATTATTATTATATAATAAGTTTTGTTTTTTTATGAAAAAATAGAATATATTATATTTTATTTGCATAATATTTTACTATGCAGTGCACAATAAAAATCTTGTGAATTCAATTTTCTACGCCCGTGATTTCGTTCGATTTCCTACTGTGCAGTCCGTGAAAATTCTAAATAGTATCATTTTCATTCTCCTATAAATAGGATGCTTAGTTAGAATTGAAAATCATACCAAAATTAGAGAATTCTTCTTCTATAATATTAAACGTATTTCTTTCGAGTTTTAGAAAGCTTTGAGCGTAGAAAATAGTGAAAGTTTTCTTCAAGAATATCCCCGCTATACCAATTGGAATACTCTTCTTTTCAAGGTAAGGGATGTTATTTTTGTTCAGTATTCGTATGAAATAATATTTTCTTCCATACTCTGTAGTATGTAAGTAATATTATTTCGTTTCAGATTTCAAATTCTACACTCATTTTATTAAAGTTTTGGCTTCTATACTCCATGAAATTAGTAGAATATCCTTGATATTTGCGCTTCATCCAGTATCTTTTCATGGAAATATTATTCTAAGCATTCTTGATAAGTTTTAACTTTTTCATGCCGGAGTACTATTCACGGGGTTACTATTCCCAAAGTACTATTCACGGGGTACTATTCATGACAAAAATTGATTTCTTTTCAGTCCAAATCATTTTTGATATAATATTATTCTTAAATTTTACTCCACAAAGTAGTATCATGTTGACAATTTGGACATTATTGAATTCTGGATAAATTAAATTATAAATCTCTAAAAATTTATCTTTTGCTTTCTTTTAATTGAATTATTATATCATTGTCATCATCCTCGTGCTTATATTATGTTGAAAGTCATCTGTGGCCGTAGTGGATAGATGGACTTGGTATGATTATGACCAGGGATTATTCGGTATAATCATGACCGTAATGTTACAAATGATGTTGTAAAAGTCCCCATTGGCCCGTAGTGCATTGATGGACAGTTGTTGGCATGATCATGATCATTGATGAAAACACGAATATCCTTGGCCCGTAGTGCATGGATAATTTGTGGTCGTGATACAGGGATGATTCAATGATGTGGATTATTTATTAAGCTGAATCTCAGCGATAAAATTGATGATAAATTCTGTTAAATCATAGAAGATAGTAGATATCATGCTCTACTTGACTCTTCTAATGGATTGCTTGTTCCACTGCAGTTAAACTTGATGTCTATTGTATTTTAACAGTTTAACACTGTTGAAGGCTAACGATAATTTATTCTGCATTATCTTAGTCATAATATTTCTTATTGGGCTAGTTGAGCTCACCCTTTTCTTTCATTATTCTCTTCAAGAAATGATAATATAGCTGAGACTAGTCGGGGAACGGAGTGACGGTCCAAATGTTTGCATTAGTAGTCCTCACTATTCTGTGAAATAGTGTGATAATATATGTATTGAGGACTTATTTTGAGTTTGAATATTGTCTAGAAGACAATATTTGTATTAAAACTCACAGTTCATGTTGTATATTTAAGTTTGTATTTGTATTTTGTACCATTTATTTGGAGACTTAGAATAGGTGATGTATACCTATTTTGGGGGCGTCACAAAAGTTTTCTTCAAGAATATCTCCGCTATACCAGTCGGAATTGCTCTCTTTATGAGGTAAGGGGTATTATTTTTTTCATATTCGCTTAAGATATTATTTTTCGTATTCGTAAAGAATTTTATTTTTGTTCAATATTCGTAAGGAATATTATTTTCTTCAATATTCGTAAGGAATATTATCTTCGTTCAATAATCGTAGGAATATTATTTTCGTTCAACAGTTATAAAGGATATTATTTTTGTTAAGTATTATTAAGAAATAATATTTTCTTCCATACTCTGTAGTATGTAAGTAATATTATTTCATTTTAGATTCTGAATTCTACACTCATTTTGTTAAAGTATTGTTTCTATACTCCTTGAAATTAGTAGAATATCCTTGAAATTTGTGTTTCATCTAGTATCGTTTCACAAGGATATTTTTATGAACATTATTGTTCATTTTTAATCTTTTTATGTCGGAGTACTATTCATTTATACGGCATTATTCATATGTACGGGTACTATTCATAGGGTACTATTCACTCGGGGTACTATTCATGACAAAAATTGATTTCTTTTCTGTCCAAATTATTTTTGATACGTGAATATTATTCTTGAATTTTACTCCACAAAGCAGTATCATGTTGACAATTTGGACATTTTTAAACTGTGAATAAATTTAATGTCTTTAATATTTATCCTTGATCTCGTTTGATTGAATTCTTGTATTATTATCATCATCCTTATGTTTATATTGTGATAATAGTCATCTTTGGCCCGTAGTGCATAGATGGACTGTTGATTGGTATGATTATGACAAGGAATTATTCGGTATAATCATGACCTGTAATGTTACAAGTGATGTGAACTATTTATTGAGTTGAGTCTCAGCGACAATTGTTGGTATGATCATGACCATGGGTTCTCTTCGGCCAATGGTGCAAAGATGAATTGTTAATTGGCATGATCATGACCATTGGTGATTACACGAATATCCTTGGCCCGTAGTGCATGGATAATTCATGGACGTGATACTAATGAATATCCTTGGCCCGTAGTGCATGGATAATTCTGTGATGTGGATTATTTATTGAGCTGAGTCTCTGCGATAAATTGATGATAAACTTTTAAATCATAGAAGATATTAGATATCATGCTCTGCTTGACTCTTCTAATGGATTGCTTGTTCCGCAGCAGTTATTGATCTAAAACTTGTTGTGTGTTGTATTTTATCATTTGTTATACTGTTGAAGGCTAACGATAATTTATTTTGCATTATCTTAGTCATATTATTTTTTACTGGGCTAGTTGAACTCACCTTTTTCTTTCACTGTTCTCTTCAGGAAATGAGAATATAGCTGGGACTAGTCAGGGAATGGAGTGACGGTCCGAGATGGTTGCTGCCTCTTTTTTAGTCTTAACAAAAGAGCTCTAACTCATGCAAGCATACATGTGTCAACAAGCAATACAGAGCAAGTAAAGTATCGATCCCACAAAGAAAGTTGTTTAATTCAAATCACCATGCATTAACTAAATCACTATATTTATATGTTCAAACTAATGAATAAGATTGGTCTGTTCTCGAATCGCGAATAACGACTAAAACAATAATAACAACGGAATAAATCAAATCTGGAAATAATGGGATCCTAACTTCATTTAATATTTCATTCAATCGCCACTATCATGCATGACTTGTTCACATATCACAAGAAAGTAGCCAAGAGCACTAAAAGAGTCATAGCCATTTTCAATGCACTAAGACCTACTTACACAGCATCCACAGATGATAGACTCTATGTAATCATCAATATAACCAAAATCACTATATGTTTATGTGAAATTAAAACTATATTGAATTCAAGCTCAAGCCCTTATTCTAACTCATACGGTGAAACAGTATATGTCTATCTGGTTCACGAAATACACAAGTCATATAAAACAGCCCCATATACGTATACTATCATGATTATAACCCATACTTGCATGTTCATTGTCAATTCCATACAAGTACTGAAACGAATGGTGATTAAGCATTCATACATGCAAAACAATCATGATAGACATTCCATATGATATGTAAAACAATTCAGCATTCAAGCATGCAATCAAGCTACATATTAAAATCCGTTAGAATCCCATAATGTAGTTTAGTTCATGACTGAACCAAAAGCCATTATGGGATCAAATCTGAACATGATTAGTAAACAACAATTAAAAGATGAAAGTTAGAACTATCAAACCCAATTGCTGAATAGAATCCACTATTAATATTCAAATCCGCATAACAATCCAACAAATACTAAATAATAATCTACTCTAGTAGAAAATCCCAAGAAGAAGTAAAAAAGTAGAGTTTTGGCCTCCTTCTACGTTGGAATCTCTCCCAGAGAGTAAACCCTAGTTACGCTGATGAAAAATACGACCAAAGATATGAAAAGTACCAAAGATACGTCTGACACCAGTCAGATATCGTTTTTAATCACTTACAACCATTTTAATTAAAAATAAATAAAATAAAACAAATCAAGTGACTTCAGGACTTGGCACATGCCACTTGCTCCTCCAAAGACATTCCTCTGGCGGTAGCGAGACTTACGATAAAATTATGATGTCGATCGGGCTCTCATGCAAGCGCGCGTCACCTAGTTTGTCATGCTGCATGCACAAGACAACTTGCGTGCGAGAGTACCATTGTGCATTTGGTACTCGCATGGCAGCGCGTCTCAAGCTCATCTGCCAGCGCGACTGCGCTTGATAAACTCGGTTACATTCTGAGTTTGGTTACGCATTATTCTTGCTTCTTCTTGGCGTGTCCTATGTCTATCCATGATTGTCCATCCATGCTCCACTCAATCCTCAGCCATGCACATTCCAGCTTTTGCCTTGCCTCATGCGTCCATTAGCCTCATACCCTATAATACCACCAAATTAGGCCGATTCCTGCACTTATTCACCAAAAGGAGTTTTAAGTATATGCAATGCAAACTAACATGAAATGCAGCTAAAACATACTAAAATGTACTTGAGATGGGCATAGTTCGCATGAATTGGTACTCCATAAGTAGGTATAAAACCCACTTATCAATGGTTGTCATAGTAGTCCTCACTATTCTATAAAAATAGTGTAATAATAATTGTAATGAGGACTTATTTTGAGTTTGGATATTGTCTTGGAGACAATATTTGTATTAAAACTCACAGCTTATGTTTTGTCGTATTCTGTACGACACTTAGCAGTTGTATAAATTAAGTTGTATTTGAATTTTGTATCATGTATTTGGCGACTCAGAATGGGTTGTGTATACCTATTTTGGGGGCGTCACACTGGTATTTGGTTAAAGATTGGGTCTGAGAAGTGTTAATTTTTATTTGTATGGAATATATTTTGTTTATTTTGATTGAATATGATATGAAACATTTTAAATTATATGGTAATGGTGAGAGTGCAAGATTTAATTTGAGGAAGAAGACGAAAAATATGAGATGGAATCATGTTTTTTTTTATTGTATGATTGATTTAATGATTTTTTGTTGCAGATCTTGATCTTCAATGTTTGGCTAAAAGGAGTTTTTGATCGATTTTTGATGGTTTTCGATTTTGTTGTTTTTGATTAGTATTAATGTATAATATAAAGTGGTTTGACAAATTTGCTATTTCATATATAATAATTGTGTAATTAAACATTAAAATACCCTTTTTTTAGTTACACATCATAGTAAATGATATTTGAAAGAGTCACGTCAATGAATTTCTTCGACGTCTTGACCTAATTGAATGGAAGTGAAAAAAAAATAGTTTAATCATCTAATTGTCAAAATTGAAAGATGGATAACCGAAGTGGAATATGACTCACAGTTTAGGGTTATAATTTATATTTAAGCCTAATAATAACAACAATAATAATTAATATTGTATAAGATGATTTTGATAAGAAATTTAGTTCCTTCTAAAACTGTGTTATTTAACTCAAGCCCGGCTCTCTCCAGCGAACTGGAGGGAACGAACCGGCTATAACGACGATTTTTTTCGTCGTTATAACATAAAAAAATCGGCTTTCTATACTATAGCAGCGAAAAAAACCGACGCTATAGCCGGTTCATTTTTAGTTTGCATTTTCCAATTCGCTAGAGAAGCGGACTGTTTAACTCAAAAATAAAATTTTTAATATATATATATATATTTAGAAGGAACAAGTTTTTCAAATACAAACAAATTTCTATAACATTTAATTTTTTTTTTAAATTTATATTTTTAAAATTATAAATTTTAGTTCCATAATATTATGCTAAAAAAATAGTGCATAGAGTTCATCTTATGTGAAAGAGGAATTTATTGAATTAATATTTTCACTTATGAACATATTAATTATTTAATCTTGAACATTAATTTCTTCGTAATAATAAAATACACTCTTTAATATTAATACTAAAAATTTCATCTAAAACAATTATTAGAATTTCCATTCAACCCAAGTGACCCACAATGTTGAACCACCGGGTCATTTCCCGGTTTTAGTTTATTTGTACTGATTAGCATTCAAAACAACCTGGCGCGCGCGTTGTACACTCCCAATTCTTCGCTTCTTCTATAACAACTTAATAGTTAACTGTCCCCCCACAAAACCCTATTTCGATCGATCAATTCCTCTCCAAAACTTTTTCATTTACAAAACCCTAATTACATCAATGCCAATTGAACTGACCCTCCAAATCTCCTCATTCTGAAACCAATTGAAAACCCTAAAATCCGTGTATAAAAACGATGGAAAATCAGAGGCAAATTGTATTCGCGGAAAATGAAGAACTGGCGGCTTTTTTGTGGAAGAAGAGGCAAGAAATGGCTGATTCCCTAAAAGGGATTTGGGAGAACATTGATTTGACTCTACACAAGGCTCACTCTAATATTTGTAATTCCAAAACCCATATCAAAACTCTAGGAATTTGCTCAAATTAAGTAAGTTTTTAGCTTGATCAAATTGTTCGTTTCTGAGAATTAGATAAAATTTACTGTATTTTGTGGTATTGTTTTGTTACGGTTTGTTAATGCAATGGTTTGGCGAAAGAAATGAGCTTTAAAATTAATACTTCTGATTTTGTATCAATAGGTTTTTCTATCGTTAGTAGAATATATGAAAACAACGGCATAGTTAAAGTAATTTTATTAATTTTTTTTGGAGAGGTGATTGCCATATAGTGGTGGTGAAATTAGTGTGTGCTTTTTGGGGTCTTTTCTTTTTTCTTTTTTAGGGGTGGGGAGGGTGGTTGAATGCTTTTTTGTAACTTGTAAGAACTTAAGGAGATATCTTCTGTGCTTTCATATGTATGGAGAGGTGGGGATAGTCATCTCAGCAATGATACGTACATAATTTGACTCCTCTTACTTGTGGAAAATCTTTTGTTTACTCGTGTTAGGGGTGTTGGAAAATGGATATTGAAGCTGATGCAAGGTTTTTTTTAACACTGATTCTGCTGCTTCTGAAAGCGAGGATTTGACAAAAAAGGGTATGTATATTTTCTTTGGCCTTTCGGTTTGATTTATTTTCGTGAAACTATGTATGAATGATTGTTCTCAACGTGTATTTACTTCCACAAATTTAGGAAAGAAAAACAAGGGAAATAAGCGCTACATTCCTCAAAAGAATTCTGTGGCATTTGCATTATTGATTACACTCTACAGGTAGGTGGTTACTTATACCCCCATTCTCTTATTATTCCTTTTTATTTTTTTGTTTGTCAACTGATAGTATGACGATAAAACTTTTGCTGTTAGGGGGACTGCTAACGGGGATGAATTTATGCGCAAACAGGATCGAATTGATGCTAATGAAGTATGAAGGGTAGAATAGTCTTTAACTACAAAAACTAACGGTGTTAGTCAAAAATCGTTAGTAGGTGTTGTTGTGAGAATGAATATGAAACCATCGGTGGTAAATCGATAGTTTCCGAAACATAGGTGGTGACTCAAGAATTTTGGTAAACCACAAGTGGTTTTTTTGTGAATTTTACTATATTATTTCAATGGCGATGAAGTACTATATTTTGGAGATTTTGTAAATGCAGGTCCCGCAGGTGACATAGGAGGTTGCTATTGCAGTTCTGGATTTGTACCAGACATTGCCGCCTCTTGTTCGTACATACTGTGTTCTTGTGAGTTTTCTCTTTTTTGTTTTATTTTGTTGTAGCTATCTTTTAATCAATGGGGATTAAGGTAACTACATGCAATTAAGTAAAACAAAGATTGAAGCCATGTTAACTCAGCTGTTGTATCAGCTAAACACTTATACACTGACTCCGTGGATGAACGGGCAACCGTACGTTGTTTACCAGACTTCCATGAAAGAAGATTTGGTCCCATGAATATGGAAAAACCTGCCTTTGAGCGTCGGTCCTGTTGACAACCAGCCCAATCAGAGTCACAAAATACTTGTAAGGCGAAGGCTTTGTGGATTTTAAGACCAATAGACCAACATGAGCTGTATATTGTAGGTAACGAAGTATCCTTTTTACAGCAACCCAGTCCGAATCAGTAGGAGAATGCATGGATTGACACGCCTTATTCACAGCAAATGAAATGTTCAGACGAGTTAACGTAATATACTGCAAAGCGCCAATGATTTGCCGAAAAAATTGAACATCAACATGAGAAGTGGTTGGGGAAACCAAAGATGAGTGATGGGTGGAAGACGGTATGCGAACTGGTTTTGCAAGCAATCATGTTGGCCCGTGCGATAACATCATTAATATATTTTTTCTAAGATAATAATAAATTGTGTGGAGTGCGAATTGCCTTAACACCCAAGAAGAAACTGAGAGGGCCTAGATCCTTTAAAACAAATTCAGCACCAAGAGACTTCATCAACCTGTCAATTGCTGCCGAAGAGTTTCCCGTGTGATAATATCACCCACGTAAACTAACAGTATCAATTTCCATGCCAGTTAACTTATAGAACATTGATGTATCCGAACTGGAAATAGAAAAATTCAACTCTAGAAGGAACTCAGTTAGCCGTTGATACCAAACCCGAGGGGCTTGTTTGAGGCCATACAAAGACTTACGAAGTTGACAAACATGATTAGGAAAATTTTTGTCCTTGTAACTTCTGGGTTGAGGCATATAAACTGTTTCCTCTAACCATCCATTTAAGAAAGCATTGTTGACATCAAGTTGGTGAATATGCCACGATTGAGAGACGGCTAGGGAGAGGACTACCCGTATGGTTGTGGGCTTAACGACAGGACTAAAAGTCCCTGCAAAATTAATACCAGCTTCGACTACAACAAAAAGAGTTATTTCCGACGGAATATTCCGTCGGTTATAAGGATATCCCGTCGACGCACAATCCGTCGACATTAATAGCAATTCGGTCGAGGTTGTTATTGGTACTGGAGGGAAACTTTTGCGCCACAAGCATGGTATAAGATCGACTGGATTCTGTCGAATTTGTTCTATTCTCGGGGGATTTATGAACGACTGAATATTCCGTCGGGAATATATTAATTCTGAGCGAATCAATTCAGTCGACAATAATTCCGTCGGAAATAGTCCTATTTCTTGTAGTGTTCTTGACTAAAACCTTTGGCAACGAGGTGCGCCTTATACCTGTCAACCTCTCCACTGGGTTTTCGTTTAATGCGATAGACCCATTTACAACCAACAATATTCATATGAGGAGGCTGTGGAACAAGAACCCATGTACCTTGCGAAATTAGAGCATTAAACTCCAAATCCATATCATCACGCCATTTGCTAAATTTAACAGCCTATGAGTAACATGATGGTTCAATATCAGGAATCTGGTCAATAGCTATAGTGAGGGCCTCTGCCGTGGATTGATTTATTTTGCATAACATTGCTCGAGTCAGCCAGTGTGTTGAGGATTGCGTTGCAAAGAGTCTGTTGGTGTCGGGGCAGAGGGACTGAGATTAGAAGCAAGGTGTAAGCCAGGAGAAAATATAGGAGATGATGAGAGGATTGAGGAATCACTAGATAGTGAACGGACTGGAAGAGCGGTCAATTGAGAGGAAAAAAAGGGTGGTAGCACTGTTGTTTCCCGATAGAGGCTGGAAAGGGATTTTGCTTTGGGAGGAGGAGACTCGAAGGAGAGTGACCAAATGCTTGTATTGGATTGAAGACTGGAGGAATTAGGACTAGGAGTGGAGACAGATTGGAGGGCAGGAGTCCAAGTGGGATTAGAGACCGACGGAGAAAGGGAAGTGATAGGAGTACGCATATGAAGACTACTGGTTTGGAAAAGTGGTGTCATAGCCCAAACATGTGACTGATTTATGGAGGGAGCAACTAAATGGTCAGGAAAAAATTCTTCATCAAAGCGCTCATGACGTGCCACATACAACCTATTTGTTTTAAGATTAAGGCACCTGTAACCCATATCATGGGGACTATATCCCAAAAAAATACAAGGTTGAGACTGACAATTGATTTTGTGGGTATTATAAGGACGAAGATAAGGAAAACAGACACCCGAAAATTTTCAGAAATGAATAATCTGGTGGACGACCTACAACGCATTCAAAGGGTGACTTGCCATTAGAAGCAGATGAAGAAAGACGATTAATTAAGAAAACGGCTGTATCAAAAGCATATTGCCAATATTTGAGTGGCATGTATGAAGATGCTAAAAGGGTAAGACCAGTCTCAACAATATGACGATGTTTACGTTCAACCATGCCATTTTGTTCGTGTGTGTGGGGGTAAATCAAACGATGATTAATACCAATGGAGTCAAAATTTATTAAAAGTACGAAATTCCCCACCCCAGATTGTTTTAACAGATTTTATTTTTGCATTGTATTGACGCTCAACAAGTGTTTGGAATGACTTAAAAATTCGAAAGACATCAGACTTTGCTTGCATGGGATAAAACCATATGAATTTAGTGAAAGCATCCACAAAGATTACAAAATAACGATGACCTTCACTAGAAAGTGTGGGAAAAGGACTCCACACATCACTGTAAATTAATTCGAGAATAGAAGAAACATTATGCTTGGTGACAGACAAATGAAGTCTAGAGGCTTTGCCTAGTGGACATGCATTACAAAATTTAAATTTGGAATTTGAAAGTGGTAGCTTATGGCTAGAAGCCTAGAAATGACTTTATTCCAAACTTGGAAGTGTGGATGACCTAAATGAATATGCCAATAAGCAGATGAAGCTTTGGTTGTGACAAGTGATGTAGGTTGGTTATTTGCTGAAGAAGTAGAAGGTTGAAGAAAGTAGAGTCCTCTTTCACATGGCCCGTACAGCAACGTTCTCTTCGTCTTGCGATCCTTAACACAAAAAAAAGTAGGGTGAAACTCAAAAAATACATCATTATCATGTGTAAATTTATTAATGGAAAGATGAGGAACATGTAAAATGTCACGCAAGGCAAATGAACCATTCTCAAACTTGAAATTAGATGAACCCATATTAGCTATATGAAGCCCTGTACCATTACCCACGCTGAGAGTGTCAGACCCATTGTATGCAATTGGGTGATGTAATTGGTGAAGATCAGGAGTGGAATAGTGAGTAGCCCCTGTGTCTGGGAACCATGCATCAGTGGAATTGTCAGGATAGAAAGAAACAGTGTTAGCACTCGGCTGATGTGCATGGTTATAGCGATGGCAGCAAGTTGCTGCAGTGTGATTGTACCGATGACATATTTGACATCGAAGAGCATGACGGGGTTGTCCAGAAGTTGTGCGACCATTGTTGTAATGCCTATTATCCGGATAATGACGTGATCGATTATTAGAGTTTCGGTTGTTGTCATTTCGATAATTACGATTAGAATAGCCATTACCATTCCTTGGATTTGATGTTCTCTGTACCAAATTAGCAGATGGTGGGACGGAAGTGACTGTAGTAGGAATTTCTGAGGGACATGTCTGACTTGTAGGGGATATAATAGCACTGTAAAAATGTTGGGTGAGCAACTCGTGATTCATTAGAGTGCTGTGAAGATAAGTGAAGGAGATAGGTTCCAACCGATTTATGATGGAAGGAATTACGCTATGACATTCTTGGCGTAATCCTTTGAGAATTAGGCAAGTAAACTCTGACATACACATGGGTCGTTCGGCGGCTGCGAGTTGATCATTGATTGCTTTTGCCCGATAAAGATAATTAGAGATGGAATCATCATTTTGCTTGATTTCCAGAAGGCTAAGACGGAGATTCATGATTCTTGTTGTGGAAGGTGATGCGTATGCAGACTCAAGCATTGTCCATAATTCACGGGATGACTGTGCATCGAGAATTAACGGAACGATGTCCTCACAAAGAGATGAGATTAATAAACTAAGTAGGTTTTGGTCCTGCTGATACCAGGTTAAGTAATCTGGGTTATCAATGGGTGTCGCACCCACGACAGTGGCAGGAGTTTTTCCGATGGCGGTACAGTTGTTCCATCAATGAATCACTTCAAGTTATTTCCTCGTAGAAGAGGCAAGAGTTGAGCCTTCCATGAAATGTAGTTACCTGGGTGAAGTTTCATCACCAGTGTTTGAGTTGGATTTGTTAAATTGAGCGGTGACATGAGAGTGTTCACGGTGAGCTGTTGTTGGGAACCAATGGAGGAGGATCCGGATGACAACATGATGTCGGTTTTGAAGCTTTGATACCAACTTAGAAAGAGAGAGAATGATTAAGAACAGAGTAACATTCTTTCTCTGTTTCATATCACAACCTTATTACACCAGCTATATATATCTGGTTGTTATACAAGATAAGAAGATAAAGAGAAGTGTACAAATCCTTACAACTACGTATAGCTATCTAATGTATACATATTTGAAAGTCAGTTGAGCGGATAACAGAGGATGACATTTGTTGCCCAAAATACCGGATGATTCAATATCAAAAGCAGAAAGAAAATAAGATTCTATTAGAATAGATAGAGTACTACTTAATAATAGGAGGATGAGAAATACTCCATAAAAAGCCTTATAACACTGTTCGTGGTCTGGTTTTATGGCGTATTAGAAAATAAAGAAAAATAATTGTCTAGGATAATGGTATACCTGATTGGATCAAACTAGATTTTCCTTTCTAGTTTAAAAGACTACAATGCATTTGTAAGACAGAATTCTCCTTTTTTTTGTATGATATGATTACAAAGGACTAGGGGTTTAGATGAGCTGTGTTGACTCCAGTATTCAGTTGTCAAGCTATTCACACCGTCTTGGTCAGTTTACAAGAAGTTTTATTTTGATATATGTATATATATATATATCTAACATCTCAAACCTGAATGAGTTCCTAACCCCTTCGTGCAGGAGCCAACTGTTTGAGTAGTTTGGTTCTTTACGTGTCGAGTAGAGTTGTTGGTTGTTTTTACACGGCCTCTGGTTACTCAATAACTTATCAAATGGGTTCGAGCTGAGCTCAAATATTTTACTAGTTTTAAGATGTGGCTAAGTTTTGTTTTATTACACAAGTTAATCTCAAATCAGGCATTACTTGAGCAAACAGTAACTGAAGGCTGCATTTTTTGGCAATCCATTTACAGTATTCCTTGGGTTAGTTAAATTGACTACGCTTCTTAGCCACATAGTTTAACATGCAGAAAATCTAAAATCACCATAATACAACAAAGCAATTTATGTTAAGAAGCTCTTACTTGAAGTCTGAGGCAAATGTGGGACCAAAATATGGGTACAATTTGATTCTCTAATTAGTCACATGTAATGACGTAATTCTCCAAAAAACCATTCGTGAACTTGTGTTTTATGCTGCAAATGAGCTTCTTAGTGCTAGCAGGGACATTTACTGGCAACACAACCATGATGACATCTATACTTATAGACACAGTTAGTGAAGGAATCAGTCTAGTCATTTTAAGGTTTGGGTTTGGAGTGTCATCAACTTTGTTTTAAAGCGAATATGAATTGAGCAGCCTAATGCTGAAATTTTAAGATAATATATTGTTGTGTTGCTGTCTTTATGTCGTGCAAGTGTTTGTTGGCATAAATGGTATTATGGTACTCTGTATGTTATAATAATGCTTAGGAATTAACTTAGTAACAAATTGTTCCATTTTCAACTTAAATTGTCTTTCAGCTGGAGAGAGAGGAGTCAGAGAGGGAGAGGGAGAGGGTGTTCATCTGGTTCAGTCGTTTAGGTAAAAAATGGGTAAATATTGTACCGTACCGGTTATACACAATATATATATATATATATATATATATATATATATATATATATATATATAGATAAGATATTGGATTAGTTTAATGATTTCTTACTTTCTGGTAGTGTTTTCTTCTTGGGATGTGGCTGACACTTTAAAGAAGAACCATACTACTAATATTAGTGAAACATTGGCATTTATTATACTACTGGTGACGTATTGAAATTTTTTCTCAGATTATACTCACTGTGAAGTTACTTTCCGTCCAGCAAGCAGGACGTAAATATTTTCCTTGTCTCTTTCATTTTCTTCTTCAAGTAAATTAAGAATTATCTTCCTTACATCTGTGTATATAAGACTGAATAATTGCAACCACTATTTATGATACGACTTGGATTTGCCAGCTTGATGGGAATTGGATATATCTGTCTGTGTAAGAATTTTTCTACTAGGAAAAGAATACGAAAATAAAGTATGACTAAAGTAATTATGTCTTGGATAGCATACTGACTGAGCAAGAAAATATGTGTGGGTGTGATAGTTGGAGTTAAAAGAAAGATGAAAGAAATAAGAGTCTTGCTATGTAATGTCAATGTGATAGATTTGTGTTGAATTACTAGTGCGAAATGTATTAATACATGAGATTAGAAAGGTTCTAGGCAAATAAAAAGTTGGATGGAAACATTTGCATTATGTATTATTTTTTTAAAATAATTATTGTTTCTTGAAATGTTATTACTAATATTTATCCATGTATTGCTGAACAAAGTTGTTTAGTAGTTTGTCAAGTTTACTTCCAGCATCAGGTGTTGTGGGCTTGCAGTATAACATGTGATGCGACAAGTACACCTCCACAAAGACGTGATTCAAACTTACGCGCGCTGCTGCTGATGCCTAGCAACCAGTCGGCTTGGTGGGGTTCGTGGAGTGCGATCCTCAGATATAATTGTTTGGACAAAATTTAAAATTTTGTTTATTTTATTTTAGTTATATTATCAAAACTATGTTGTTTTGATAAATATAATTTATTACCAAAATTGTGTCGTTTTGGAAAACGTTATCTACCCGAACGGATGCGTCAATAATGCGTCGTTTTGGGAAGCGCTATCTGTTTAAACGGACGCCCCAAAACTACGTCGTTTTTGCCTGAATGAATGCGTCTTTTTTGCTAGGTCTAAAACTACGTCGTTTTGTAGCCCGAACAGACGCACCCTTTTCTGTTAAGGCTTAAAGTTACGTCGTTTTAGCTAAACAGTGCATTTTCAAGTGGTTGTGTCCCTTCTGATTAGCAACTAACCCCTACTGTAAATAGATAAGGAGCTAGCTGCCATTCGAATCATTCAAATCATCGAAACATATAGCAGTCTAGTCTTTTAAGTCTTCATTATTTCTTTAGTTGTTCATATTCATTTATTTCAGAGAGAGATAAGAGCATTTTCTTTGGTGAATGATATTTTTGCCCTCTCAAGTTGTCTCACATTCATTCAAAGTCGTCCCTAAAGTTCATTTTTTGTCGATTAGGTCCTTAAAGTGACATTTTTTTGACGTTTTCGTTCCTTCTACCCGATTTGACCACAACCCGACTCATTTTGACCCAACTCCAATTTTAATATTTTAAAATAAAATAAATATTTTTAATATTCTTAAAATAAATATTATTTTTAAAATTATTATTATTTTAATATTCTAAAATAAAATATTTTTTAAAATAAAATTACTTTTAATATTTAAAATAAAAATTATTTTAAAAAATTAAAAATTATTTTTTTGATATAAAATAAGGGTTAAATGCAAAGTCAACCACTTAACTTTTCTGATATTTGGGTATTAAGCCATTTTATTCCTGTCAACGCAAACTGAGCTCTTTTCTATTCAAAAATTTGGACTTTGAACCCCCAGGCGCCACATGTGCGTTGACCTGCTGACTTGGCACATGTGACGTCTACGTGGCAGGTCTAACGTGGTATTTAATATTGTAAATTGCTTCACCACAGTTTTATATAGCAGTCTAGTCTTTTAAGTCTTCATTATTTCTTTAGTTGTTCATATTCATTTATTTCAGAGAGAGATAAGAGCATTTTTCTTTGGCTGAATGATATTTTTGCCCCCTCCAAGTTGTCACACATATTCAAAGTCGTCTCTAAAGTTCATTTTTTGTCAGTTAGGTCCTTAAAGTGACATTTTTTTGACGTTTTCGTTCCTTCTACCCGATTTGACCATAATCCGACCCATTTTAACCCAACCCCAATTTTAATATTTTAAAATAAAATAAAAAATTTTAATATTCTTAAAATAAATATAATTTTTAAAATAATTATTATTTTTAATATTCTAAATAAAATAATTTTTTTTAAATAAAAAGTATTTTTAATATTTAAAAATACAATTTTTAAAAAAAAATAAAAATTATTTTTTTGATATAAAATAAGAGTGTTAAATACAAAGTCGACCACTTAACTTTTATGATATTTGGGTATTGAGCCATTTTTTTCGGTCAACGCAAACTGAGCCATTTTCTATTTAAAAATTTGGACTTTGAACTCCCAGGCATACATAAATGCGTTGACCACCGACTTGGCACATGTGGGCGCCTCTACGTTAGCGTGTCCGACGTAGGATTTAATATTGTAATTTGACACGTGTCCGCTGCTGACGTGGTGTCTTTTGAATTTTTTCCAAAAATTGCCTCACCACAGTTTTGAACTCGCAACCTAAAATTGAAATTTTGGGACATATGACCACTAGAGCAACATAAGTCAACTGTTAATATCTTACCAGGATTAATATTTATATCAAAACATGAAATTTCCCCTATATATTCTTTTCTTCTCCTTCATTAATAATAATAATAATAATAATAATAATAATAATAATAATAATAAAAATAAAATAACAATAACAATAATAATAAAATAAAAATAAAAATAAAATAAAATAGTAATAATAATAATAATAACAGTTAGTTATTTGAAGGAGAAAAAAATAATAATAATTTTTTAAGGAAAAATATTAGAAAATACATTTTTTCAAAAATGAGTAAAGTTTCATAAAATATAAATTCAAAAAAACTAAATAAAAAATAAAACATTATTTTTAAAATTTGATTTTTTCATATTTTATGTAAAAATTTATTTTAGAAAAAAAAGAAGTTAATATCTTTACCATTATTATATGTATTCTTAATATTAGAATTTTAAAAAATAAAAACTAAAAATAGAAATTAAAATTAAAATTTAAGAAACAATATAAGATAAATAAAAAAGAGATTCAATTTTATTTAAAAAAAATTTGAAAAATTTGAAAATTATTATTATTTTCTGGGAAAAAATTGGAAAATTTTATTTTTAAAAAAATGAGTAAAGTTTTATAATATATATTCAAAAAATAAACTTTATTTTCATAAAACAATTTTTTTTAAAGATGTGTAAATTTTCATAAAATAATTAAAATTTTAAAAAAATGTAACTTTACTTTTTGAAATCTATATTTTATGAAACTTTACTCATTTTGAAAATAATAAAAGTTTCTAATATTTTTCCTTAAAATAATAATAATTTTAAAACTTTTAAAAATATATATATTTTAATATAAAAATAATTATTATTTTAAAGAAAATATTTTTCTTAAAATATTAAAATAATTATTATTTTCAAATTATTTAAGAAAATATTTTATTTTTAAATATTAAATTAAATTATTATTTATTTTTTAAAAATAATATTTTCTTTTCAAATATGAAAAATAATAATTATTTTAATAAAATATTATATTTTAAAATATAAAATATACTTATTATTTTATTTTAAAATATTAAAAATATTTATTTTATTTAAAATATTAAAATTTTTAATTTTGTCAAACTAGGTCGGGTTGGGTTAAAATTTGGTCAAAATGGGTCGGGTTGGGGTTAAATCGGGTAGAAGGATTAGAAACGCCAAAAAAATGTCACTTTAAGGACTTATCTAACAAATAATGAACTTTAAGGACGACTTTGAATGTAGGTGGCAACTTGGAGGGACCAAAGTGTCATTCAACCATTTTTCTTTGGTTCGTTGAGTAATTTGGAGTGATATTATAGTATACGTTGTCATTCTATAGACAAATGATATTAACTCTGAGCACCAAGTACTAGCCTTGACAAATCTTCTTTTGTTGTTTAGTTTGCTTAAGATAAGTTTATATATATATATATATATATATATATATATATATATATATATATATATCTTATATATGGAGGTACTACGGTAGTGTAATTTTTAAAGTTACATGTGATTACATGATCGTAGAAGTGATTTCACTCTACGATCTTAAATAGTTCTCGAGATAGTAGAGTGAATTCACTCTATCACGATCATAGAGTAGTCCACGATCGCAGAGAGTGAATTCACAAATCGTAGAAGTGATTACTTTCTACGATCGTAGAGTGAAACAACTCTACGATCGTAAACCGTAACTTTAAAAGTTACACTACCAATACCTCCATTTTTACCATATATATGTATATATATACATATATACACAGTGGATCAGGTCCGGACTCCTGGACCTGATCAAAAACGGACCCTAAATTTTTATTTTTATTTTGCCTTTTTTTTAAATAACTAAAAAAAAAATATTTAATATTTTATGGAACTGAAATTTTTTCATAATACAATATTTTGGGGGTGATTTGAATACCTATACCAAAAATGGTGATACGATGCACACAGATCATGCATACATACATTTTTGTTATACGTGCTCAAATCACGCCCAAAACATCTGTATAATGAAAAAATTTCAATTCCATAAAATATTAATTAATTTTTTTTAGTTGTTTTCAAAAAAAATACAAAAAAAAAAAGTCCAGACGGGATAAAATCCGGACGTCCGGACTGAAACCGGACTCTCTCTATATATATAGTCAGTCCATTCATTTTTCATAACAAAAATTATAGGGTCCTTTACATAAGTATACAACAAATAGAAAGTAATTACAAGAAAAGTGCATCAACTAAATAATTACAAAAAAAGTGTAATTAGGACTCGTATTACAAAAATAGTACAAACCTAAAATCAAGGATAACTAAAATTCAAATTCAAATCTTTTGGATCTAACAACAATTTCAAATTCATAATTCAAAATTCAAATCAAAATGAGGAAATTAAAAATAAAAAATTATGAAGGAGTTATTGTACATCATCCTCCTGCCGCCGCCGCTATATATCGTCATTGTAAGTCAAATCTATCATTATATCTGCATGTTGCTTTGCATGTCCATGCATGAGTTGCTTATTCGAAATTTTTTGACGATTTGGTTACCAACAAAAATTAAAATGTTTACCTTTATATGAAGTTTGGCTACCAACCGCATCACATTTAAAATAAAATGGTAATCAAATAAAATTGAATTAGTTACTTTTATCGAAAAGTTTGGTAACCAATTGTATGAAGTTTGGTTACCAAATCGCATCACATTCAAAATAAATAGGTAATCAAATAAAATTGAATTGGTTACCTTATCGGAATGTTTGGCTACCAACTATATGACCGTTTCTGGTTACCAACATATACTGTTTGATTCTGGGGTGGAGGTGGAGAATGAACCTGGGTGGAAGTGGGCGACGGAGGGAGGAGAAAGGGGCGGGAGGAGAGGATGGTGGAGGTGGAGGTGGAGGGTGGAGGGTGGGAGGGGGGAGGAGGAGAGGCGGATGGAAGGGGAGGCGGGGGAGGCGGTGGGGCGGGGGAGGAGGGAGGCGGGAGGAGGGGGAGGCGGGAAGGCGGGGAGGGAGTGGCGGGAGGAGGGGAGGAGGGTAGGCGGGAGGAGGGGTGGGACAGGAGGAGGAGGAGGCGGAGGGAGGGATGATAAGAAGAAGGAAAATGAAAATGGAGGGGGGAGAAAATCGTGGGAGATGAGGAGAAAATTGTGGGAGAGATGGTAATCGTAATGCATAATTAAAGGGATAAGATTGCACTCTTTTTTGTAATTAAATATTGCATATCACTCTTTTTGTAATTATTTTGTTTGTACTCTTTTTATGTAATTATTTTTTAAAATATAATAGAAAATGTAATTGTTCCAAAATTATATTATGAAACTAGGGTACATAACTTACACACCTCTAGGTATCTTCTGCGCATGCCCAATTAATTATAATTTTATTTGCCTATAAAGATCTTAGATATAATGAAACATGCATGTAAGATTCAATTTCAAATAGGCAGCTTCGTAGAACAATAATCATGAATCCAGAAAAAGTTAGTAGACTAATTGTTTAGAGCATTCACAATATTTTTTTTATCTTTATCCTTATTCTGCAATGTTATTGGGTTATTCTACAAAATATGGATTTAATTTTTTCATTATGTACCAAACAAGTTCTTTATATTGATTCCTTAAATAATGAAATTTAAAAATTAACATTTAAAATTTAAAATTTAAAATTTAAAATTTAAAAGTTCCAATGTTAAAACATCAAATTAATAATAATCTTATAATTTATAAAAGAGAGTATAATTTATCAATTATATTTCACTTTAAAATAATTTTTATTTTATTTTAAATTTTAAGTAATTTATGGAGTGAATATTGAATGGATTTGTAATTGCAAATGTACATAAGATCAATATTAACTTTTAAAAAGTTAATTTGTGATATTTTTAAATTTAAATTTAATATGATTCATTTAAAATTTGAAAATAATAAATTTTATAATTAATAGTACTTTTATAATATTTATAATTATATTGACATAAATTAAATAAATTTATATCAATTTTAAATTTGAATAAGTTTGAAATTAAAATTTTTAAAAAATCAATATTAAGTTTATAATTTAAAAATGAAGTAGTAAAAAAATGTCAAGATGTATATGATTGATGAGTTGTCCACTTAAATGAGGGTGTGAAATGTCATTTTGTATATATAGTTAAAGATCTTTTGATTCCTTCACACTGGGAGTAAAATCCTATATAGAGATTAAAATAAAGAGTCAAATAAAGATAAAAAAACTGTTGGATAATGATTTGTTAATGCTCTTATAACACCATATGCATTTATATAAGCCGTATGCATGCAGTAGTGGTAAACACTTGCATGCATTCCACAAACTAAATTACTTAGGGGAAGCTAACTTTGAAAAACCATGAATTCTGTAATTATTGATAGTTTATAATTTTCATAATATAATTGTATAGAACTCAATTTTAAATTTGAAAATATTTAAAATTGACTTAAAAATATTAATATTGATCACGTATTTCATATCGAAGAGAATATAATATATAGAAGAAGAACAAAGCAAATTTAACATACACTATTTGATGTAGATTCCAGAAAACTTCTTAAGTATGGAAGCCTGCAGTACGATCAAACCGTACCAAAGATGAAAACCTTGCTAATGCTAATGCTAATTATAAATTATCTAAAAACTAATGCTAATTATAAGATTTATTATTTAATAAATTCTTATAATTTAGAATAGAAGGAGTAAGTAAATGATATCTATGAAAACTAATAATAAAAACAAATTAAGCTATAATTCACCGAAACTGTAATTTATTTATCTATAACATATAATTCACATGACTTAACAACTATCAGAAACTACTACTTCAATTCTTCCTAGTAAATGCCCACAAGCTTATTTAAATTATATGTATCTAAAATAATCATCAGAACATCACAAAATAATATGAAATTCTATGTGTTCTTGAGACATTCTGGGAAATGCATGCCCTTCGTAGCACAATAGTCATAAATCATGTTCTTGTTCCTTACAGCTTCATATTTTTTCTGATCAACAGGGTTGAGCTGCCAATATTTATTGGAATTCCAGTAATATTTAGGCGAATAACATTCTTGAGGATTTGAAGTAACGTACGAACAACCATCGATGTTGAAATCAGTATAGTAGGCTGTGAAGGGTTCTTGACTCCAATTAACCGGTCCAGTCCAGTCTGTATCATTCCATATGCTTGCCTCTATATGCATGGATTTCGACGGATAATTCACTCCGACGTTTGTATTGTTCTTGAACACTCTTATTGGTACTTCATCAACAAGAAACCTACAAATTAAAAAAATAATAATAATTATTATTATAATCTTTGATGTGGGTAAAAATATTCACCACTCAAATAAATTCAAACGTAGAAAACATGTCTCCAAAATCTTAATTATAATTGTGTAGTGTTCTTGAACACTCTTATTGGTATTTAATTAATCCACGTACAACTTAATATAACAAACCCTAATTATAATTTTGTAATGTTCTTGAACACTTATTGGTATTTAATTCATCCGTAAGAAACGTACAACTTAATATAACAAACCCTAATTATAGTTTTGTAATGTTCTTGAACACTCTTATTGGTATTCCCTCTACAAGAAACTTACAAATTTAAAACAATAACAATAATTATAATCTTATTTGCATATAAAGATCTTAGTTACTATAAAACATGTAAGATTCTATTTCAAATAGGCTGCAGCTTCATAGAACAATAATCATGAATCCAAAAAAGGTTAACAGATAATTGTTAAACACCATACGTATATATTAGTTGCATGCATGCTCTGGGAAATACATTCTTTTCAAATTCAATTTGAGATTCTCAAAGTCAATTGATGTGATTCCTTTACTTTATAAAAACAGTGTGGTGTTATTCTTTTAATTTTTAATTTTTAAGTAGTGTTATTCAGATAGTTTACGATTTTCATAATTTTATTGTTTAAAACTCAATTTCAAATTTGAAAATATTTAAAAATTGATTATAAAAATTTAAATACTGATGTAGTATTCAGTAACATACGGAGTATAATATATAGAAGAATTAAGAACAAAGTAAGTTTCACATACACTATTTGATGTTGGTTCCAGTAAACTTCATAAGTATGGTAGTCTGCAGTGGGATCAAACCAAAGATGAAAAGCTTGCTCCCTATGCCCCATATCACTTACAAACACATTTGTACTTAGCGTATAAGGCATCCCGTTATCGTTTCCCAAAAACTCGAAATCAAGCTCATCATGAATATTCATAGCCTGATTAACTGGCTTTGATGTTAACTACAAGCAAATTAAAATTCATTATAAATAGAGAATATGAAGAATTGCAAGCAATTAACTAAAAGAAAATTTTAAACTTATAGTACGTAGAAAGTTGTTATCACTCCTTTCGTGTTCTTGTTTGGTAGTTTCATTCTCATTCGGAAAAACCCCGATCCAAAATCTTGTTTAGAACTGAAACCAGCACCTGCAAAATTAGATACAACAATAGATGTTATTATGTTTACAGTTAAAGTTTGTACCTATAATAATTAACTTTCATAGTTGCATGCGTGCAAATTAGGGTTAGGGTTACATATAATAATTAACTACAATTCCGTGATCATGGCACATGAAGGTGAAAACCTTTTTGTATATTTTGCTGTCGGTATTCGCTTTTGTTTTTTGTACCGAATCGATCCAACTTACGGGTAATCCTGATGCAAACTCTAAAGAAACATAAAGAGCGTAAAAGAGAGTAATGAATTAAACCTGAAGTGTGGTCTAGTAAAAGCAGCACTTCGTTTCCTTGGTGAATAACTCTACCATACGTAGGATAGTAATTTTGATCAAAGGGAGCTTCAAAAGCTTGACTTGCATATTTGCCCGCAATGACGAGAAGAAGAATAGCATAAAGTTTAAGTAGAAAATCCATTGAAAGAGAATCAAAGCAATATGTTATGAGGTTAATTTGAAGAGTTTTAGTGTATTCTTTGTCTGGCTTATATATATATATATATATATATATATATATATATAAGCAATGGTGCATAAATTATTTTTTAGTAACCTCCAAAAGTTTTCTATATTTCATGCCTTTGGATATAGTAATTAAGGATAAGGATCCGGACATGGAGAGCTGGATGCTATTATATATTCTTTATCTGGTTCACATCAAAGCTGCTATTTTTATTTTTATTTATCACTTTCCTCTTACTTAATTAATTATATCCAATGATTTGTATTTGGATAAAATAATCTACTCATAAGTAAGATATAATCCTCTATTCAAATTCTAGTCCCAATTTCGTTTCATTTATTAATGATACGGATGTTCCGTGTTCCACACAAAAAGAGTCCTATTTGTATATTATGTGTGTGTATATATAATATTATCCATTGTGCCTATTTAATTTTATTTTTTTTCAATATAAAAAATATTGGAACGGAACCATCTTCAGAGAGAGAGAGAGAGAGAGAGAGAGAGAGAGAATATTGAATAGGTATTATTTGACTTAACTACTAGTAGTAGCCTAGCCTACTTTGATATAATTAAGGAAAACGAATTGATTAGTCGGCGATTTCCTTCTTTGCTTTTCCGCTATTTCTTTGTGGTCCACTTTTCTCCCTTCTTTTTTTTTTCTTCTTTTTTTATGTATTTATTTATTTATTTTTAAAAAATATATAATACTATTACGATTCTTCCTCCTTATACCAAATAATATTGAAGCTTGTTACCCCAATTTTAATATTTTAAAATAAAATAATTTTTAAAATAATAATTATTTATAAAATTTTAAAAGAAAATATTAATTTTAAAAAATTCAAATAATAATTCAATTTAATGTTTTAAAATAAATATTTTTACAAATTATTTGAAAATAATAATATTATTTTTAATATTTTCAAATAAAATATTATTTTTAAGAATTTTAAAAATATTATTTCATTTTTCATCAAGGAATAGGTATTATTTGACTTAACTACTAGTAGTAGCCTAGCCTACTAGGTTTGAGAATTGAGACTTGCTTTGATATAATTAAGGAAAACGAATTTGGTAATATAGCAAAATAATGTGAATTTACTAAAAACACCAGGAACCACCTTTGAAACCACATCAAATAAATCATAATGTGAATTTGGTAATATAGCAAAATAACCATTCCAATCATATAGAGAAGGCTCTATATTCAAATTCTAGTCCCAATTTCGTTTCATTTATTAATTATATGGATGTAGTTAGCAGTATGTTTGTTAAATTATATTCTCCTTTGTTCCACACAAAAAGAGTCATATTTGTATATTATGTGTGTGTATATATTATCTGCTATTTTTATTTTTAAATTTAACTTTCCTTTTACTTAATTGATTATATGTAGTGACTTGTATTTGGATAAAATAATCTACTCATAAGTAAGATATAATCCTCTATTCAAATTCTAGTCCCAATTTCGTTTCATTTATTAATTATATGGATGTACTCCCTCCATTTTAGGTCGTTTTAGATTTTTTTTTTATTCTTAATTATTTATCGTTTGTGGTTATCTAGGAGAATTGATTATTATTTTTCCCAAATTGCCCCTTATTACTCCACCTAATCTTTTGATCCATATTTATGAGATAAGTGAGGTTAAGGGTATTATAGACAATTGATCTTATAGTTAATCTTTTCAATCTTTTCCTTAATTTCATGCATACTTGCCTAAAACGCATTATATATTAAGGAACGTGGGAGAGTAGTTAGTAGGTATGTTTGTTAAATTATATTCTCCCTGTTCCACACAAAAAGAGTCCAATTTGTATATTATATATATATATATATATATATATATATATATATATATATATATATATAATTAAATTAGTATGAGGACAATAGTACGCATGACAAGAACTCCATATACCAAATAGGAACCACACAATTTTTGATCCATACAAAAAACACCGGGAACCACCTTTGAAACCACATCAAATTGATCATAATATGAATTTGGTAATATTGCAAAATAACCATTCCAAAAATGAAACTTTTATTTTTTTCAAAAATGAGTAAAGTTTTATAAAATATAGATTCAAAATAATTAAAGTTCAAAATTTTTAAATCTTAATTATTTTTATTAAAATTTACACATCTTTAAAAAAAAATTGTTTTATGAAAATAAAGTTTTATTTTTTTGAATATATATTTTATAAAAATTTATTCATTTTTTTTCAAAAATGAAAAATTTTCTAAATTTTTCCTGAAAATAATTATTATTTTTAAAACTTTTTATTTAAGTATTTTTTTAAAAAAATTGAATCAGTTTTTTATTTAGCTTTTACATTTTTTGTATTTTAATCTCTATTTTAGTTTTCAAAATTCTAATATTAAGAATACATATAATAATAGTAAAGTAACTAAATTTTTATTTCTGAAAATAAATTTTCACATAAAAAAAAATGAAAAAATCTACTTTTTTTTTTTATAATAAAAAGTTTAATTTTCTTATGTTACTTTTTTTGAATCTATATTTTAATGAAACTTTACTCATTTTGAAAAAAATAAATTTTCTAATATTTTTTCTTTAGAATAATAATAATTTTTATAAATAATATTTTATTTTAAATAAAAATATAATAATTATTTTAAGAAATATTTTATTTTAAAATATTAAAAATAATTATTATTTTCAAATTATTTTTTAAAAAATTCTTTTAAAATATTAAAAATAATAATTATTTAAAATTTTTTATTTTAAAATATTAAATATAATTATTATTTTAGTTTTTAAAGATCATATTTATTTTAAAATACTAAAATAACTATTTTTAAAATAATTATTTTATTTTAAAATACTAACAATAATAATTTGTTTTAGAATTTAAAATATTATTATTATTTTAAAATAATTGTTTTAATAATATGTGATAAACCCATAGTTTTAAACAATTCTTTTATTCTTTTAGAAACATGATGAGATCATGCTAATGAGATCTAAATTATTATATAACTTAAAAACCAAAATGCTCTCAATCGATGGATTACTAAAAAGGGGTTGGTGAATCTGAATAGATTGGTACATACGTTGATTGCTCATTGGATGAGAATGATTGGTGTAACGAATCACATTTTCTTGAATAAATAAAATAAAGATTTATTGGAATAAAATTTTATTTTATTTTATTAATTAGATATGTGTTATTATATTGCATATATTATCATGTGCAGTATAATATGTGGATATTGCGATATGACAAGTATAATAATTATTATTTATTATACTTATTAAATTGTGAGAAGCAATTTTTGATGAAAAATAAATCAAATTATTAAAATATTTGCTTTATTGTATTGCTTATAGATAATTAGTTGTGGTATAACATATATGGGAATTGATACATGATAAATATATATATTAAAATATATTTATTATGTAAATAATTTCAGGAAGCAGATTATTTTGCAATGAATGCCTTGAGTGGATATTAAAGTAATTTATGGTAAATATATTATTTTAATATAATAAAATTAATTTATTAAATAAAATATTTTTATTTGATAAATAATTTCTGAATTAGCAGAAATGATTTATGAATATTTTGTTTGGATTTTTGGAGTGCATTTGGTATTTTATAAATACAGTACCTGTAATGCGATATGCACCGAGGGGAAGATAATTGGTTATTCCAACCAAACACAGCCTTAAGTTAAAAATTTATCAGTTAAAAAAAATATAGGCATGAACTGTGATGAGTAATAAGCTGTGTAAGCACACTAAGATAAAGAGTTGTCTTGAATATACTTGAATTTAATTTGTGTTGGTATGTTATGACTGATATAGAGTAAAGGAGATAGGTTGGGCTGAGGAATAATAAGGAGGATAAAATGGGTTTATGATATAAACCAATAGCTATGAATCTGGTAACATAACCACATGTTTGTTTAAAGTCCCAAGTGGACTGTTTCGGCTAAAAATAGAATTCTAGAAAGAATTTAAGCTTGGGCTTGGTTTTTACTACACATTTGAGGATAATTAGTAAGTTTAAACATATTAGAATCAAACAAAATTCAATATTAAGCCAAAGTGAAAAGTTAAGTAATGATATGATAAAGGTAACCTTGAGTGCTGTTTTGAGCAGCCTATATAACCCAAAACATGAATCTAATCATTTGATAAAATGGGCTGATATACTATCTGTACCATTTTTATAATTTGGGCACAAACGAGGTTGTGTATAACTTATCAAACAAGGAGCCAAAAATGGCGTGGAATAGAAGACAGAGCTTCTGTCCACGACAGCAGCAGTGGGCATGGATGAGGGAAGGTTAATAGTTTTTCTTGAACTCTCATTGAGTATAGTTAGACTATCAAAATTTCCTAACTGATGTGCTTAGGTAATAAGTGAATGTGTATCTTTATATTGTTAAAGGCTCATGACAAGAGAGATAATGGTTGGATCGATAGGAAAGGAAGTGTGTATCTTTATATTGTTAAAGGGTCATGACAAGAGAGATAATGGATGGATCGATAGGCAACGGTGGCGGAACCAGAACGATTTTGTAGGGGGGTCAAAAATTTTAAACCAAGCGAACCGAAATTATTAATACCACCACTTGCGGAATTTAGGACGTTGGCTTTACTTAATTCCTAGTTTTTAGCTAAAACAGTCCTAGGAGGACTTTTAGCGAACATGTTATGTGCGTCACTTTAACAATCAAATTTCTTAGCCATTTCTTTGTGTTCCAACCCGAATTCGCCATCCTTATTACTCCGCACACTAACAACTATACTCCATGTCACTAATTCAGTCAAAAGCTAACTGATTTATACCATAAAAGTAATACTCAGCAGTGTTAAACAATTAAGTTAGTAAGATTCTATCAGTGAAGGAAAAGTAAGAATAAACAACAAGCTAATTAGGGGAAACACTAAAAGAGATATCTTTTCACGCACAAAGACAGAGAGAGGAATGAACTTACTGAATTGAAACTTTTGATATTCTTCTCAATCATCTTAATAGATTTATATGAAATTGGGATATGGTGAAAGAGAAAGAAGGAAGAAGGGTAACTTACAATGGGGTGGGGAATTAGGCGATATTGTCACAAAGAAGAAGAAGTCTGAAGACGATAATCGAACCAATCACGGCCCCCCTCACGCCCCATGCCCCTGCTTTACTGGGATCATCCTCCCTCAAAATTGAATCAAATGCGACGACCGAGAGCACACTGGCCGTCCCCCACCCCGCCCCTTTGTTCACTTTGACCACGGCCTCCCTACCAGGTCAATCGCCCCTAGTTCACTTCTCGATAGGCAAGGAGGGGTGGGGGTGGGGGTGGGGACTCTTCGTCATGAGCAAAGCAGATGGCAAATAGCATCAGTTGCTAATCATGACTTAAAAAGCCTAGCATTTTTTTTAAAAGACTTCTAAAATATTTAAATTATGCTAATAGTTGGGCTTAAATAAGTTTGCATAGCATAAGTTTTAAAGTTACAAAAAGGAGGGTTTGAATAGGGAAGGATCATTGTCTTTGGACAAAGAACGACATCGATGTGATTGGCACCAATGTGATCATATGTAGAAATTTTTAATGGGGTAGCAATCTATAAGATAAGGCTAATAAATTGAAAAGTATTACAAGGATTAGGGGCTGCTAGGCTTGGTTAGGGGCTGCGAGGCCACACCAAGCCCAGCTAAACCTTACGGGGCCAAGCGATGCTTGGCTGCCCACGCATTAGGACCTTAAAGGGCTGCAAGGCCAACTGAATAATTTGCTCTAGTAGCATTCTAGTACATAGATTCTGTTTGTTGCTGCAGTTGGTGTTGTGATTTGGGTCAGGACTGCACCACCTGTTCTATATTAAAACTTTAAGGAGATTGATTAAAGAGGGGTGTAGAGAAAGAAGTTGTTGCCTAATGATGGTAGCATGTAGCTGATACCAGCAGTCCACAACAAATAGCAGTGAACATCAGCAGTTGTTGTATAGCAGCTCTAGTTATGACTGCTTTGTGAGGCCTTGTTTGGTTCCAAGTTTAAATTGATAAATTATCTATATAGGATGATTTATATTTCTTAAATTGGCTAGAAATATAATTCATATCACATAAGGGATACAAATAGTGAAAGAGTAAATTTAAATTGAAAGCTAACATGAACAGTCACCTAAATTGGAATTAATAAGTTATGTTAAAAAAAACTATTAAAGCCTTAAAGAACTGTTTTGGTATTATAGAAGAATTAGTGGTAATGTGAGGCATTGGTGTGTGTCAAAATGGATCTATAAATTATGGGGGGACTACAAGTTAGCCATACATGTGGGAAATACCTACAAACCATATAATAAGCTATAAAAATATCTTGGATGTAAGAAATTAATTAAATAATGCATGAAATGCTCATGTACAACTAATAGGATGTAAGTGATAATTGTAATATGGTTCCATATGATAAGCATGTCAAGCCCTATTAAAGTGAAAATGGCTATTTTGAGAACATGGATGAGGGGGGGACTACAAGTTAGCCATACATGTGGGAAATACCTACAAAGCATATAATAAGCTATAAAAATATCTTGGATGTAAGAAATTAATTAAATAATGCATGAAATGCTCATATACATACTAATAGGATGTAAGTGATAATTGTAATATGGTTTCATATGATAAGCGTATGTCAAGCCCTATTAAAGTGAAAAATGGCTATTTTGAGAACATGGATGAGGTATTTGAAAAATCTATAAAAATATCTTAAATGTAGAAACATAAACCAAGAACATGATCAATGTGGTTATATGATACATGAATACACAAGCTATGTGTCCTGGCCATTTGGCTAATACGCTTGTAAATGCATATAATTGTGTAAGATTTGTGAGAACACACAAGTTAAAATTGAATTTATATCAATAGTCTATGAACGAGGCAATTATCTAAATCTTACTCTTTATTGAGCAAGTATTCTAGAATTATTCATATATGGACAAGTTCTCTAAATTCTAAATTGTCTCTCATTATTTATGAATAATATAAGGTTAAATAACCTTTTTATTCCAATCGGCTTCAAAAGACTAGGTGATGTATTGTCATGTATATCAAATGAAATTGAATATGCATGAACATATTGCAAGGAAGTCGAGCCATTTGTTTTGACCAGACACAAATGTAAAATATTTCAATTTCTTTATAATAAGTCTTGAAATATTATTGTGCCATGATTTAAGCTATCTAGCTATATTGTTATAGCTAGATATGTGGGAAATACCTACAAACCATATAATAAGCTATAAAAATATCTTGGATGTAAGAAATTAATTAAATAATGCATGAAATGCTCATGTACAGCTAATAGGATGTAAGTGATAATTGTAATATGGTTCCATATGATAAGCATGTCAAGCCCTATTAAAGTGAAAAATGGCTATTTTGAGAACATGGATGAGGGGGGGGGGGACTACAAGTTAGCCATACATGTGGGAAATACCTACAAAGCATATAATAAGCTATAAAAATATCTTGGATGTAAGAAATTAATTAAATAATGCATGAAATGCTCATGTACAACTAATAGGATGTAAGTGATAATTGTAATATGGTTTCATATGATAAGCATGTCAAGCCCTATTAAAGTGAAAAATGGCTATTTTGAGAACATGGATGAGGTATTTGAAAAATCTATAAAAATATCTTAAATGTAAAAACATAAACCAAGAACATGATCAATGTGGTTATATGATACATGAATACACAAGCTATGTGTCCTGGCCATTTGGCTAATACGCTTGTAAATGCATATAATTGTGTAAGATTTGTGAGAACACACAAGTTAAGCTGAATTTATATCAATAGTCTATGAACGAGGCAATTATCTAAATCTTACTCTTTATTGAGCAAGTATTCTAGAATTATTCATATATGGACAAGTTCTCTAAATTCTAAATTGTCTCTCATTATTTATGAATAATATAAGGTTAAATAACCTTTTTATTCCAATCGGCTTCAAAAGACTAGGTGATGTATTGTCATGTATATCAAATGAAATTGAATATGCATGAACATATTGCAAGGAAGTCAAGCCATTTGTTTTGACCAGACACAAATGTAAAATATTTCAATTTCTTTATAATAAGTCTTGAAATATTATTGTGCCATGATTTAAGCTATCTAGCTATATTGTTATAGTTTGGATTCCATACTGAGAATGAACAAACCCTGAAATGGGATATTTTTATTGCACTTTGGGAGTGGTGACGGTTAACATGAGAATTGTTCTGAATAAAATAGTATTGATCAATACAGGGCATAAAGGGTTGATCAACTATTGTGCCCGTAAGTTAAGACGGTTCAAAGATAAACTTATGATAGAACCTTTTCAAGAAAAGAAAAAGCATGTTCATGGTCTTATGACCTCTCAACTATTCAATATTGATATGATATTCCAGGAATGTGAATGATTCAAGATTTATTTGCTTTATAGTTTTGATTCACTGTTAAAGCATGCTTCAAAGAAAACATTTATTAATTGTTGAGCCATTAAAGAATGCTATTACTTGTTGAGCGATTGAATGCTCATACTTGCTTTGTTATAAATGTTTTCAGTTGAGCAGACTCAGATAGAAAGGGTTTGGTAGAGACAAAGGAAAAGGAAAAGCTACGAAATAGCTGAAATATGATGTAATAGATAGATTATATGTTTGTAAATATTTAATTATCATGTAATAAGAACTTAAAGGTTTACGTACCTGGGATTAACAAAACTTTGATGTAATAACTTTATTAAGTTTAATTTCATAATATGTTGAATGTTTGATATCGTGAAGCACTGAATAAGGGTTTCAAGTACCTGAATTTGGGGGCGTCACAATTGATCTCATGATCATTTGTGTGGAGACAGTAAATCAAGTATATAGGTGCTTATTGGAGAATAAGTTCAATGAACGTGGCTCGCTAAAGAATACCTAACGGGGTTTTACTTGTCTGTCAATAAGAATTCCTGTAGTGATAGTAGTACAAGTGATCCTTAGACTTAAGATCATCTTAGTATCTTGTGTATGGTGAATTATAATTTAACATATTCCTTAAGACCCTTAGGGTATATCAAAGGGTATGCTTGGGTATAATAAGTTCTACATGGAGATAATGTATGATCAACAAAGAATATACCACTTCTAGTAAAAGAAGAGAAATGTCCTATGTGATTCGATAAATGACAACCCAGTAGTATTTGGCCAAGGCAGAATAAAATTAGAAAGGAGTTTCTAATTTGTATTATTTAGAGTTGTGCATTTAAGAATCGAAATAAATAATTTTAATAGGTTTTAACAGAAATTGATCTACAGACCATTTTATCTTGACACCAACTTGTGTAGATTTGATACCAATTTGCATTAATTTGACACTAACTTGTGTCAATTTGATACCAACTTGTAGGACTGAACAAAAAACGGGTATAACCGAATTATCGAACTGAACTGAAATAATTTAACCGAAATTTTCTGATAATTCGGTTATTTTTAACATTTCGGTTATATCCAAAATTATATACAGTTTTCAGTTAGTTTATACGAGTTTCACTTTAGGGTTATTCGATTTAACCGAATAATCGAACAAAGCATTGAACTGTTTTCACATTTGCACAAATCACTTAAAATAAATAAATAATAATACGACTAATACTAATAACTCAGCACTCAGCCACTCAGCCACTCAGCGCATTACTAGCCCTAGCCCCAGACTCTGAATTCGAACTCTCAAGTCTCAATCTGAATCTCTCAAGTCTCATCCCAAACCCAAAATCCAGATCTCGAACTCAGAATCGGAAGTCGGAACCCTACTTCTTCTCTCTGATTCTCTTTTCTTTGGTGAGTCCTCATTTTCATAATTTCTTCTGGTCTTCTTGTCTTTTGCTGCAACTTCTTTGTCTCTTTTCTCTCGATCTCTCAACCGGTCTGATTTGAGTCTGACATCTTCAATTTTTTGAAAGTAATAATATAAAATGTATAAAATCTTATATATAGTTTTCTTCTAAGCTTCTTATATAACGTCGTCATCGGTTTGAAACTTCTAAACTCTTTAATATTGTAGGTTACTAGGTTGGGTTATATATAGTTTGCTGCGATATGTTCTAATCCGACCTCTTTGGAACAAGGTTTCATTCTTATTTTTAATTGAAATTAGACCTTTAGAGGTATTGGTTGTGCATATTCAGTATGACAGTATAGGTTGGTTTGTTTTCTTCAAAGTACTAATTTTATATGTTACATATTAACTTTGTGATGGAGTAATTCAATTTTGTTATAAATTTTTCACATATAAATCATTTTTCATCCTCTATTGGGATTTAGGGGAAACAAAATTCGTTTCATTTTAAATTGCAATGGGTGCAATCTATAAAATGTTGGTGCACTTGAGGGGTGATTTGTAAGTCTATTTTGTTTCAAGCATCTCTACAAATTCAGTTTCCTTCTAGGGGATATATTAAGTCTATCAAGTGATGACGTTGATAATTAAATATATTACCTTCTATTAATTCACGTTAAACTTACTGCAGATTGGCACAAGCTCCTCTTGGGAAATTCTTTAATATTCCCTTATTGCATTAAGAAATTAAGACAATGTTCATGTTATCTTAAGAAGGGGTTAAAACACATTTAGCTGGACAATTCAATGTGTTTCAATTTAGTCACCATATGTTTGTGCTGAATGCTGTTTTCCATGCTTATGATGTCGTGCATTTATTAATAACAACTATTTTCTGAAAATTTCTAACTTTAGAACTGTCCACATTTTATACTCAATAGGAATTCAAGTACTTCTTTATAGATGATGAATTGTTTCTACCATTGATTTGGTTGTTTCTATCGGTTTATTTGCTCTTGAAAGAGCCACGTCTGCAATCTATTATACTTTGGAACCAATACCTCGATTATCTTAGTACGTAGTGCAGTCACTTTAAGAATTTTGATGGAAGAATTTTTAAAAAAAAAGAAATTTGAGTCTTCTGCCTATAGAATTCAATTGAATACGATATGGTGACTTGCACCAGAAACTGGAACTATTATTTCTTGTGATTAATGATGTGAGGAAATTTCCTAGTTATTGAAGTCTAAAGTTGAACATTTTGTGATGTTACGTTGTTGATTCTGATTATTTTAGAAATTCTAATATTCTTTTGAATCATCAACTTTAATTTGTAATATTCATTCAGTGATTGAGATTCATATTCATGCTTATAATTCTAAATATATATATATATATATATATATATATATTTAAAACTTGCTGAATAAATTTATTGCTCACTCTTGCATTCTAATAAATTTTTTAGATAAAGTAGCTTTTACTACTTTACTACTATTTACAAAGCTTTAAATGTACGATATTTCCCAACTTATTGCTTGAAGTTTTTGATTGATGTACACTTTTTAAACTTTCATTGTTAATGTAATTTGATTTGTTTGAATTTTCAGATGATGTCAAGAAGTATTTTAAATGATTTGCAAATGGTGGACGATACGGACGAGCCTGACCTTGATGACCTTAATGCAATTGGACATGAGAAAGAGGGGGGTGACAGTGTTCCCACCCCCATCCCCACCCCCAGTATAGAGACAAGTACAAAGAGTACAAGACAGTCAGAAAGTGTAAAGCTGCAAAGAAAGAGGATGACACCTAGATCCAAGGTGTGGACTGAGGGGCACTTCATTCTAGTTAAAAATAATGATGGTAATGTCATCAAAGGTAAGTGTACTTATTGTGGAAAAGAATTAGCTGCTGATTCATCTTCAAATGACACTAATGCTTTAAGAAATCACTTTAGAACTTGTAAAAAAAATCCCAACAACATGGATAAAGCTCAACCCCAACTTGTAGGAATTAAAGAGGGTGAGGGGGAGGGAGGGGCATGTGAGAGTACACTCACCACTTGGAGGTTTGACAAAGAAGTTGTTAGGGCAGCCGTTACTTACCAATCTTATTGTAGATGAGCTTCCTTTAAAACATGTTGAGAAAGATGGTTTTAAACTACTTATGCAAGCTGCATGTCCTAGGTGTGACGCCCCCAAAATAGGTATACATCACCCATCTTGAGTCGCCAAATACATGGTACAAAATTCAAATACAACTTAATAATACAACTGTCGTGTAGAATACGACAAGACATAACTGAGAGTTTTAATACGAATTATTGTCTTCTGACAGTATTCAACTCAAATGGAGTCCTCAATACATTTATTATCGCACTATTTCATAGAATAGTGAGGAGACTACTAATGCTATCATCTGACCGTCACTCTGCTCCCCGACTAGTCTCTTGCCACGTTCTCATTTCAAAGAGAACAATGAAAGAAAAAAGGGTGAGCTCAACTACCCCAGTAAGAAATATTATGACTGAGATAATGCAGAATAATTTATCGTTAGCCTTCAACAGTGTTAAACTGATAAAATATAACAAACATCAAGTTTAACTGTAGTGGAACAAGCAATCCATTAGAAGAGTCAAGTAGAGAATAAAATCTACTATCTTCTATGATTTAAAAGGTTTTTCATCACTTTTATCGCTGAGACTCAGCTTAATAAATAATCCACATCATCCATGCACTACGACCAAGAATATTCATTAGTATCACGACCATAAATTATCCATGCACTACGGGCCAAAGATATTCGTGTATTCATCAATGATCATGATCATACCAACAACTATCCATCAATGCACTACGGGCCAATGAGAACTTTTACCACAACATTTGTAACATTGTGGTCATGATTATACCGAATAATCCCTGATCATAATCATACCAAGTCCATCTATGCACTACAGGCCACAAATGACTTTCAACATAATATAAACACGAGGATGATGACAATGATATAAGAACTCAATAAAAAAAGTTCAAGGATAAATTTTTAAGGATTTAAAATTAATTTATCCAGAAATCAATAACGTTCAAATTGTCAACATGATACTGCTTTGTGGAGTAAAATTCAAGAATGCTCAGAAGAATATTTCCATGAAAAGATACTGGATGAAGCGCAAATATCAAGGATATTTCACTAATTTCATGGAGTATAGAAGCCAAAACTTTAACCAACTGAGTATAATAGAATATATGAAACCGTAAATAGATTTTTGCCCGCCATGCGGCAATCCACGTAGACAGATCATTTTCATAATTTAATAAGGAATGAATACGAAGGATCATTCACCATGCATGCGGTAATCCACATAGACATGTTATTCCAACCTAATAATAAATAATGAAATAACGAAGAATTCACCATGCAGTAATCCGCATGCATTTTGTTATTCCAACGTAATAATAAAGAATAGAATCAAATCATGCGAACTCCGCATGCATGTGATATTCCAATGTAATAATAAAGAATGGAACCAGGTCATATGTAATCCACACAGACATGATATTCCAATAGAATAATAAAGAATGGATTAACAACAGAATTCACCAGGCATGCGATAGACCGCACAGACATGTTATTCCAACAGAATAATAAAGAATGGAATAACAACCCTTCCGAGTATTGAAAGAAAATAACTCTTTTCATGAATACGAAAGAATAATTCCCCTTACCTTAGTAGGAGATTGCATACTGCAATAATTTAGTAACAGAATACTCTTCTTCTTTCTCTCTATACTTTCTCTCTCTCTATAGCTTGAATGAATTGGTGAAAAATAATGAAGAAATAAGCTTCTATTTATAGGCTTGGCAGAGTAAGGGTAAAATAGTCTTTTCACCATAATTTATGACATCATCGCTGACATCATCGATCATATTACATCATTTCTTACCTCATCGTCCGATGACATCATTACTTACCTCATCGTCCGATGACATCATCGCTTGCATCACAGGAATTCAAATTTAATTTGTTCTCTTCCAACTCCTTTTACTTTTATACAATGAATTTACTATAATAATGCTACCATTCAAATTATAAAAACGTACTATTATATAATCATATCATACTACTATAATGTAATATTATAATAATATATTTGAATTAATTATTTTATCGGAAAATATAAAATACCAACTTTCAACAAATGTCACATGCTAAAAATTTCTTAGTTTAAATCTACTTCGAATAAATATTTTCTTATCATAAATATCAACAATTAATTATTCACAAATAATATTATAAAATTACAATATTGACAACCAAGTCGTTCCCAGGAAAGAGGGGGTTTTCCGATAAGGATTTCTCCCTATTGGCGCTCAATTAGGTGACCAAACCCATTTCCTCGACAGAACTTTCTAGACATTATCAATAATGTAAATAATAATATTATTCAAATAATATGAATTATTAATTTGATAATTTGAAATCTTGTCAGTGATGACAATTATTGAATCAATAATATAAAATATCAACGTAGCAATTATTGAATCAATAAAATAAAGTATTGAACAATGAATTACCGTAATAATTATTGAGTAGTGACTTCTTATGTAAGCATCAATAATCCAAGATACTGTACAATACCGTGTGCTACTATGCAATCACGCATATTACTGTACTTTTACCACCGGGTATTTCAACAGTTAACGGTAAAACTTTTGCCGTTATTTTTATAAAAAGATAATTTTGTCGCTTTCTAACTCCGACAATAATTCTGTTGTGTGGTCCTCCAATGATTGTGTCGTCGTACAAATATTCCCAGACAAAAAGAATATTCCCGACCAAACGAATATTTTATAGCAACTTGCTTACTTTGAAAAATTTATAAATATTACCCACAACTATAACATTATAACAAATTCACATCTTAATATTCAAAAATGATATTTATATAAAATTCATCTTTATTCATAAAAGTTGGGGTCTTACACTAAGTTTCAGTTACCTTCACATTTTACATTTGCTAGAGATTGCATTCGTTTGTATGATAATGAGAAAATTAAGCTGAAAACATTTCTTAGAAAAAATTGTGAACGTGTTTGCCTCACTACTGATTCTTGGACTTCCAATCAATGCTTGAATTATTTGTATGTTACTGCCCATTTTATTGATGAAAATTAGAAATTGCATAAGAAAATCTTAAATTTTTAAACCATCACAAATCATAAGGGGAAGGACATTGGGGAAATGGTTGAGTCTGTATAAAAGAGTGGGGACTTTCTAAAGTTATGACACTCATTGTAGATAATGCTAGCTCAAATGTTACGGTAACTGCTTACTTGAGAGATAAATGTACATCTTGGAAAACCAATGTCTTGGGTGGTAAGTTCATTCAAATGAGATGTATAGCTCACATTATTAATCTTGTTGTGAATGCTGGGTTGAATTTGATTGAGAAATCTGTTGAGAATGTTAGACGTACAGTGAAGTATGCAAAGCAATCCCCGACTAGGGTCAAGTCATTTAATTTAAGGACTGTATTGAGTATTGTAGTCTTCAAGACAAGAAATGCTTAAGTCTAGATTGCCCAACTAGATGGAACTCTACTTACTTGATGTTAAGTTCAGCCTGAAAGTATAAAGAAGCTTTTGATCGATTTGGATTTGAAGATCGTGGCTTTGAAAAAGAGATGGGAGAAAAAAATATTACAACGGACTCAGATTGGAATAGGGCTAAATTGTTTGTGAGATTCTTATAACATTTTTATAATCTCACTGTGTGTATTTCGGGCTCATCTTATGTCACATCAAATAATGCATTTCATGAAATAAGTGAAACTTATATTATTTTGAGTGAGTGGGAAAGAAGCAATGATAGAAAATTGAAAAAAATGGCCAAGGCAATGAAAAGGAAATATGATAAGTATTGGGGAAATTAATGTTACAAAGATGAATACGTTGTTGTATATTCCCGTTGTGCTTGATCCTCAGTCTAAGTTGAGTTTTGTTCAATTTAGTTTAGACGAAATGTATGGAGATGATAAAATTAAAGTTAAAGATCCGTTGGAGGGTATGGGAGTAGAACTTCATTTTGATATTGATAATGAAGGTAGGGATTTAGAATATCAAGCAAGTAATAGGGCCACAGGGATAGAGATTGCCGATGGTGTGAAGAAAGCAATGGAAGATTTGTTTAATAAGTACAAAAAAAGTATTCAACTCAAGAAAGTGGCACATCAAGTTTAAGTAACATGTCATCCCAAGGTTCTAATTCAATGGAATCCCAAAATACAAATAGACTTATGGATAAGTTCAAAAAGCGTCGGACCGGAGTGATACTTGGAGAAAAATAGGAGTTGGACAAATATTTAAGAGATAAAATGCAAAGTCGACCACTGAACTTTAATGATTTTTGGGTATTGAGCAATTTTCTTTTAGTCAACGCAAATTGATCCCCTTTCTATTAAAAAATTTGGACTTCGAGCCCCAGGCGCCACATTTGCGTTGACCTGCATACGTGGCACCTACGTGGTAGATCTGACGTGGACATTTTTTTATTTTATTTAACACATGGACGGGCTGACGTGGCGAACATTGAACTTAATCCCAAAAATAATGTTGCTGCCAAGATTCGAACACAAAACCTCTAGCTTAAAACTTAGATCCAATGACCACCTAAGCAAACAAGCCTAGCTGTTATAATTTTGCAAGGATTAATATTTATAACTAAACAAATCATTTCTCCCCCAATAACAATAACAATAACAACAACAATAATAATAATAATAATAATAATAATAATAATAATAATAATAATAATAATAATAATAATAATAATAATAATAATAATAATAATAATTGTAAGATCCCCAACTTTTATGAATAAATATTAATTCTTCTGGAAATATATTTTTGAATATTATGGTGTGGATTTGATATAATGTTATAATTGTGGGTAATATTTACAAAATTTTCAAAGTAAGCAAGTGGTTATATAATATTCGATTGGTCGGGGAATATTTGTTTTAACAGGGAATATTCGTACGACGACACAATCATTGGTGGACCCCACAATGAAATTATTGTCGTAGTTAGAAAACGACAAAATTATCTTTTTATAAAAATAACGGCGAAAGTTTTACAGTTAAACTGTTGAACTACCCGGTGGTAAAAGTACAGTAATACGCGTGGTTGCATAGTAGCACACATTATTGATTATTGATGCTTACGTGAGAAGTCACTTAGTTATACTCAATTATTGCTACAGTAATTGTTGCATAATATCTTTCATATTATTGATTCAATTATTGTCACATTATCATCTGCATAATATTTTATATTATTAAATTAATAATTGAGACGACAAAGTTATTCATATTATTATTTACAATATTGACAATGTCCTGTCAAGGAGAGGTCTGGTCACCTAATTGCGCGCCAATAGGGAGAAATCTTATCGAAAAGCCCTATCTTTCCTGGGAATGATCTGGTTGTTAAATATTGTGAGTTATAATATTAATGATGAATAAGTTCGTGTTGATTAAAGATGAAATTAATATTTCCATTATGTTGGAATTATTAGTGTTAGTGGAAATCGACATCTATTCCGATGATAATTGATGTCTGGAGGTTATATTGACCAATCGGGTAATTAATCGGATAAATGAGCATTTAATTGCTATTAATTCACATGATTATAACTATTTGTTCACATGTGTGTACTATTGATTCACATGCATGTACTATTAGGGGAGGTGGTGCAAGATTGATAATACTTGCATGACTAAATTAAAATTGGAGGTATAGATGAATGTATTATACTGTAATTATTTTTTTCACATGATTGTACTATTGATTCACATGATTATACTATTGATTCAGAAGATGTACTATTAGGGGAGGTGGTGCAAGTTTGATAATACTTGTAGGACTAAATTAAAAATGAAGGAAAAGATGATGGTATTATACTATAATATTTCGAGCCCCAAAACGTGCAATTATCGAAACTATATTTTCCTATAAATAGAAGCTCATTCTTTTTTCATTCTCACCAATTCACTAAGACTCACAAGAGCAATTATATAGAGAGAAGCTATAGAGAAAAAGAAGAAGAGAAGTCCGCTACTTCACTATTCCAGTATCCAATCTTCTTCTGAGGTAAGGGATATTATTTTTTCAGTATTCATAAGGAATAATATCTTCTTCCATACTCTGTAGTATGTGAGTAATATTATTTCGTCTCGTATTCCTGATTATACCCTTATTTTGTTAAAGTATTGCTTCTATACTATATGAAATTAGTAGAATATCATTGAAATTTACTCTTTATCTAGTATCGTTTCACAAGGATATTTTCTGCACATTCTTGTTAAATTTTAAGCTTTTCATGCAGGAGTACTGTCCATGAGTAGTATTCATTTTTACGGTACTATTCATGGGATACTATTCATAAAGTACTATTCACGGGGTACTATTCCCGAAGTACTATTCACGGGATACTATTCACCTGAGAAATTATTCATGACAAAAATTGATTTCTTTGCTGTCCAAATCATTTTTGATACAATATTATTCTTGAATTTTACTCCACAAAGCAGTATCATGTTGACAATTTGGGAATTATTGAATTTTGGATAAATTAAATTATAAATATTTAAAAATTTATCCTTTGCTTTCTTTTAATTTAATTCTTATATCATTGTCAACATCCTCATGCTTATATTATGATAAAAGTCATATGTGGCTTACATGCATAGATGTACTATTGATTGGTATGATTATGACCAGAGATTATTCGATATAATCATGACCGTAATGTTACAAATGATGTGGTAAAAATCCTCATTGGCCTGTAGTGCATTGATGGACAATTGTTGGTATGATTATGACCAGGGATTATACGGTATAATCATGATAATTGATGATTACATGAATATCCTTGGCCCGTAGTGCAGGGATGATTCAATGATGTGGTTTATTTATTAAGCTGAGTCTCAACGATAAAAGTGATGAAAAAACTTTTTAAATCATATAAGATAGTAGATATCATGCTTTACTTGACTCTTCTAATGGATTGCTTGTTCCGCTACAGTTAAACTAGATGTTTATTGTATTTTATCAGTTTAACATCGTTGAAGGCTAACGGTAATTTATTCTGCATTATCTTAGTCATAATATTTCTTACTGGGCTAGTTAAACTCACCCTTTGTTTTCATTGTTCTCTTCAGGAAATGAGAATATAGCTGAGACTAGTCGGGGGACGGAGTGACGGTCCAGATGTTTGCATTAGTAGTCCTCACTATTCAGTGAAATAGTGAGATAATAAATGTAATAAGGACTCCATTAGAGTTTGAATACTGTCTAGAAGACAATATTCGTATTTAAACTCTCAGCTTATATTTTGTCGTATTTTACACGACAGTTGTATAATTAAGTTGTATTTAAATTTTATAACATATATTTGGCGACTCAGAATGGGTGATGTATACCTATTTTGGGGGTGTCACAGTTGGTATCAAAGCTTAGGGATATGATCCCTGGCTGAGATATGAGACAAGAACTAGGAGGGGAGAGACGGGGAATTCCTTTGCTAGTATGACCTACCTATGTTTATTTGGTATTTAATTGGTCGGTCAGAGTATATGGATAATATGTGACATGTCAATTAACCCTTGTTTTGTGGCAGTATTTGATAATGGTGTCCGAAAATTTTGAGATAAGCAATGAAGCACATGAGAGCGTTGAGTCACCAACGATCAATGCCCAGGATAATATGCATCAGGATTGCAATAATCCTCAGGAAAACAACAACGCTGACCAAGTGCTGAATGATGGGATGTTCAGAGGCTTTATGCAATTAATGCAACATCAGGCGAGAACAACTCCTGTTCAAAATGTAGGTGGAAACACTGGCAACTCTCGGACGGTCACCGCTAAACAGTTCAAGGAGCTAGAACCACTGGAGTTTATTGGAGAGCCAAAATCACTTAAGGCAGAGACGTGGATAAAACAGATGACCAAGATATTTGATGTCTTGGGATGCTCCGAGGAGCAAAAGTTTCCCTTTGCCACCTTCATGTTATGCGAGAGGCGATTCTTCGTGGGAATCAGAAAGCGTATTTAACTTCGCCATGATCAAGATGTCTTGGGAGAAATTCCAAGAACTGTTCAATGACAAGAACTTTCCCGAAAGTATTCATCACATGAAGGAGGTAGAGTTCATCAAGCTGGAGCAGAACAATATGACCGTGTCATAGTACGAAGCTAAGTTTGCCGAGTTGTTCTAGTTTGCATTTCACTTGGTTGATAATGAGGAGAGAATGACGCGGATGTTTCTAAGAGGTTTGAAACCTGAGATACGTCAATACTTAATTTCTCACAAACTGTGTTTGTATTCAGATGTTGTAAATAGGGCTCAGGTATTGGAGCGCGATAACGAGTCAACCCAACCAAGAGAGAGCAGTCGGCAAAATGATAATACCAGTGGTAGCAGTCATCGAAGCGGTGACAACAAACGTGGAGGGAATCAACATATCAGAAATAGTAACCACTTCGGTGGTAATCATGGCCAAGATAATAGAACTATAAATTTCAGGAAGAGGAGATTCAACAATGATGGAAAGACATCATCACCAGCACCTGTTGTTAAGGAAGGGGAACGACAGCCAATCGTATGTTGCAAATGCGGAGGGGAGGGACATATCAGTCCGAACTGTACGCAGCAATCCAAAGCGTGTTATAATTGCAAAAAAAAGGTCACCTTGGCCAATTTTGTCGTGCACCGAAGTCAAGTCCAGCTGGGATGGAGGCATCAAAGGCCGTCCCAGACAAGACAAAACTGGTAGTTCAAGGGAAAGCGTTTGTCGTAACCTCCCAAAAAGTGAGGAATCCAAACAAGGTGATCACGGGTAAGCTAATCATAAATTCTAGCGAAGTATATACCTTATTTGATACCAGTTCTACCCATTCTTTTATTTCTCCTACTTGCGCTCAACATTTAAATTTGACTCTGGAGAAATTAGACTTTGACTTATCTGTTGAAACTCCGTTGGGAGTAACCTTCATTACATCCATTGTTTATAAGTCTTGTTTGGTTCAAATCGGTACCCTCACATTACCTGTCGATCTTATTTCCTTAAAAATACTTGTATTTGATGTGATTTTAGGGATTGATTGGTTAACTACTCATCATGCAAAAGTTGATTGTTTTCGTAACGTTGTTAGCTTTCATATTCCTAACCAACCTATTATGCAAATTCAAGAAACCAAACCACTAAAGTCAATCACTGTCATATCAAGCCATAAAGCTATTCATTTATTAAAAAATGGATGTCAAGCTTTCTTAGCCCATGTCACAGATTTAAACAAAAATACGTCAGATTTGAATGATATTTCTATTATTAATAAATTTCTTGACATATTCCCCGAAGAACTTCCTAGCCTACCCCCAGAGCGTGAAATCGAGTTTGGTATCAACCTTGAACCCGGTACAAAACTCATTTCCAAACCCCCATATCGAATGGCTCCTATTGAACTTCAGGAGTTAAAAACCCAACTACAGGAATTGTTAGACATCGGTTTCATCTGACCTAGTACGTCTCCTTGGGGTGCTCCTGTTCTATTCGTGAAGAAGAAAGATGGAAGTATGCAACTTTGTATTGATTATCGGGAGTTGAATCATGTCACCATCAAAAATAGGTACCCGTTGCCTTTTATTGATGACCTGTTTGACTAGTTGCAAGGCGCCAAATTCTTTTCAAAGATCGATCTTCGTTCTGGATATCATCAATTGGAGATTAAAACTGATGACATTCCAAAGACTTCTTTCAGAACTCGGTACGGGCATTACGAATTCCTAGTCATGTCTTTTGGATTAACTAATGCTCCTGCTGCCTTCATGGATATGATGAACCGAGTATTTAAGGAATATTTGGATCACTTTGTGGTCGTCTTTATTGATGACATCCTCATTTCCTCCAAAAGCCGTGAAGATCATGAGCAACACCTGAGGCTGATACTCCAAAAGCTTCGTGAAAACAAGTTATATGCCAAGTTGAAGAAATGCGAGTTCTGACTTGAGGAAGTAGCATTCCTTGGGCACGTAATATCAAATCACAGAATATCTGTTGACCCGGCAAAGATTGAAGCAATTCAAAGCTGGGAGGAACCTAAGTTAGTGACCGAAGTACGTAGCTTTCTCGGCTTAGCTGGTTATTATCGGAGGTTCGTGGAAGGATTTTCTCGAATTGCTACTCCATTAACTCAGCTGATTCGAAAAGATATAAAATTCAGTTGGAGCGAGGAATGTGAGAAGAGTTTTCAAGAACTCAAGAGGAGACTCATTTCAGCACCTATTTTGACAATACCAGCTGGTTCGGAGGGATTTGTCATATACAACGATGCTTCAGGCAAAGGTTTAGGGTGTGTTCTCATGTAACATGGGAAAGTCATAGCCTATGCCTCATGACAACTTAAAGAATATGAGAGGAATTATCCTACTCATGATCTAGAGTTGGCAGCTGTCGTTTTTGCGCTTAAGATTTGGAGGCATTACCTGTATGGAGAGGAGGTGGAGATCTATACGGATCATAAAAGCCTCAAATATTTCTTCACTCAAAAGGAACTCAACATGCGGTAACGACGATGGCTTGAGCTATTGAAAGATTACCACTACTAGAAAATCAGCCTATAGCGACGGTCACCGATCGTCGCTATATAGCCAAAAGACCGTCGCTAAAAGTTTTAGCGACGATTAATGCCGACTGTCGCCATAGAACCCGGCTTGGTGAAAGTCTATAGCGACGGTCTTTTGACCTATAAGCGACGGTCACCGACCCTAGCTATAGGTCATGGCAAAATCGTGTATAGATGTTCATAGCGACGCCAAATGACCGCCGCTATAGGCTCTGTTTCTTTATAGAACACTATAGCTACTACGATGAATGATCGCTATAACCTTTTATATTTAAAAAAATTAATTAATAATGCAAATTTATTCAACAAACACAAATACAATATAAAATAAAAATAAAAATATTATATACATCATTTAAAATTCGTATTTATTATAACTGTTATTATATACATCATTTAAAATTAGTATGCATTAGGCATCTAAAACATTTGTATCTCCTAAATTTAAACAACATAAGAATGTAAAGTATAAATTAGACAAATGTTTACTACAGTACAGAACTATGTGCCTTCAAATTCTCAATTTTCAATTTGAATTCAGTGTGAAAAGACACGAGTAATCTGTGTCGACATGAAAAAGCAGCACTAAACTCTTTGATCTCTTCTTCGAGATGTTTCCTCAAATCCTGCAACACCTTTTCTTTTTGGTCAGTAACCAATGCAAGTCTCTGAGATGAACTGGAAACAGTTTGAAGAAGACCATCTCTTTCTTCTATCAAAAGATGGCTTCATGGCAATAGAAGAACACATTTGACAGATCTCCCTGCAATTAAAAAAAAACTTTAAACTAGAAAAGAGAATGGATAAGCAAAAGGAACCTACAATCCATCATGTTTTAGTATAGTATTAACTGTCAACTAATTTCATTCAAGGGATAACCTTCATTTGTCTGTAATGTACCTAAGAACTTCTTGGAATGCTCCATATCCTAAAACAAGAAGAAATCCCTCAAACACTTGAAGATAACACATGCAATGGTAATTGAATATTATATAAAAGTATAGGTAGTCCCAAAATGAAATGCCAAATTAATGTTCTGCAGCCTTGTTAACAGGTTTTCATCCTTGTTCACAAAGGACCACCTTGTCTGAACCAAGGCTAATTCTTCATTATCCTACAACGAAAGAAACTATGGTTTTACTAGAAAATAGAAGAACTACAATTATAGGACCGACACATAAAAATACATGCCCAATGACACAAGGTGGCTTATAAAATGCTAATTTTATAAAAGGAATGTAATTATTATAGTAGCAATCAGTTGTAACAAAAAAGGAAGCAGGAAGTGCTTAATACCTTGAAATGAGAAACAGTCTTTTAAGAAAATCGTAAGTGGGTTGAAAATCAAAGAACAAATTCAGTAGTTTTTAACATAGCCGCAATTCATTGCGATTTGAGATTCCCACTTTATATCCTTCTCTAATTACCCGATGCCGATACAAAAATGTTGGCACCCTCTTGCGCCATTTGTGGTACCTCATCTTTGATCAACAACTGTGTAGTTGGATCATCAGAATTATCCAACACTTGAATAAGCAATTTTGATTTTGGCCAGTCCAAATTGCATACTGCAGCTACAGATTACTGATATACCTGATACACGGAAAACTCTAAAATCAAAACCAAACACATTCTACAAAAACCAAACACAACTATGAAAATCATCAAATAAATCTCAAATATTTGAAAGTACAAGAGCTTGAACTCCTTGTGCTAAAATCAAGCACACATGATAACTCCTCAAACATTGTCATATTCAGGTTTTACTCTTGGCCCTACATGAGAGTCACTCTTTTATAAGCCACTGGTATACACAATGTATTAAGGACAAGTAATGTGGGAGGAAAAAACTTTTGATTGAGAACAACTTCACCGCAAGTTGATTTTTGTATATTTAATAGTATGTTGGCTGAAAGATGAGGATTGAGCTCCATATCTAATAGTATGTTGGCTGATTTGAAGTTTTTATGGACAACAGATGGTGAGAAAACTTCACGTAGATACCTGAAACCAAATAAATGAGCACCAAAGCATACTAATGAGTTTCATCAAAGAAATGACTCCATACAATGCAAAGGGAAATGTACAACTTACTCAAGTGCACGTAAATCCCCAAAGCAATCTTGTCACGGGTGTTCTATGTTAATGGCTTGTTGTATTCATCCGAAAGGTGCAAGAAATCATGCAGAGAACCATTTTATGGAACTCATAAACCAAAGAGTCTTTATCCATGCTCGTAGCAATACCCTACCACTCTGTCACATTAGGATGTCTTAACCGCGATATATCGAGACCATGTTCATAAAATCTTCTTTACAAGTGATCGGGAAGTGGGAAGCGGATGATTTTATTTTCTTAACAAAGAAGAACCTAAATATCAGGTGAAGATGGAAAATCATGAGATCAATGAATGGATTGAGCTTGGAAAACAGATGAAAATATCATGAATGAAACGAATGATCTTTTAATATCGTTAAATAGGAAACATCATGAGTATACCCTGTCATCATCAAATTGAGCCCGATAAATGCATCCAATGGATCCCTCACCAATAAGGTCCTCAACACTAAAGCTATTTGTAGCCAATTGCAAGTCTGCTATTGAATATGAAATGGAATTAATTAGAGCTGTGTTTACTTTCTTGGTAATAATAGGTTTCACTGAAACATCATCTTCATCAAATGATTTGTGACGATCAACTGGTGGAGGTCTAAGATTCAATCGAAAGCGTAAGTTTCAAATAGTTTTGTATTTGTTGTGAAGGAAGTTTGAGTAGACTTCATTTCTGCAGAAACAATGCCATATATAATAACATAGAGACCATGAAAATTATCAAAACATTATTTCGTGATAAAAATGAATTGACATTATAGAGAATCAAAATTCATATCTCAATAACAAAATGAAGCTCAGAGTAAGAAATGCCATATATACATATATACATAAGAACTTACTGAAGTTTACCTCCCCGTCCATCAATAACTATGCTTTTGAGAAATCTTTCTTGAATAAGAGGTTTTTGGGTCATGTCAAGGTTTCATTGGGACGTGCAAGTTTGAAAAAAGTTTTAAAAGGCCAAATATCTCGATTGAGTTCAACAGAGGGATTTGAGCCATCGTAACAAACCCAATGAAAAAACCCAAATCAAGTCGACCAAAACAAGGAAACAAAACCTAGAAATACAATTGTAATGGAGGAAAATAGTTGAACCCTTACCGAATCAAGTCGAAATCAAGGAGTAGATCTTTGATTCTTTTCTATGATGTCAAGATTGTTTGCTTTGGTCTCGAGTTTGAAGTCGAGATAGTTGTTTTGGTCCAAGTCGAAATCGATTTGGAGGGATGCCAAATGTCGATTTGTTGAGCCTAGATGCAAGAGGGATGCCAACCGACCGATCGTGTGAGGCGCCCAGAGAAAGGGTGATAGAGGAGAGAGAGGGTTGACTTGCTAGAGAACGGGTGAGGAGCAGAGGAGAGGAGAGAATGTGAGGAGCAAACGAGGAGAGGAGGAGAGAGAGAGAAATGTGAGGAGCGGAGGAGAGAACGGGTGAGCAAAATATTTGGGGAAATCTGGGAGGATTTTGTGCACGAAAACCTAATTGCTCCCCGATCCGATCCTCGGCTATTAAGCCCCTAACATGCTCTCTGCATCGACGCCCATAGTAGGACCCTCTAATAAATTAACATTAAAGTCCTATACCGACGGTCACACTACGATCGTCGCTATATATTATCTATACGACGCTCCGTCCCCGACTGCCGCTATATATAGCCGCCGCTATATAGTTAATTTCTAGTAGTGTGCGATTATACCATTCAATACCATCCTGGAAAAGCGAACGTAGTAGCTGACACATTGAGTAGAAGATTATATGCGGGTACGAGTGCGATATTGTCAACGCAAAGGCCCATTTTGTATGAATTACAAAGGATGGAGATAGAGTTAAAGACTCCAGGGACTCATGTGATGATGGCGAATATACGATTAGAACATACTTTAATCGATAAAGTTAAAGCTGCTCAAGCTACAGACCTGGAGTTGATGCGTATGAGGAAGAAAGTGCAAGAAGGTGTTATTCTGAAAGCAAGAGTCGATGAAGAAGGAATACTTCGAGTCAACTCCAGACTCTGTGTTCCTAACGATTCTGTCTTGAAGTATAAAATCATGATGGAGGCGCACAACACACCGTTTGCAATCCATCCTGGGAGTACCAAAATGTATCGTAATCTTCGACATACATTTTGGTGGAGCAATATGAAGAGAGATATAGTGGGGTTTATCTCAAGGTGTCTAACTTTTCAACGAGTCAAGGCGAAGAATCAAGTGCCAAAAGGTCCATTGCAACCACTTAAAATTCCAGAATGGAAGTGGGAGCACATTTCCATGGATTTCGTTATTGGTCTTCCCAAGGTTTCTCAAGGCATAGATACGATTTGGGTCATTGTTGATAGATTGACCAAGTCTGCTCATTTCTTACCGATATGAGAAACTTATACACTTGAACGTCTTGCTCGTATGTATATAAACGAGATTATAAGATTGCATGGAATGCCAGTATCCATTGTTTCTAATCGAGACCCAAGATTCACTTCACGATTTTGGGTTAGTTTCCAAAAAGCTATGGGCACGAATTTGTGATTTAGTTCGGCATATCATCCTCAAACGGATGGGCAGTCGGAGAGGACTATTCAAACTCTTGAAAATTTATTAAGACTCGTGTCCTTGACTTCAAAGGAAGTTGGGACAAGTTCTTACCATTTGGTGGAGTTTTCCTACAACAACAGTTATCAAGCAAGTATTGGCATGACTCCATTTGAGGCGTTGTATGGAAGAAAGTGTCGCTTCTCGGTATCTTTGGGATGAGGTGGGTGAAGCAACGTTGTTGGGACTGGAGTTGGTACGTATGACTACGGAAAAGATTTAAACGACCCGACAACGTATAAAAACCTCACAAGATCTACAAAAGAGTTATGTTGATCTTCATCGAAAGGACGTGGAATTCAATATTGGAGATCATGTGTTGTTACGTGTTGCTCCATGGAAAGGAGTTACAAGATTTGGAAAGAGAGGAAAGCTCAATCCTCGATTCATTGGCACATTTTTAATCCTCGATCGAGTAGGAACTGTGACCTATAGACTCGCCTTACCGCCAAGTATGTCTCCTGTTCATAACATTTTTTACATATCTATGTTACATAAATATGTGAAAGACCCGAACCACATTATTGAATTAGAACCGGATGAGATAGCGGAAGATTTAACGTATGAAGAGGTACCTATTAAAATCTTGGATAAGAATGATCATATTCTACGCTCCAAGGTTATACCTCAAGTCAAAGTTTTTTGGAGAAACCACGTTGTTGAGGAAATGACCTGGGAGTTAGAATATGAAATGAAGTCAAGGTATCCTCACCTCTTCGACATACCAGGTACGCACCCGAATTTTGAAAATGAAATTTCATAAGAAGGGGAGGTTGTAAGATCCCCAACTTTTATGAATAAAGATTAATTGTAACACCCCAGTCCCACATCGAAAGATAGGGGAAAAATTTGTCTGCATATAAGGAAATAAGTTACTACCAATAGTACCTTCAAGTCATGAACTTTTGGGAGCCTGTGGTGGGCTAAGATGACCCAAGAAGATAGTATTGGGACAGTAGTTTGAGGCCTTATTTCGATAGATTTGATTCGATTCGAACTTGGGATTTGACCCAAGATTTGTTCCGTACTCGGGATTTGACCCGGGTTGTTTCATTAATTCTTCTCGAAATATATTTTTGAATATTATGGTGTGGATTTGATATAATGTTATAGTTGTGGATAATATTTACAAATTTTGCAAAATAAGCAAGTGGTTATATAATATTCGATTAGTCGGGAAATATTCGTTTTAATAGGGAATATTCGTACGACGGCACAATCATTGGTGGATCCCACAACGAAAGTATTGTCGTAGTTAGAAAACGACATAATTATCTTTTTATAAAAATAACGATGAATGTTTTACCGTTAAACTGTTGAACTACCCAGTAATAAAAGTACAGTAATACGTGTGGTTGCATAGTAACACACGGTATTGATTATTGATGCTTACGTGAGAAGCACTCAGTTATACTCAATTATTACTACAGTAATTGCTGCATAATATCTTTCATATTATTGATTCAATTATTGTCACAGTATCATCTGCATAATATTTTATATTATTAAATCAATAATTGAGACGACAAAGTTATTCATATTATTATTTACAATATTGACAATGTCCTGTCAAGGAGAGGTCTGGTCACCTAATTGCGCGCCAATAGGGAGAAATCTTATCGGAAAGCCCTATCTTTCCTGGGAATGATCTGGTTGTTAAATATTGTGAGTTATAATATTAATGATGAATAAGTTCGTGTTGATTAAAGATGAAATTGATATTTCTATTATGTTGGGATTATTAGTGTTAGTGGAAATCGACATCTATTCCGATGATAATTGATGTCTGGAGGTTATATTGACTAATCGGGTAATTAATCGGATAAATTAGTATTTAATTGCTATTAATTCACAGGCTAATAACTATTTGTTCACATGTGTGTACTATTGATTCATATACATGTACTATTAGGGGAGGTGGTGCAAGATTGATAATACTTGCATGACTAAATTAAAATTGGAGGTATAGATGAAGGTAAAATTGTAATGTCAACGAAATTTGAAACTCCTTATTAATTAAATATGTGATTTAATTTTAATGAGTTAGCTTTGTGAGTTTATTTAAACCTTATGTGGTTATGTGAATTTATGAAATGATTAAAGAGAGTCACTAATAGTTATTTAAATTAGTGGACTAACCCTAAGAGTTTGATATCAAGAATTAATAGGATTCATAATAATTAAATATTCAATTTATTTGAATATAGTAGCAAGATTTGAACATATTGATTTATGTCAAGTATGGGTATATCACCATTGAAGAAGTTAAATTATCCCATATGAAACTTATGTGGTGATAGGAATTGGAACTGGCTTGAAGCTAACCTATTTTGGCATTGCTCTGCGCCAGTCCCAACAGTACAAAATGGCGCAGCTGCGCCAGTGTCCAAACTTAGAAAGTTAAGTTCTGCTATAGAAAATGAATTGGAACATTAGTGTAATGTGTGGCATGTATAGAATCATATAATAAGAATATATTCTAATGATATAGGGTATCAAGTAGTGCAATAAAATCATAAGTCATTGTTAAACAGAAATAAATTAATATCTGTGCATTCCAGAAATCGGAAAAGAAGTTATGTGTGTACACTTGATATATAATATTAAATAATGTTATAATATGCCTATGTGAGTAGTAGAGATAATTATGAAACTTCCTGGACAATAATACTTAACTGCATTATTTTATTGCGTGTATTTGATGTACATAAATAATCCCCAAATTTTCTTTGTGTAGTAGCAATAACACATTTATATTACATTATGGGAATTATAGTGTCCAAACCAAGCCTTAGAATAACAAATGCTGAGATTTTACTCTTGTCCCAAAATGAGTGTCACCATAGTACATGAACAGTAACCTACCTTTGGTTTACTTAACTTGCATTTGGCTAAACATAGGTAATGATTTCTAGGCCAATGGATGATGGGTGGGTTGCTCAACCACTCTTTAATAACCATTGTTTTTCTCTATTACGCCTTGAACTCAATCTTAGTATAATGGGATTATCTAGTCCAAGTTTCATCTATAAATGCAAGCTCCAGATTCAGTTTTTGTTGTTTGTTAAAGTCTGAGATTGAGAGTCCTAAGTTGCTGAGAAATTTTGGAAGCATACTCAGTGTGTGAGGGGTCTAATTCAAGCCAAGAGGTATAAAATCTTAACTTGTGTTCTTGAAATGGGTTTTTGTCAAATTCTTGAAATTACTTGTTAATCAAAGTGATTTGGCATGCCATGATGTGTTTAGGAAGTAGCCTTACATGTTTGAACTCTTAAATGTTGGTATTAAGCATGTTTAAATCAAAGAGAAGTGTTGATGTTTGATACTCTTGCAAAATGCAGTAAGTTATTTATCTCTCTGATATGGTGTATGGCGTGGCGGCGCCTATTGTACTAAGGTGTAAGTTGCAATTGCTTGAACTGCCCGCACTCGATATTTTTTGTTTAGTTTCTGACGTGCTAACTTGTTAGTATATGGTTAGAGCAAGCATGGAAACTGTTTAACACTCACGCATAAGCATAAGCATGTAGTATGAACATGTATAACCATGTTAGTACCTACAATGGACACAAAACTTGTGGTCTTGAAATGAGATTTGTGATTTCAAAAGTGAACTTTGTCACGAACACATCGTGTGAGCATTCTGACTTTATGAGTATGTCATTATGGTTTATATTGACATGAAATGTAAGACTAAAGTGATTGAACACACTAACATATATGATTGAAAGATTAGACTAGTTCAAAGATAAGAAACTTAAGACTTTTCAAAGTGAACCTTACCAAGACTTTTATCTAGTAAGTTCTGACTATTTGAACATGTATATGTGAATTTATTATATGTTGTAAATGCATGAGAGTTATATGTTAAGATGCCTTGTATGTACTAAGTTTACTTAGTGCTAAATTCAAAGAAAATTAGAATGAGGAAGCTAATGTCATCAAGAAATGAGTAAAGTATGTTATGACCATGCAAGCATGTATATTAGGACTCATTATGCCTATAGATATATTGGCATGAACATTTTTTGGTTAATATATGGTTTTCACTTATTCACACATAGTCATGAAAGGGAAATTTCTAAAATATGAACTATGTAAGTAAAGTATACATGTGTTGTCAATATACAAGCATGACTACTGAGTATTGAATGATCAAGTTGTAAGGCACAAATGATTACATGACCTTTTTATGTTTTAATGACATATAACTTGTAAGTTAAACTTGTGGTATTGAACTCAAGTATGATCATGTGTTATATGTGAAACTCTAGCATGTATGTATGTTAAATTATATGTGTAATTGGTGTGTTAGAGTTGGACTGAAGTCAAGAGAGCAAAGACTTTCAACCTTGAGTGCAGCGAAGGACAAAGACACCAATTCTTGTAGATCCCTAAGCCTAGACCAGCGCAATTGTCTTGAATCTGCGCTTTGCCAGATTTTGTTTTTGGTTTTGAAATTTAAGGCATGCTTACATGATCTCTTTATCTTATAATATGTGACCAATGTGCCATGTAATGTGTTAAGGAGCATGCTATGTGAAGACTTGATTATTGTAAGTGTAGACGCGTACTATTTTACACATACTAATTGAAATTGTGACGCCCCCAAAATAGGTATACATCACCCATCTTGAGTCGCCAAATACATGGTACAAAATTCAAATACAACTTAATAATACAGCTGTCGTGTGACATACGACAAAACATAAACTGAGAGTTTTAATACGAATATTATCTTCTAGACAATATTCAACTCAAATGGAGTCCTCAATACATTTATTATCACACTATTTCATAGAATAGTGAGGACTACTAATGCTATCATCTAGACCGTCACTTCGTTCCCCGACTAGTCCCGGCTACGTTCTCATTTCCTGAAGAGGACAATGAAAGAAAAAGGGTGAGCTCAACTATCCTAGTAAGAAATATTATGACTAAGATAATGCAGAATAATTTATCGTTAGCCTTCAACAGTTTTAAACTGATAAATATAACAAACATCAAGTTTAACTGCAGCGGAACAAGCAATCCATTAGAAGAGTCAAGTGGAGAATAAAATCTACTATCTTCTATGATTTAAAAGGTTTTTCATCACTTTTATCATTTGAGACTCGACAATAAATAATCCACATCATCCTGCGCTACGGCCAAGGATATTCATTAGTATCACGACCACAAATTATCCATGCACTACGGGCCAAGGATATTCGTGTATTCATCAATGGTCATGATCATGCCAACAACTGTCCATCAATGCAATACGGACCAATGAGGACTTTTACCACATCATTTGTAACATTACGGTCATGATTATACTGAATAATACTTGGTCATAATCATACCAAGTCCATCTATGCACTACAGGCCACAGATGACTTTCAACAGAATATAAACATGAGGATGATGACAATGATATAAGAATTCAATAAAAACAAGTTCAAAGATAAATTTTTAAAGATTTATAATTTAATTTATCCAGAAATCAAAAACGTCCAAATTGTCAACATGATACTGCTTTGTGGAGTAAAATTCAAGAATAATATTGTATTGAAAATGATTTGGACTGAAAAGTAATCAATTTTTGTCATGAATAGTACCTCGAGTGAATAGTAACCGAGTGAATAGTACCTAGTGAATAGTAACTTCGGGAATAGTAACCCCGTGAATAGTACCCCGACATGAGAAAGTTAAAACTTATCAAGAATGCTCAGAATAATATTTCCATGAAAAGATACTAGATGAAACGCAAATATCAATGATATTCTACTAATTTCATAGAGTATAGAAGCCAAAACTTAACAAAATGAGTATAGAATTCGAAATCTGAAACGAAATAATATTACTTACATACTACAGAGTATGAAAGAAAATATTATTTTATACGAATACTGAACAAAAATAATATCCTTTACCTCGAAAGAATAGTACTTCTGATTGGAATATCAGATATAACGTTGAAAGGAACTTGCACCGTATAGCAACACTCAAAATATCAAAATACTCACAAGAATACGCTCGATAATATAGAGAGAGAAGATTTCAGTTTCTGGTGTGATTTTCAATTCTAACCTAAGCACCCTATTTATAGGACAATTCTTAGAACACCAAAGCAGAAAATTTAATAAAATATTATTATTTTTAATTAAATTTTCCTTAGCCCACCACATCAAAATCTAAGCACATTCACTCACAAAAAAATGTTTTTCATGAAAAAATATTTTATAACCCAAAAATCAATTTAGACCCAATATTTCGGAACTTTAATAATTCATAATAAATAGCCCTTTTATCAAAAAATTCAAATCTTATGCCCATTCCATAGGAAATTCAATTCTCTACAACTTTGTAAGTTTAAGTTTTTCCAAATTCTAAACAGAAATTGACCGAAATCCACATACAGACGATTGTGCAGGTTATAATCAAATTTCAGTCAAAAATAGGGTTCACCAACACACAAAACATGTGTTAAACATTTTTTGTAATAAAAATACTCTTCCTCCTCATTTACTAATATATCACACATTCATTGTAAAAATATCACCATTATTATATTATTATAATATAATAATATATTTAAATGAATTATTTTATGAGAAAAGATAAAATATCAATTTTCAACAATTGTCACATTAAAAATTTTCTCCATCTATATCCATATAAAATAAATATTCTCCTTATCATATAAATCAATAATTAATTATTCACAAATAATATTACAGAATCACAATATTGGCGGTACCGCCGTTCACAGGGAGAGGGGGCTTTCGAATAAGGATTTCTCCTTCTTCGGGCGCATGAATTAGGTAACCAAACCTCTCCTTGAGATGTAACTTTCTAGACATTGTCAATAATGCTATCTAATAATATTATTCAAATAATATGAATTATTGATCTGATAATAGAAAATACTGTGCAGTGACAATTATTGAAACAACAATAATATAAAATATCAACGCATCAATTATTGAATCAATAAAATAAAATATTAAACAGTAATTACTGTAACAATTATTGAGTAGTGCCTTCTTACGTAGGAATCAATAATTGGTGCAATACCGTGTGCTATTGTGCAACAACGCGTATTATTGTGTTTTTAACCACCGAGTATTCCAACAGTATCAAAGGTAACAACTACACCGTTATTTATAAATAACTTATACTTGTCATTTTTTTCATCCAATCACTTTCTGTTATAGGGCCACACAAGGCTACGCCGTCGTACGAATATTCCCCGATAGTAAAAATATTCCACGACCAAACGAATATTCCCCGACAACAATGAATATTTTATAACCACTTATTTAAGATATTTGCGCATTTTACCCATAACTAACCACATTAATCAAATTAACCCTTACTATTTCAAAATAATAAATAGAGGAAATTCAATTTCATTTATAATAAGTTGGGGTCTTACAACCTCCCCTCCTTATGAAATTTTGTCCTCGAAATTGACGTACGTACCTAGTGTTTCGAAAAGGTGAGGATACCTCGCTTTCATTTTCGTTTCCAACTCCCAGGTCATTTCCTCAATAGCATGGTTCCTCCACAAAACTTTGACTTGTGGTATGACCTTTGTGTGTAGGACATGTTCCTTCCTATCTAAGATCTTGACAAGTACCTCCTCGTACGTTAAATCTTCGACTATTTCGTCTGGTTCTAACTCAATAACGTGGTTCGGGTCTGTCATATATTTACGAAGCACATATATGTGAAAAACATTATGAATACGAGACATACTTAGAGGTAACGCGAGTCTATAAGCCACATTTCCTACTCGGTAAAGAATCTAAAATGGACCAATAAATTATGGATTGAGCTTTCCTCTCTTCCCAAATCTTGTAACTCCCCCATGGAGCCACACACAACAATACATGATCCCCAATACTAAATTCCACGTCCTTTCGATGAAGATCCGCATAACTCTTTTGTCGATCTTGTGCCGTTTGCATACGTTATCGAATCATTTAGATCTTTTGTGTAGTAATATGTCCCAACTCCGGTCCCAACAACGTTGCTTCACCCACCTCATCCCAGCATACTGGAAAACGACACTTTCTTTCACACAACGCCTCGAATGGAGCCATGCCAATACTTGCTTGATAATTGTTGTTGTAGGAAAACTCCACCAATGGTAAGAACTTGTCCCAGCTTCCCTTGAAGTCAAGGACACAGAGTCTTAATAGATCTTCAAGAGTTTGAATAGTCCTCTCTGACTGCCCGTCCGTTTGAGGATGATAAGCCAAACTAAATCGTAAATCCGTGCCCATAACTTTTTACAAACTAACCCAAAATCTTGAAGTGAATCTTGGGTCTCGATCAGAAACTATGGATACTGGCATACCGTGCAATCTTACAATCTCATTTATGTACATACGAGCAAGACGCTTAAGTGTATAAGTTTCTTGTATAGGTAAGAAATGAGCCGACTTGGTCAATCTATCAACAATGACCCAAATCGCATCCATGCCTTAAGAAACCTTGGGAAGACCGGTAACAAAATCCATGGTAATGTGCTCCCACTTCCATTCTGGAATTTCAAGTGGTTGAAATGGACCTTTTGGTACTTGATGCTCCGCCTTGACACGTTGACAAGTTAGACACCTTGAGATAAACTCCGCGATCTCTCTCTTCATATTGGTCCACCAAAATGTATGTCGAAGATCACGATACATTTTGGTACTCCAAGGATGGATTGAAAATGGTGTGTTATGCACCTCCATCGTGATTTTATACTTTAAATTAGGGTCGTTAGGAACACAAAGTCTGGAGTTGACTCAAAGTATTCCTTCTTCATCGATTCTTGCTTCCGGCATAGCACCTTCTTGCACTTTCTTCCTCATACGCATCAGCTCCATGTTTGTGGCTTGAGCAACTTTGACTTTATCGATTAAAGTTGGTTCTACTCGTATATTCGCCATCATCACGTGGGTCCCTAGAGTTTTTAACTCTATCTCCATCTTTTGCAAGTCATATAAAATGGGCCTTTGCGTTGACAGTATCGCACTCGTACCCGCACATGATCTTCTACTCAATGCGCTAACTACTACGTTCGCTTTACCAGGATGGTATTGAATGGTATGATCATAATCTTTTAACAGTTCAAGCCAACGTCGTTGCCGCATGTTGAGTTCCTTTTGGGTGAAGAAATATTTGAGGCTTTTATAATTCGTAAAGATCTTCACTTTCTCCCCATACAAGTAATGCCTCCAAATTTTAAGTGTGAAGATAACAGCTGCCAACTCTAGATCATGAGTAGGATAATTCTTCTCATATTATTTGAGTTGCCGAGAGGCATAGGCTATGACTTTCCCATGTTGCATGAGAACACATCCTAACCCTTTGCCCGAAGCATCACTGTAGATGACAAATCACTCCGAGGCAGATGATATTGTCAGAACAGGTACTGAAATGAGTCTCCTCTTGAGTTCTTGAAAACTCTTCTCACATTCCACGCTCCAATCGAATTTTGTATCTTTCCGAGTCAGCTGAGTTAATGGAGTAACGATTCGAGAAAACCCTTCTACGAATCTCCGATAATAACCAGCTAAGCCGAGAAAGCTACGTACCTCGATCACTGATTTAGGTTGCTCCTAGGTTTGTATTGCTTCAATCTTTGCCAGGTCAACAAATATTCCATGACTTGATACTACGTGTGTGAGACCCCAAAATTTATGAATAAAGATTTAATTTTCTCGAAATATTTTTTTTAATATTATGGTGTGGATTTGATATAATGTTATAGTTGTGGGTAATATTTACAAATTTTGCAAAATAAGCAAGTGGTTATATAATATTCGATTGGTCGGTGAATATTTTTGTCGGGGAATATTCGTACGACGGCACAATCATTGCTGGACCCCACAGCGGAAGTATTGTCGTAGTTAGAAAACGACAGAATTACCATTTTATAAAAATAACGGCGAAAGTGTTACCATTAAAACTGTTGAACTACTCAGTAGTAAAAGTATAGTAATACGCGTGGTTGCATAGTAGCACACGGTATTGATTATTGATGCTTACGTGATAAGTCACTCAGTTATACTCAATTATTACTACAATAATTGCTGCATTATATCTCTCATATTATTGATTCGATTATTGTCATAGTATCATCTGTATAATATGTTATATTATTAAATCAATAATTGAGACGACAAAGTTATTCATATTATTAAATTGCAATATTTATAATGTCTAGAAGTTATGTCAAGGAGAGGTTTGGTCATCTAATTTCGCGCCAATAAGGAGAAATCCTTATCGGAAGCCCCCTCTTTCCTGGGAACGATCTGGTTGTTAAATATTGTGAGTTATAATATTAATGATGAATAAGTTCGTATTGATTAAAGATGAATTTGATAGTTCCATTGTGTTGGGATTATTAGTGTTAGTGGAAATCGACATCTATTCCGATGATAATTGATGTATGGGGGTTATATTGATAATTGGGTAATTTGTCGGATAAATGAGCAATTAATTGCTACTAATTCACATGCTTATATAACTATTTGTTCACATGTGGGTACTATTGAATCACATTCATGTACTATTAGGGGAGTTGGTGCAAGATTGATAATACTTGCTTGACTAAGTTAAAAATGGAGGTATAGATGGAGGTACTATACTGTAATTTGTATTTTCACATAATTATACTATTAATTCACATGATTAAACTATTGATTCACATTATTTACTATTAGGGGATGTGGTGCAAGTTTGATAATACTTGCAGGACTAAATTAAAAATAAAAGAAAAGTTAGAGGTATTGTACTGTAATATTTCGAGCCCCAAAACGTGCAATTATCGAAACTATATTTTTCTATAAATAGAAGCTCATTCTTCCTTCATTTCTCACCAATTCACTAAAGCTATAGAGCATTTATTATAGAGAGAAATTATAGAGAGAAAGAAGAAGATAAGTCTGCTACCTCACTATTTCAGTATCCAGTTTTCTTCTAAGGTAAGGGGTATTATTTCTATCGTATTCATGAAGAGAGCTATTGTTATTCCATTCTTTATTATCCTGTTAGAATAACCTATATACGCGGACTATCGTATACATGGTGAAATTCTTCTGTTATTCCATTCTTTATTATTATGTTGGAATAACTTTATACATGCAAATCTGGCATACATGGTGAAATTCTTCTGTTATTCCATTCTTTATTATTATGTTGGAATAACCTATCTATGCGAAGTACCGCATACATGGTGAAATTCTTCTATTATTCCATTCTTTATTATTCTGTCGGAATATCCCATCTGTGCGTTTACGCATGACCTGGTTCCATTATTTATTTATCTGGCGGAATATCTTGTCTATGTGATTACGCATGACCTGGTTCCATTATTTATTATTCTGTTGGAATAACCTGTTTGTGCGATCTATCGCATGCATGGTGAATTCTTCTGTTATTCCATTCTTTATTATTCTATTGGAATAACCTGTCTATGTGAATTACCACATGCATGGTGAATTATCCTTTGTATTCATTCCTTATTAAATTATGGAAATGATCTGTTTACGTGGATTATGATGAAAGTCATAATAAAAGCATTGGACTGATGAAAATCATGGGTATATGTAGTATTAGTAAGTGTTATGATGAGTTATGTTGGTTATTATGTGAAAACATGAAAGTTTCTTAGAAATCACAAAGGGTTGAAAATAAGATTTTGGTAAAAATGGAACATGAAATTCAATTGACCATATCTCGTATTATATTTCCAATTTTTGAGTGTGGTCAAATTTTAGAGTTAGATCTATGAGTTTTCTAACTTATCCAAGTGGAATCACTTTAAAAGGTGTTGTAGATTTTCGTGTGGACTGATTTTAGCAAAAGAGTCAAAAACTGCAAAGTACTAAATAGCTACTGTCCAGAAATTTAAAAGGGAATTTTCGGCTACTTAATTTGTGAGAAAAATTCCGGCTTTTTGGAACATGGAAATATATGGTATAAAGTACCTCCTGTCCAAAAATGAGCTCATTCCGACTTAAAATGAGCAGGTTATGACTATTTCAATATTTAGGTTTTTCCGACGAAAAATGCTATAATCGAAGTTCTATAACTCCGATGACCATAAATTTAAATTGGAAGCTCACGTTAACATGTGTAAGATCCTGCCAAGATTTGGGAATTTCTGGAGTTAAACTTGAGGTAGCTAATTTCTTAAGGAATTAATTAGAAATTGATTTTTGAAAAATAGTAAATAAATTTAAAAAATTCCGAGAAAAATATATGTTCAATATGGTTCTATATTCTGCTAAATCCTAGAAAAGAAATAATTTTGGGACTGATTTGGTATTTTTCATGAAAATAATCTAGTTATGAGTAAATGAGTTAAATATGTTATGTGAAGTAATAAAATTGAAAAATAGGATTTTATGGCTTGGGAATCCTATATAGGGTATATGCATATTTTTGATAAGGGATTTGATCATTGGTGATGAAATCTTATGAGTATGGCATTTTTGAATGATTAAATGCATTATTTTGTAAAGTGTAAATAATTGAAATAAAATGTTTATAAGTTTAAGAAGTGATTAAAATATTGTTATAATATTAATAATATTAGATTATGAGTTTATTAAGTGATTGATAATATTTGGATAAATTTAAAGTCTTTAATATATATCCTTGTTTTCGTTTGATTAATGCTTATATCATTGTCATCATTCTCATGCTTATATTGTGATATAAGTCATCTTTGACTTACGTGCATAGATGGACTTGGTGTGATTATGACCAGGGATTATTCGGTGTAATTAGGACCGTAATGTGACGAATGATGTGGTAAAAATCCTCAGTAGCCTGTAGTGCATTGATGGACAATTTTTGGTATGATTATGACCAGGGATTATTCGGTATAGTCATGACCATTGATGATTTAATGAATATCCTTGGCCAGTAGTGCAGGGATGATTCGATGATGTGGTTTATTTATTAAAAAGTCGAGTCTCAATGATAAAAATTGATGAAAACTTTTTAAATCATAGAAGTTAGTAGATATCATGCTCTACTTGACTCTTCTAATGGATTGCTTATCCCGCTGCAGTTAAACTTGATGTCTATTGTATTTTATCAGTTTAACATTGTTGAAGACTAATGCTAATTTATTCTGTATTATTTTAGTCATAATATTTCTTACTGGGCTAGTTGAGCTCACCCTTTCTTTCACTGTTCTCTTTAGGAAATGAGAATATAGCTGGGACGAGTCGGGAAACGGAGTGACAGTCCAGATGATAGCATTAGTAGTTGATGAGTGAGTTTTATACACATGAATTGGATACATTCGGGCTTAATTTATTGTTGTTCTCAAGTCTTTTCGATTAGTTTTGAAGTGTTTATGTCTATTCAAGCTTGTTTTATGTTGTTTTGTAGGAATTGGGACAAAAGTTACCTGGATCGACGTTCGGGGTGGCTAGATTTGCGTTTTCGGCTTGCCATTTACACAGTAGTCATTTCAGAGCCAATTTGAGTATTGGTACAGACCTTATTTCGAAAATCTTAAAGAATGAAAGTTGTAGATCTACTTTTCCTCTTGCTGGATCATCTTGAATCATCTAAATCGGAGTTCGGACGAAGAAGTTATGGCCATTTTCCCAAAGGACGTCGGAGCAGAAAATGTCAGAACTTGTAATGACCAAGGGCGCTAATTTAAAACTTTAATTCCAGCACCGGGGCTATAAGGGAGATTCTCGGTGTCGTGAACAAAGGTCAAGGCGGGGAAGAGGCTTGGTGCGGCCTAGACGCGTTTTGGGCGAATTTTGACACCTTTTTGACTCCAAATTGGATTGGGTTTGTTCCTAAACTAAAAATTAGACTTGTAACCTATAAATACATGATGTAAGGCATAAAATAAAGGGAGATTACATAGATTAGACTAGATTAAACACTCCTTTAGATTAGAACATAACCCTAGTTCTTATTAGTTTTGGAGATTGAAGCAACTTGGAGACCATTGAAGATTCAAAGCAGGAGCGAAAGAGGAGTCTCAAATTTCTTGATAATAGATTATATTCTCTTCTCTTCTCTTACTTTTATCTTTTAATGTCTATTCAATTGTGGATTCTTGATTTTAATTCATTAATTATGAACTAACTCTTTCGTTAAGATTTCAATTGAACTTTTTATGATTATGAATTGATTATTTGATTTATTCTAATTATTTATGTCAAAGTGAGTTGTTTATCTTGCCTTATGCTTATTGATTAATTATCTGATCAGTAATTACTGTGTTACTCTAGAAGGAATTGAGAAAGGAATTCTAGGGTTAGAACTAGGCATGGTGACATGTGACTTAGTTATTTGCATAGTGAATAATTAGGCTTGTGAATAGAATGAGAATATCTATTTGTCGCATGTAACACATAAGGAATTGAGATTGTAGCGAGTTTAATTCAATTGTTTTGCATAGAGATATAACAAAATTAATCTGGTTATATAGAAGGCAATTGATCACTTTCGAGAGGGCTTTTGGCATTTGAGAATTCTGTTAACAATTCAATGAGACATAATAATTGGAATAGTTGAGTAATTGATTTATAATTCATAATTGGGGATATTGAGTCTTAATCCTTATTTATCTGAATTCATTCAAATTTTAGTTGTTTATTTGCTTTCTTTTAGAATAATCTCTTTTAATTGTTTTAATTTAGTTTTCTTAATTAGAAAAATCATAATTTCATGTTGTTTAAATAAAATTGATTTGGTTAAGAGTTAGTACTTGGTAATTTTTATTAAATAATTCCTCGTGGGAACGATACTCTACTTTCACTTTATTACTTGTTGACCGTGTATACTTGCACGTATTCATTGATTGCGAAATCGATCAACAGTAGTCCTCACTATTCTGTTAAATAGTGTGATAATAGATGTAATGTAGACTGAATTTTAGTTTGTATACTGTCTATGAGGACTCTATTGAGAGTGAATATTGTATAGAAGGCAATATTCTTGATTAAACTCTGAGTTTATGTTTTGTCGTATTTTACACGACAGTTGTATAATTAAGTTGTATTCGATTTATGTACCATGTATTTGGTGACTCAAGATGGGTGATGTATACCTAATTTTTGGGGCGTCACAGTTGGTATCAAAGCTTAGGGATATTATCCCTAGCTAAGATGTGAGACTAGAACTAGGAGGGGAGAGACGGGGAATTCCTTCACTAGTATGACCTACCTAAGTTTATTTGGTATTTAATTGGTCGGTCAGAGTATAGGGATAATATGTTGCATGTCAATTAACCCTTGTTTTGTGACAGTGTTTGAGAATGACATCTGAAAATGTTAAGATAAGCAAGGGAACAAAACAATATGACCAGTAGTGCGATCTGGTTAAATTCTACTGGGTTATCCGGTTTGCATCCCATTTGGTCGATAATGAGGAGCGAATGACGCGAATGTTTCTAAGAGGTTTAAAACCCGAAATACGTCAATACCTCATTTCTCACAAACTTTGTTTATATTCCGATGTTGTGAATAGGGCTCAGTTATTGGAGCGCGATAATGAGTCAGCACAACCAAAAGGCAATAAGCAACAACACGATAATAATCGTACTGGTGGCAACGACCATCAGAACAATGATAACCATCGTGGGGGAAATTATCATGCCAAGAATGGTATCCACTTCGATGGTAATCATGGCCAAGATAATAGAAGTGGAAATTTCAAGAAGAGAAGGTCATTTAGCTCGATTTTATCTTATAGTGAAGTCAAGGCCAGCTGGGATGGTGGCACCAAAGGCGGATACGGACAAAACAAAGTCGGTGGTTTCAGGAAGAGCGTTTTTCGTGACTTCTCAAAAAGCGAGTTACCCGAACGAAGTTAGAAAGTGTTAGTTAATTATACATTCTTGCGAAGTCTATACCTTATTAGATACCGGTTCTACCCATTCTTTTATCTCTCTTGCTTGCGCTCAACGTTTAAATTTGACTCCAGAGAAATTAGACTTTGAATTGTCGATTGAAACTCCGTTAGGAGAAACCTTTATTACATGTGCTATCCAAGTCTTAGATGAGAGTCACAGTTTTGAACGTATAATGCGCCAAAGACGTTGGCTCGAGCTGTTGAAGATTACGATCGTACCATTCAATACCATCGTGGGAAAACGAACGTGGTAGCTAACGCGTTGAGTAGAAGATCGTATGCGTTTACAAGTGCGATGTAGTTAACATAAAAATCCATTTCGTATAACTTACAAATAATGAAGATAGAGTTAAAGACTCTAGGGACCCACATGAAGATAACGAATATACGAGTAAAATCGACTTTAATCGATAAAGTTAAAGCTGTGCAAGCTACATACTCAGAGCTGATGAATGTGAAGAAGAAGGTTCAAGAGGGCGTTATTCTAGAAGCAAGAATCGATGAAGAGAGGAAATCTAAACCCTCGATTTAATTAGTCCATTTGAAATACTTGATCTAGTAGGAACTGTGGCCTATAGACTCGTTTTACCGCCAAGTATGTCGCGTGTTCATAACATTTTTTTTTCACGTATCGATGTTACACAAATATTTGGACGACCCGAACCACATTATTGAATTGGAATTAGACGAGATAGCAGAAGATTTAACATATGAGGAGATACATGTTAAAATCTTGGATACGAAGGATTATATTCGACACTCAAAGGTTATACCTCAAGAGTTAGAATATGAAATGAAGTCAAGGTATCCTCATCTCTTCGGCATACCAGGTACGTACATAAATTTCGAGGGTGAAATTTCATAAGGAGGGGAGATTGTGAGACCCCAAAACTTATGAATAAAGATTTAAATTTCTCGACATATTTTTTTAATATTATGGTGTGGATTTGATATAATGTTATAGTTGTGGGAAATATTTACAAATTTTACAAAGTAAGCAAGTGGTTATATAATATTCGATTGGTCGGGGAATATTTTTGTTGGGGAATATCCGTACGACGTCACAATCATTGGTGGACCCCACAACGGAAGTATTGTCGTAGTTAGAAAACGACAGAATTATCATTTTATAAAAATAACGGCGAAAGTGTTACCGTTAAAATTGTTGAACTACTTTCGGTAGTAAAAAATGCGATGTCTGGCATTAGTTGCATAGTAGCACGATATATTGATTATTGATGCTTACGTGATAAGTCACTCAGTTATACTCAATTATTACTATAGTAATTGCTGCATTATATCTCTCATATTATTGATTCGATTATTGTCATAGTATCATCTATATAATATGTTATATTATTAAATCAATAATTGAGACGACAAAGTTATTCATATTATTAAATTACAATATTTACAATGTCTAGAAGTTCTGTCAAGGAGAGGTTTGGTCATCTAATTGCGCGCCAATAAGGAGAAATCCTTATCGGAAAGCCCCCTCTTTCCTGGGAACGACCTGGTTGTTAAATATTATGAGTTATAATATTCATGATGAATAAGTTCATGTTGATTAAAGATGAATTTGATAGTTCCATTGTGTTGGGATTATTAGTGTTAGTGGAAATCGACATCTATTCCGATGATAATTGATGTATGAGGGTTATATTGAAAAATCGGGTAATTTATCGGATAAATGAGCAATTAATTGCTACTAATTCACATGCTTATATAACTATTTGTTCACATGTGGGTACTATTGAATCATATTCATGTACTATTAGGGGAGTTGGTGCAAGATTGATAATAGTTGCATGACTAAGTTAAAAATGGAGGTATAGATGGAGGTACTATACTGTAATTCATATTTTTCAAATGATTATACTATTGATTGACATGATTGAACTATTGATTCACATTATTTACTATTAGGGGATGTGGTGCAAGTTTGATAATACTTACACGACTAAATTAAAAGTGAAAGAAAAGTTGGAGGTATTGTACTGTAATATTTTGAGCCCCAAAATGTGCAATTATTGAAACTATATTTTTCTATAAATAGAAGCTCATTCTTCCTTCATTTCTCACCAATTCACTAAAGCTATAGAGCATTTATTATATAGAGAAATTATAGAGAGAAAGAAGAAGAGAAGTCTACTACCTCACTATTTCAGTATCCAGTTTTCTTCTAAGGTAAGGGGTATTATTTCTTTCGTATTCATGAAGAGAGCTATTGTTATTCCATTCTTTATTATTCTGTTGGAATAACCTATATATGCGGACTACCGTATACATGGTGAAATTCTTCTGTTCTTCCATTCTTTATTATTATGTTGGAATAACCTGTCTATGCGAAGTACCGCATACTTGGTGAAATTGTTCTGTTATTCCATTCTTTATTATTATGTTGAATAACTTTGTCTATCTGCTAAGTACCGCATACATGGTGAAATTCTTCTATTATTCCATTCTTTATTATTACAGCCGAAATATCATATCCGTATGCGTTCTGCACGACACAGCTCCATTATTTATTATTCGGCGTAATATCTTATGCGTATGCGTTTATGCATGACCTGGTTCCATTATTTATTATTCTGTTGGAATAACCTGTTTGTGCGATCTATCGCATGCATGGTGAATTCTTCTGTTATTCCATTCTTTATTATTCTGTTAGAATAACTTGTCTATGTGAATTACCACATGCATGGTGAATGATCCTTTGTATTCATTCCTTATTAAATTGTGGAAATGATCTGTTTACGCGGATTATGATGAAAGTCATAATAAAAGCATTGGACTGATGAAAATCATGGGTATATTTAGTATTAGTAAGTGTTATGACGAGTTATGTTGGTTATTATGTGAAAACATGAAAGTTTCTTAGAAATCACAAAGGGATGAAAATCAGATTTTGGTAAAAATGGAACATGGAATTCAATTGACCATATCTCCTATTATATTTCAAATTTTTGAGTGTGGTTAAGTTCTAGAGTTAGATCTATGAGTTTTCTAACTTATCCAAGTGGAATCATTGAAAAATGTATTGTAGATTTTTGTGTGGACTGATTTTAGCAAAGGAGTCAAAAACTGCAAAGTACTAAATAGCTATTGTCCAGAAATTTAAAAGGGAAATTTAGGCCACTTAATTTGTGAGAAAAATTTCGGCCTTTTGGAACATGGACATATATGGTATAAAGTACCTCCTGTCCAAAAATGAGCTCATTCTGACTTAAAATGAGCAAGTTATGACTATTTCAATATTTAGGCTTTTCCGACGAAAAACGCTATAACCGGAGTTCTATAACTCCGATGACCATAAAATTTAAAGTGGAAGCTCACGTTAACATGTGTAAGATCCTGCCAAGATTTGAGAATTTCGGGAGTTAAACTAGAGGTAGCTAATTTCTTAAAGAATTAATTAGAAATTGATTTTTGAAAAATAGTAAATAAATTTAAAAAATTCCGAGAAAAATATATGTTTAATATGGGACTATATTCTGCTAAATCCTAGAAAAGAAATATTTTTGGGACTGATTTGATATTTTTCATGAAAATAATCTTGTTATGAGTAAATGAGTTAAATATGTTATGTGAAGTAACAAAATTGGAAAATAGAATTTTATGGCTTGGGAATCCTATATAGGGTATATGCATATTTTTGATAAGGGATTTGATCATTGGTGATGAAATCTTATGAGTATGGCATTTTTGAATGATTAAATGCATTATTTGTTAAAGTGTATATAATTAAAATAAATTGTTTATAAATTTAAGAAGTGATTAAAATATTGTTATAATATTAATAATATTAGATTATGAGTTTATTAAGTGATTGATAATATTTGGATAAATTTAAAGTCTTTAATATTTATCCTAGTTTTCGTTTGATTAATGCTTATATCATTGTCATCATTCTCATGCTTATATTGTGATGAAAGTCATCTTTGGCTTACGTGCATAGATGGACTTGGTGTGATTATGACCAGAGATTATTCTAGATAATCGTCGGGAATAGTAATGTGACGAATGATGTGGTAAAAATCCTCGATGGCACATGTAGTGCATTGATGGACAATTTTTGGTATGATTATGACCACGATTATTCGGTATAGTCATTAATGACCATTGATGATTTAATGAATATCCTTGGCCCGAAGTGCGGGGATGATTCGATGATGTGGTTTATTTATTAAAAGTCTCAAATGATAAAAATTGATGAAAACTTTTTAATCATAGAAGTTAGTAGATATCATGCTCTACTTGACTCTTCTAATGGATTGCTTATTCATCATGATTAAACTTGATGTCTCTTGTATTTTATCGGTTTAACATTGTTGAAGACTAATGATAATTTATTCTGTATTATCTTAGTCATAATATTTCTTACTGGGTTTGTTGAGCTCACCCTTTCTTTCACTGTTTTATTCAGGAAATGAGAATATAGTTGGGACGAGTCAGGAAACAGAGTGACAGTCCAGATGATAGTATTAGTAATCCTCACTATTCTGTTAAATAGTGTGATAAAAAATATAATGAAGACTGAATTTGAGTTTGTATACTGTCTATGAGGACTCCATTGAGAGTGGATATTGTCTAAAAGGCAATATTCTTGATTAAACTCTCAGTTTATGTTTTGTCGTATTTTACACGACAGTTGTATTATTAAGTTGTATTTGATTTATGTACCATGTATTTGGCGACTCAAGATGGGTGATGTATACCTAATTTTGGGGGCATCACAACGTGCCCAAGGAATGCTACTGCCTCAAGCCAGAACTTGTATTTCTTCAACTTGGCATAAAGCTTGTTTTCACGAAGGTTTTGGAGTATCAGCCTCAAGTGTTGCTCATGATCATCACGGCTTTTGGAATATATGAGGATGTCATCGATAAAGATGACCACAAAGTGATTCAAATATTCCTTGAATACTCGGTTCATCATATCCATGAAAGAAGCAGGAGCATTAGTCAATCCAAAAGACATGACTAGGAATTTATAATGCCCGTACTGAGTTCTGAAAGCCGTCTTTGGAATGTCATCGGTTCTAATCTTTAACTGATGATATCCGGAACGGAGATCGATCCTTAAAAAGAATTTGGCGCCATGCAACTGGTCAAATAGGTCATCAATATGTGGCAATGGGTACCTATTCTTGATGGTGACATGATTCAACTCCCGATAATCAATACAAATTCGCATACTTTCATCTTTCTTCTTCACGAATAGAACAGGAGCATGTGAATCCCCCAAAATAGGTATACATCACCTATTCTGAGTCGCCAAATACATGGTACAGAATACAAATACAACCTTAAATATACAATACGAGTCATGAGTTTCAATACAAATATTGTCTTCTGCATGTATTCAAACTCAAAATAAGTCCTCAATACATTTTTATCACACTATTTCATAGAATAGTGAGGACTACTAATGCTATCATCCGGACCGTCACTCCGCTCCCCGACTAGTCCCCTCGCCACGCTCTCATTTCACGAAGAACAATGAAAGCAAAAGGGTGAGCTCAACTAGCCCAAGAAGAAATATTATGACTAAGATAATGCAGAATAAATTATCATTAGCCTTCAACGGTGTTAAACTGATAAAATATAACAAACATAAAGTTTAATTGCAGTGAAACAAGCACTCCATTAGAACAGTCAAGTAGAGAATAAAATCTACTATCTTCTATGATTTAAAAGGTTTTTCATTACTTTTATCACTGAGACTCAGCTTAATAAATAATCCACATCATCCCTGCACAATGACCAATGATATTCATTAGTATCACGACCACAAATTATACATGCACTACGGGCCAAGGATATTCGTGTATTCATCAATGGTCATGATCATGCCAACAACTGTCCATCAATGTACTACGGCCAATGAGGATTTTTACCACATCATTTGTAACATTACGGTCATGATTATACCGAATAATCCCTGGTCATAATCATACCAAGTCCATCTATGCACTACAGGCCACATATGTCTTTCAACATATTATAAACATGACGATGATTTCAATTCAATAAAATAAGTTCAAGAATAAATTTTAAAGATTTATAAGTTAATTTATCCTGAACTCAATAACGTCCAAATTGTCAACATGATACTGCTTTGTGGAGTAAAATTCAAAAATGCTCAGAAGAATATTTCCATGAAAAGATACTGGATGAAGCGCAAATATTAAAGATATTCCACTAATTTCATGGAGTATAGAAGCCAAAACTTTAACCAACTGAGTATAATAGAATATATGAAACCGCAAATGGATTTTTGCCGCAATGCAGTAATCCATGTAGACAGATTATTCCAACAGAATAATAAAGAATGGAACCAGGTCATGCGAAACCCGCACAGACAGGATATTCCAACAAAATAATAAAGAATGGAACCAGGTCATGCGTAATCCGCACAAACAGGATGTTCCAACAGAATAATAAAGAATGGAACTAGGTCATGTGTAATCCGCACAGACAAGATGTTCCAACAGAATAATAAAGAATGGAACTAGGTCATGCGTAATCCGCACAGATATGATGTTCCAACAGAATAATAAAGAATGGAATAACAACAGAATTCACCAGGCATGCGATAGATCAAGCACGCATGTGAGGTTATTCTAACGAATAATAAAGAATGGAATAACGTAAGAATTTCACCATGTATGCGGTACTTAGATAGGCATAAAGTTATTCCAACATAATAATAAAGAAAGGAATAACAACCCTTACGAGTATTGAAAGAAAATAACTCTCTTCATGAATACGAAAGAATAATTTCCCTTACGAGTACAATAAATATTATCCCTTACCGTAAAAGAAGAGTATCCCGACTGGTAGGGCGAGGATATTCTTGAAGAAAACTTATACTATTTTTCTACGCTCAAAGCTTCCGAAAACTCTAAATAAATACGCTCAAGATTATAGAAGAAGAATTCTCTGAATTTCTGGTGTGATTTTAATTGTAACTAAGCATCCTATTTATAGGAGATTGAAAGGATACTATCTGATAAAATATAATATATTCTATATATATTTATATATTCCCAACTTTTATAAATAAAGATGAATTTTTCTATAAATATTATTTTTGAATATTATGGAATAAATTTGATATAATGTTATAGTTGTGGGTAATATTTATAAATTTTGCAAAGTATGCAAGTTGTTATAAAATATTAGTTTGGTGGGGAATATTCTTTTTGTTAGGGAATATTAAATACTGATGGCTCAATCATTGGTGGACCCCACAACATTATTGTCGGATTGAAAAAAACGACAAAAATATTTTTATAAAAATAACGGCGGAGGTGTTCTGGTTAAAAGCTGTTGAACTACCGGTGGTAAAAGTAAATGCGATGTCTGGCGTGGTTGCGTAGTAGCTACGGTATTGATTATTGATGCTTACGTGAGAAGTCACTTTCGGTATGCTCAATTATTACTTTGATAATTCTTTGCATCATATCTCTTATATTATTGATTCAATTATTGTCACGATATCATCACATATAATATGTTATAGTATTAAATCGATAATTGAGGCGACAAGTTATAAATGATTAATAATTATTGAAAGATTAAATATGTGTTATGATTTGTGGTAAGTTTGATTATTTTATGGGGGCTCTCATATGTCATCATCTAAGAGTCTCTTCATCAATAGTATTTACCTTAAATCGATAGTAATTACCCTTGTGAATAGTATTTACCTTAAATCGATAGTAATTACCCTTGTGAATAGTATTTACCTTCGTCGATAGTAATTACCCTTGTGAATAGTATTTACCTTCGTCGATAGTAATTATCCTTGTGAATAGTATTTACCTTAAATCGATAATAGTAATTACCCTTGTGAATAGTATTTACCTTCGTCGATAGTATTTACCTTCGTTAATAGTAATTACCTTTACGGACGTCGAACCACTTGTCGTTTCACATTCTGAGTGTCGAACCACTTGTCGTTTCACATTCTGAGGCGTCGAACCACTTGTCGTTTCACATTACGAGCGTCAAACCCGATTCGTCGAGCCACTTGCCTTTTCACACGGCGGTCTTAAGCTAGAAATCTTCTATAAATAGAGGCTGGGGCTTCATTATTTTCACGAATTCATTCAAGCTATAGAGAGAGAAGTATAGAGAGAAGAAGAGAAAGAAGAAGAGTATTTTGTTACTACTGCTTCTGCGATATTCAATCTCTACCAAATGTAAGGGGTGTTATTCTTTCTTATTCATGAAGAAACTGTTGTTATTCCATTGCTTATTATTACATTGGAATAACTTTTATATAAGTGGTTTACCTATACTTGGTGACATTCTTCTATTATTACATTGGAACATCACATGCATGTGTTTTACAGGACTGGTTAAAATCTTTATCATTACATTGGAACATCACATGCGTGTGTTTTACACAGGACTGGTTAAAATCTTTATTATTACATTGGAACATCACATGCATGTGTTTTTTACAGGACTGGTTAAAATCTTTATTATTACATTGGAATATCTATCATGTGTTTTACACGGGATGCAGTTCCATCTTTATTATTACATTTGGAACATCACAGCCGGTTGTGAATTTCACGACATTTAGTTCCGTTATTTATTATTACATTGGAATAACACATGCATGCGATCTATCGCATGCATGGTGATTTCTTTTGTTATTCCATTCTTTATTATACCCGGTTGGTTAAAACTTTGACTTCTATACTCCATGAAATTAGTAGAATATCCTTGATATTTGCGTTTCATCGATATCTTTTCATGGAAATATTCTTGATCATTCTTGAATTTTACTCTACAAAACAATGTCGTGTTGACAATTTGGGCGTTAATAATTCTGGATAAAATAATTCTTGAACTTGTTTTATTGAATTCTTATATCATTGTCATCATCCTCATATTTATATTTTTTTGAAAGTCATACGTGGCTTTGTAGTGCATAGATGGACTTGGTATGATTATGACCGAGAGACTATTGGTGTAATCATGGCCGTAATGTTACAAATGATGTGATAAAAAATCCTCGATGGTAGTAGTGCATTGATGGACGATTGTTGGCATGATCATGACCATTAATGAATACACAAATATTCTTGGCGTGAGTGCGTGAATAATTGTGGTCGTGATCTAAAAAATATCCTTGGCCGTGAGTGCGGGGGTGATTCGATGATGTGGAATATTTATTAAAAAGTGAGTCTCGGCTATAACGATGATGAAAAACCTTTTAAAACCTAAAAGATAGTAGACTTTATTTTCTACTTGACTCTTTTAATGGATTGCATATTCATTGCGATTAAGCTGGTTTATCTATTGTATTTTATCGGTTTAACATTATTGAAGACTATTGATAATTTATTACGCATTATCTTAGTCGTAATATTTCTTCTTGGGCTAGTTGAGCTCACCCTTTCTTTCCTTTGTTCTCTTGAGGAAATGATAATATAGGCTGGACGAGTCGGGAAGCAGTGATGGTCTGAAGATAGCATTAGTAGTCCTCACTATTACAGTAAAATAGTGTGATAATAAGCTATAATGAGGACTTTTTGTTTGAGTTTGTATAATATCTAGTAGAAGCGTATATTTGTATTTAAACTCACGATTTATGTCGTATTGTACCGACGCAGTTATGTTAATAAGTTGTATTTAAATTACATACCATGTAAGTGGCGACTCAAGATGGGTGATGTATACCTAATTTTGGGGCGTCGCGGTTGATATCGAGCTTAGGGATGTGATCCACAGCTAAGATGTGAGAATAGTACTAGGAGGGGAGGCAGGGATACCCTTGCTAGTATGACCTACTAAGTTTATGTGCTATTTTATTGGTTGGTCGGAAGATAAGGATAATTTGTTACATGTCGATTAACCTTTTGTTTTGTGGCGATGTCTGAAAATGACATCGAGAATGTTGAGAATAGCAATGGGCCTGACGATCGTTGATTCACCACATATCGATAATCAAGATAATGTGCATCGAGGAAGCGACAATCCTCATGCAAAAAACAACAACACCGACCAAATGACAAATGATCGAATGTTCGGAGGCTTTATCTGATTTATGCAACAATGACGAGGCGACTCACATCCAAAAGCGTGGGTGGAAACACGGAAAACTCTCGGCGGTCACCAGCTTAAACAATTTAAGGAGCTGGACCACCGGGAGTTTAAGGAGAGCAAAACCACTTACGGCGGAAGCATGGATAAAGCAGATTACCAAGATATTTGATGTCTTGGGATGCTCAGAGGAGCAAAAGGTTCCTTGCCTTTTATGTTCTTGCGAGAGGCGGATTCTTGGTGGGAATCGGTAAAAGCGTACTCGACCAATTTGTCTTGAAGATATCTTGGGAGAAGTTCGGGGAGTACATTCAGCGACAAATACTTTCACGAAAGTATTACGCCACATGAAGGAGGTGGAGTTTATCAAGTTGGAACAAAACAATATGGCCAGTGTCATGATCTGAGGCAAAATTTGCGGAGTTATCACGGTTTTAATCCCACTTGGTGGATAATGAAGAGAATGGCGCGAATGTTTTTAAGAGGTTTGAAGCGGGAATCGTCGACATCTTATTTCTCATAAAGCGTGTTTGTATTCGATGTTGTAAATAGGGCTCGATTAGTGGGCGCGATAATGAGTCAACCTTGACTAAAGAGAGCGGTAAGCAAAATTATAATACCGGCGAGAATAGTCATCGGCGGTGACAACAAGCGTGGAGGAATCAACGGGCGGATATGGTAACCACTTGGTGTGGTAATCGGGGCCAAAACAATAAGAATGGACATTTCGAAAAGGAGATTTAACAATGATGGAAAGAGCGTCGGCCAAACACCCGTTGTTAAGGAAGGAGAAAACCACCTATCGTATGCTTCAAATGCGGAGAGAGGACACATCGATCAAAGCTGCGTCATGCGAGTCAAAGCGTGTTATAATTGTGGAAGAGAAGGTCACTTAGCTCGATTTTATGTCGTTCTAGAAGACAAATTCAGCTAGGATGGAGAGCACCAAAGGCCGTCCCGAAAAATTCAAAAGCGGTAGTGCAAGGAGAGCATTTGTTGTGACCTCCCAAAGAGCAAGAATCCGAATGAGGTCATCACGGGTAAGCTTATCATAAACTCTAATGAAGTCTATACTTTATTTGATCTGGGTTCTACCCATTCTTTTATTTCTCCTACTTGCGCTCATCGATTAAATTTGACTCTGAGAAATTAGACTTTGACTTATCTGTGGAAACTCCGTTTGGGAGAAACCTTCATTACATCCACTTTGTTTATAAGTCTTGTTTGGTTCAAATCGGTACCCTCACATTACACATCGATCTTATTTCATTAAAAATACTTGCATTTGGCGTGATTACAGGGATTGATTGGTTAACTACTTATCATGCAAAAATTGATTGTTTTAATAAGGTTGTTAGCTTTCATATTCCTAATCAACCTATTATCACGAATTCAAACGACCAAACCATTAAAATCAATCACGGTCATCTCAAGCCATAAAGCTATTCGTTTATTGAAAAGCGGATGTCGAAGCTTTCTTAGCTCATATCACAATTTAAATAAAAATAAATCGGTTTAAAGCGATATTCTATTGTTAATAAATTTCTGGCGTATTCCCAGAAGAACTTCTGGCCTACCCCGGCGTGAAATTGAATTTTGTATCGACCTTGAACACGTACAAAACCTATTTCCAAAGCCCATGTCGAATAGCTCTATTGAACTTGAGGAGTTAAAGACCCAATGCGAGGAATTGTTAGACATTGGCTTTATTAGTCCTAGTACTTCTCCTTGGGGTGCTCTGTTACATTAAATGAAGAAGAAAGATGGGAGTATCGACTTTGTATTGATTATCGGGAGTTGAATCACGTCACCATCAAAAATAGGTATCCATTGCCGCGTATTGATGACTGTTTGACCCGATTGCAAGGAGCAAATTCTTTTCAAAGATTGATCTTAGTTAGGATATCACCAATTGAAGATTAGAACCGTGACATTCCAAAGGCGGCTTTCCGAACTTCGATGCGGGCATTATGAATTCTAGTCATGTCCTTTGGATTGACTAATGCTCCTATTTGCCTTCATGGATATGATGAGCAAGTATTCAAGGAATATTTAGATCACTTTGTGGTCGTCTTTATTGATGACATCCTTATTTATTCCAAAAGCCGTGAAGATCATGAGCAACACTTGAGGTGACACTCCAAAAGCTTCGTGAATATAAGCTTTATGCGAGTTGAAGAAATCACGAGTTACGGCTTGAAGAAGTAGCATTCCTTGGGCACGTGGTATCAAGTCATGGAATATCTGTTGACCCGGCAAAAAGATTGAAGCTATTGAAAGTAGGAACAACCTAAATCGATGGCCAAAATCGTAGCTTTCTCGGTTTAGTTGGTTATTATCGGAGATTCGTGGAAGGATTTTCTCGAATCGCTATTCCATTATTCGGTGACTCGGAAAGATCTGAAGTTCGGTTGGAAGCGAAGAATGTGAGAAGAGTTTTCAAGAACTCGAGAGAGACTTATTTATTTGTTTACGACAATACCATCGGCTCGGAGGGATTTGTCATCTCTGATGATGCTTGAGGCAAAGGGTTGGGATGTGTTCTTATGCAACATGGAAAAGTTATAGCCTATATGCCTCGCGACAACTCAAAGAATATGAGAGGAATTATCCTACTCATGATCTAGAGTTAGCGGTTGTTATCTTCACACTTAAAATGTGGAGGCATTACTTGTATGGGGAGAAAGTGGAGATCTTTACGGATCATAAAAAGCCTCAAATATTTCTTCACTCAAAAGGAACTCAACATGCGACAACGGCGTTGGCTTGAAGCTGTTGAAAGATTATGATCGTACCATCGATACCATCACGGAAAAGCAAGCGTGGTAGGCGGCGCATTGAGTAGGAAATCATATGCAAGTATCTGAGTGCGATATTGTCGTATGAGCCCATTTGTGTGACTTGCAAAGGATGGAGATAGAATTAAAGACTCGAGGGACGCGTGTGATGACAATGAGTATCTGAGTAGAACCGAAACTTTAATTGATAAAGTTAAAATTGCTTTCAAGCTCTGGACACAGGAGGGATGCGTATGAGGAAGAAAGTGCAAGAAGGTGCTATCTTGGAAGCAAGAATCGATGAAGAAGGAATACTTGAGTCGACTCCGGACTTTGTGTTCTAACGACCACGATTTAAAGTATAATATCATGATGGGCGCCTGACACACCATTTGCAATCCATCACAGGAGTACCAAATGTATCATGATATTAAATCGTACATTTTGGTGGAAGCAATATGAAGAGAGAGATAAGCGTTGTTTATCTCGAGGTGTCTAACTTGTCAGCGAGTTAAGCGGAGCATCAAGTACCAAAAGGTCCATTGCAACCACTTGAAATTCCGAATGGAAGTGGGAGCACATTACCATGGATTTAGTTCTGGGTCTTCCTAAAGGTTTCTCAAGGCATTGATGCGATTTGGGTCATTGTTGATAGATTGACCAAATGCTGCTCATTTCTTCTGCGTCTGAGAAACTTATACACTTGAGCGTCTTGCTCGTATGTACATAAGCGAGATTGTAAGGCTGCATGGTATCTTACGGTATCCATAGTTTACGATCGAGACCCAAGATTCACTTCACGATTTTGGGTTAGTTTGCAAAAAGCTATGAGCGCAGACTTACGATTTAGCTTCGGCATATCATCCTCGAGACGGACGGACGATCGGAGGGGACTATTCAAACTCTTGAAGATCTATTAAGACTACGTGTCCTTGATTTCAAGGGAGTTGGGACAAGTTCTTACCATTGGTGGAGTTTTCCTACAACAACGATTATCAAGCAAGTATTGGCATGGCTCCATTCGAAGCATTGTATGGAAGAAAGTGTCGTTCTCGATTATCTTTGGGATGAGGTGGGTGAAGCAACGTTGTTGGGGCCGGAGTTGATGCGTATGACTACGGAAAAGATTGAAATGATCCGACAACGTATAAAAACCTCACAAAATCGACAAAAGAGTTATCTTGATCTTCATCGAAAGGGCGTGGAATTCGATATAGGAGATCGTGTGTTGTTAAGAGTTGCTCCATGGAAAGGAGTTACAAGATTTGGAAGGAGAGGAAAACTTAATCCTCGATTCATCGGTCCATTTTAATCCTCGATCGAGTAGGAGCGTGGCTATAGACTAAACTTCTGCTTGAAATATGTCTCGTGTTCATAACGTTTTTCACATATCTATATTACGTAAATATGTGAAAGACCGAACCATATTATTGAGTTAGAACCGGACGAAATAGCGGAAGATTTGGCGTATGAAGAGTTTCTGTTCAAATTTTGGATAAGAAAGAACATATTCTACGCTCGGTTATACCTCAAATCGAAAGTTTTATGGAGGAACCACGATGTTGAGGAAATGACTTGGGAGTTAGAATCGAAATGAAATCAAGGTATCCTTACCTCTTGACATACCAGTCGTACCCTAATTTAGAAGCGAAATTTCATAAGAAGGGAGGTTGTAAGACCCGACTTTTATAAATAAAGATGAATTTTTCTATAAATATTATTTTTGAATATTATGGAATAAATTTGATATAATGTTATAGTTGTGGGTAATATTTATAAATTTTGCAAAGTATGCAAGTTGTTATAAAATATTAGTTTGGTGGGGAATATTCTTTTTGTTAGGGAATATTAAATACTGATAGCTCAATCATTGGTGGACCCCACACATTATTGTCGGATTGAAAAAGCGACAAAAATATTTTTATAAAAATAACGCGGGAGGTATTCTGAATTAAAAGCATTGAACTACCGGTGGTAAAAATGCGATGTCTGGCGTGGTTGCGTAGTAGCACACGGTATTGATTATTGATGCTTCGTGAGAAGTCACTTTCGGTTATGCTCGATTATTACTTTCTGATAATTCTTTGCATCATATCTCTTATATTATTGATTCATTATTGTCACGCGTTATCATCTGTATAATATGTTATAGTATTAAATCAATAATTGAGGCGACAAGTTATAAATGATTAATAATTATTGAAAGATTAAATATGTGTTATGATTTGTGGTAAGTTTGATTATTTTATGGGGGGCTCGTATATGTCATCATCTAAGAGTCTCTTCATCGATAGTATTTACCTTCGTCGATAGTAATTACCCTTGTGAATAGTATTTACCTTCGTCGATAGTAATTACCCTTGTGAATAGTATTTACCTTAAATCGATAGTAATTACCCTTGTGAATAGTATTTACCTTAAATCGATAGTAATTATCCTTGTGAATAGTATTTACCTTAAATCGATAGTAATTACCCTTGTGAATAGTATTTACCTTCGTCGATAGTATTTACCTTCGTTAATAGTAATTACCTTTACCGGACGTCGAACCACTTGTCGTTTCACATTACTGATGATCGAACCACTTGTCGTTTCACATTCTGAGCGTCGAACCACTTGTCGTTTCAGCGACGTCTTTTTCACACGCCACTTGGTCTTTCAAGCTAGAAATCTTCTATAAATAGAGGCTGGGCTTCATTATTTTCACGAATTCATTCGAGCTATAGAGAGAGAAGTATAGAGAGAATAAGAGAAAGAAGAAGAGTATTTTATTCTACTGCTAACTGCGATATTCAATCTCTACCAAATGTAAGGGGTGTTATTCTTTCTTATTCATGAAGAGAAGCTGTTGTTATTCCATTGCTTATTATTACATTGGAATAACTTTTGTATAAGTGGTTTACCCTATACTTGGTGACATTCTTCTATTATTACATTGGAACATCACATGCATGTGTTTTTTACAGGACTTTAAATCTTTATCGTTACATTGGAACATCACATGCATGTGTTTTACAGGACTGGTTAAAATCTTTATTATTACATTGGAACATCACATGCATGTGTTTTACAGGACTGGTTAAAATCTTTATTATTATTTGGAATATCTATCATGTGTTTTTACAGGATCTGGTTCCATCTTTATTATTACATTGGAACATCACAGCCGATTGTGAATTTCACGACACAGTTCCGTTATTTATTATTACATTGGAATAACTTTGCATGCATGCGATCTATCGCGTGCATGGTGATTTCTTTTGTTATTCCATTCTTTATTATACCCGGTTGGTTAAAACTTTGACTTCTATACTCCATGAAATTAGTAGAATATCCTTGATATTTGCGTTTCATCCGATATCTTTTCATGGAAATATTCTTACGATCATTCTTGAATTTTACTCTCTAAAAGCAGTGTCATGTTGACAATTTGGGCGTTAATAATTCTGGATAAAATAATTCTTGAACTTGTTTTATTGAATTCTTATATCATTGTCATCATCCTCATATTTTATATTTTTTTGAAAGTCATCACGTGGCACATAGTGCATAGATGGACTTGGTATGATTATGACCGAGAGACTATTGGTTATAATCATGGTAGTAATGTTACAAATGATGTGATAAAAAATCCTCGATGGTAGTAGTGCATTGATGGACAGTTGTTGGCATGATCATGACCATTAATGAATACACAAATATTCTTGGCCCGTAGTGCGTGAATAATTGTGGTCGTGATACTAAAGAATATCCTTGGCCGTAGTGCAGGGGTGATTCGATGATGTGGAATATTTATTAAAGCTGAGTCTCAGCTATAACAGTGATGAAAAACCTTTTAAAACCTAAAAGATAGTAGACTTTATTTTCTACTTGACTCTTTTAATGGATTGCATATTCATTGCAGATTAAAGCTGGTTTATCTATTGTATTTTATCGGTTTAACATTATTGAAGACTATTGATAATTTATTACGCATTATCTTAGTCATAATATTTCTTCTTGGGCTAGTTGAGCTCACCCTTTCTTTCCTTTGTTCTCTTGAAATGATAATATAAATTTGGGACGAGTCGGAAGCAGTGATGGTCTGAAGATAGCATTAGTAGTCCTCACTATATTACGTAAAATAGTGTGATAATAAGCTGTAATGAGGACTTTTGTTTGAGTTTGTATAATATCTAGTAGGCGATATTTGTATTTAAACTCACGATTTATATCGTATTATACACACGACAGTTATGTTAATAAGTTGTATTTAAATTACATTACCATGTATAAGTGGCGACTTTCGAAGATGGGTGATGTATACCTAATTTTGGGGCGTCAAACAGAAATATTCGTATGCGACGACACATAATCATTGGTGGACCCCATTAATGTAATTATTGTTTGATTGAGAAAACGACAAAAATATTTTTATTAAAATAACTACGGAAGTTTTACCATTAATACCGTTGAACTACCTTGTAGTAAAAGTACAGAATAATGCGTGGGTTACATAAGAGTTACACCTGTGATTGATTATCGATGCTTATGTGATAAGTCACTTTCATTTGTTTTTTATCGGTATTATTTATGTAATAAAACAGAAAAGCTTTTTATATAAAATAGAATACTTTTATAAAGTTATTCGGTTTTTAGGCTAATAGTAAATTTTTTTTATAAAAAATGAAATACTTTTATAAAATTATCTGTTTTATTAGACAATAATTAGATATATTATATTTTATTATGCATAGTGGTTGCATAATTGCTGCGATAGTGTTTTGCATAGTAAAATCTTTTATAAAGTTATTCGTTTTATTAGATTATAAATATAATATATTATATTTTATTTAAAAGATTTTGCTTTAAATATGGACCGTCTGATTAAAGTAAATCAATTTGGACCGTTCATGAGTTAGTTACTATGCAGTCCATTTTTCTATAAATAGAAGCTCATTCCTTCATTATTTCTTACGAATTCACTGAAACTCTAGAGAGATAAACTATAGAGAGAAAGAAGAAAAGTATTCTGGCTACTTCACTACTCATATATCCATCCAAGATTTTCTTCTTAAGGTAGGGAATATTATTTGTTGTACTCGTAAGGGGTATTATTTCTTTTGTATTTCATGAAGAGAACTTCATTATTCCATTATTTATTATTCATTGGAATAACCTGGGATATCATGCAGCTACCCTATACTTGGTGAAATTCTTACATTATTCCATTCGTTATTATTACATTGAATATCCTGCTTGTGGCGCTTTACTGCGGGACCGATTCTATCTTTATTATTCTCATTGGAATATCCTGCATGCCTTTTTACGCCGGACTGATTTCGCGTCTTTATTATTACATTTGGAATATCACATGCATGCGTTTTTTACGCCGGACACGGATTCCGTTAATTATTATTACATTGAATAACTCGCTTGCTTGCGCGATCTATCGCGTACCCGGTGATTTCTTTTGTTATTCCATTCCTTATTATACTCAGTTGGTTAAAGTTTTGACTTCTATACTCCATGAAATTAGTGGAATATTCTTGATATTTGCGCTTCATCTAGTATCTTTTTATGGAAATATTCTTCTAAGCATTCTTGAATTTTACTGCATAAAGTAGTATCATGTTGACAACTTGGACGTTATTAGTTCCTGAATAAATTAATTCTTGAACTTGTTTTATTAAATTCTTATATCATTGTCATCATCCTCATGTTTATATTTTTTTTGAAAGTCATCTGTGGCCTGTAGTGCATAGATGGACTTGGTATGATTATGACCGAGGATTATCTATTATTTATATTTATGGTAGTAATGTTACAAATGATGTGGTAAAAGTCCTCATTGGCCCGTAGTGCATTGATGGACAGTTGTTGGCATGATCATGACTATTAATGAATACACGAATGTCCTTGGCCCGTAGTGCATGGATAATTTGTGGTTGTTATACTAAAGAATATCCTTGGCCGTAGTGCAAGGGTGATTCGGTGATGTGAATTATTTAGTAAGCTGATCCCAGCAATAAAAGTGATGAAAAAACTTTTAAATCATAAAAGATAGTAGATTTTATTATCTACTTGACTCTTTTAATGGATTGCTTGTTCCGCTGCAGTTAAACTTGATGTTGTTATATTTTATCAGTTTAACACTGTTGAAGGCTAATGATAATTTATTCTGCATTATCTTAGTCATAATATTTCTTCTTTGGGCTAGTTGAGCTCTCCTTTCTTTCACTTTGTTCTCTTGAAATGAGAACGAAGTCGGGCTTTAGCCTCGGGAAGCGGAGTGATGGTCCGGATGATAGTATTAGCTAGTAGTCCTCACTATTCTGTTAAATAGTGTGACAACAAATGTAATGAGGACTTATTCTGAGAGTGGATATTGTCTAGAAGACAGTATATGTATTTAAACTCATAGCTCTCTTGTTGTATAATTAAGATTGTATTTATATTCTGTACCATGTATTTGGAGACTCAGAATAGGTGATGTATACCTATTTCGGGGGCGTCACAGTTGGTATCAAAGCTTAGGGATATGATCCATGTCTAAGATGTGAGACTAGAACTAGGAGGGGAGAGACGGGGAATTCCTTCCCTAGTATGACCTACCTAAGTTTATTTGGTATTTAATTGGTCGGTCAGAGTATAGGGATAATATGTTATATGTTAATTAACCTTTGTTTTGTGGCAGTATCTGAAAATGACATCCGAGAATGTTGAAAATAGCAATGGAGCATAGGAGACCGTTGAGTCTCCACATATCAATAATCAGGAGAATGTGCATCGGGAAGGCGACTATCCTTATGCAAACAACAACACTAACCAAATGATGAATGATGGATTGTTCAGAGGCTTTATGCAATTCATGCAACATCAGGCGAGAGCGGCTCCTGTCCAAATGTAGGTGGAAACACTGGAAAATCTTGGACGGTCACCGCAAAATAGTTTAAGGAGCTGGGACCACCATAGTTTATTGGAGAGCCAAAATCACTTAAGGCGGAAACATGGATAAAGCAGATCACCAATATATTTGATGTCTTGGGATGCTCCGAGGAGCAAGAGGTTCCCTTTGCCACCTTCATGTTGCGTGAAGAGGCAGATTCTTCGGTGGGAATCAGAAAAGCGTACCCACTGGCGACTTCAAGATGTCTTGGGAGAAGTTCCAAGAACTATTCAACGACAAGTACTTTCCCGAGAGTATTCGTCACATGAAAGAGGTGGAGTTTTTCAAGTTGGAACAAAATAATATGACCGTGTCTGTGACGCCCCCAAAATAGGTATACATCACCCATTTTGAGTTGTCAATACATGGTATGTAAATAACTACAACTTTATTATTACAACAAGAAAAGCGTGAGTTTGAATACAAATATTATCTTCTGACAATATCTATACTCAAATAAATCCTCATCACATTTATTGATACATTATTTTACAAAAATGGTGAGGACTACTAAACAACTCTCTCTAGAACCTTCATTCCATACCCCACTTGCATCTCGCTATATTCTCGCCTCCCGAGAAGAAAAATAGAACAAAAAGGAAAAGGGTGAGCTCAACTAGCCCAAGAAAGAATATTATGACTAAGATAATATACAACAAATTATCATTAGTCTTCAACAGGAAAAATCTAATAGAATACAATAGACAACAAGTTTTTAAATCAATATTCGCAGATGGAAATAATAATTCATTAGAAGAGTTAAGTAGAGAATGCAAACTACTATCTTCTATGTATTAATTTAAAATTCATCGCCTATCTTTTATCCCCTCAGTAACATCAATCAATATACATCCGGAATCAAATATTCATCTTTGCACTACAGGTGCCAAAGATATTTATCGATTAGTCATGTTCATCTAAACACTGCTCATCTTTGCACTACGGGCCAAAGATATTCTTCGAAATCATTCATCTTTGCACTACTGAGTGCCAAAGATATTCAATAATATCATCATTTAAGACTGAGGATGATGAAAAATATTTTTAAAGAAACGAATCCAGTGAAACAAAATGACAAGGATTAAGGATTAAGGATTCGTACTTTGTTTTATCCATGTCCAAAAATACCTCAAAAATAATCATAGTGGTGTAAAATTCAAGAATGATCAAAACATGGATACAATCAAAGCTAGTATCCACAATAGATATTTTAGACAAAAAGGAAAATTTTCATTTTTCGATGAATAATGCCGTATTCGTGAATAGTACCGTATACCTGAATAGTGCCGTATACGTGAATAGTAACTCTGACACCAAAAGTTCCAAATTTGATAAAAACTTCAGATCAATATTTTAGCATAATGATATTGAAGAAATAATATCATTACAAAAAAAAAAATATCCCTTACCTCGAAAGATCGATCAAGATTTCTAAATTTGAAACACCTGATATAGGCTATGACTTGGACTTGCAATCAGTATAGCAATACTCAAAGTATACTCAAAATACTCACAAGAATACGCTCGATAATATAGAGAGAAAACTTGAGCTTAAGTGTGATTTTAAATTCTAACCTAAGCACCCTATTTGTAGGAAATTGCTTAGAACACCAAAGCAGAAAATTTAATATAATATTAATATATAAATAAATTTTCTTACACCCACTTTGAATCCTCTAGCTTCAGCACTTTGCACATGTTTCATGAGGCCCACAAGTGTAAAAAATGTTTTTCCTATTTTAAATATTTTAAACTTCCAAAATCAATTATTTGAGCTTGAAACTTCAATAATTCATAATAAATAGCTCTTTTATCGGAAAATTCGAATCTTATGAGTTTTATAGAAAAAATTCAATTCTCTACAACTTTGCGGAAGAAAGTTTTTCCGAATTCAAATGTAAATTGACCAAAATCCACAAACAAAGCGATTTTACAAGTTATAATCAAATTTCAGTCAATAAATGGGGTCCACCGACATGTTTAACATGTTTTAAACATTTATTGCAACAAAAATACTCTTTCTCCTCGTATACTCATATATCCCACATTCGTTGTAAAAATATCACCATTATTATAATATTAAAATATAATAATATATTTAAATAAATTATTTTATCGTAAAAAGATAAAATTTCAATTTTCAACAATTGTCACATTAAAATTTTCTCCATCTATATCCACATAAAATCAATATTTTCCTCATCATATGAATCAATAATTAATTATTCACAAATAATATTACTGAAATCACAATATTGACAACCGTGCGGTTCCAGGAAAGAGGGGCTTTCCAATAAGAATTTCTCCTTCTTGGTAGCCAAGCAATTAGGTGACCAAACCTCTCCTTGATGAACTTTCTAGACATTGCCAATAATGTTATCTAATAATATTATTCAGATAATATGAATTATTGCTTCGATAATGAAAAATAATGTGTAATGACAATTATTGAAACAACAACAATATAAAATATCAACGCAAAGAATTATTAAATCGATAAAATCTTGAGCGATAATTACTATAACCATTATTGAGTAGTGCCTTCTTACGTAAGAATCAATAATTGGTGCAATACCGGTAATATTCTTGTGTTTTAACCACCGAGTATTTTAACAAGATAATAAAGAATAACCACTACCCATTATTTTTAAACAACTTATATTTGTCGCTTTTCTTCATCCAATCGCTTGCCGCATGGGGCCCACAAAAGATCATACGTATTGCATTTAATATTCCCCGACAAAGAAAGAATATTCCACGACCAAATGAATATTCCCCACAACAATGAATATTTTATAACCACTTGCTTATTTTGAAATATTGCGTATTTTACCCATAACTATCCACATTAATCAAATCAACCCTTACTATTTCAAAATAATAAATAGAAAAATTAAATTTCATTAATAATAAGTTGGGGTCTTACAACCTCCCTCCTTATGAAATTTCGTCCTCGAAATTGACGTGACGTGACTGGTGTTTTCAAAAGGTGAGGATACCTCGCTTTCATTTCCGCTTTCCAATTCCTGTGTCATTTCCTCTATAAGCATGATTCCTCCACGTAACTTTAACTTGTGGTATGACCTTTCTTGCAGAGGACATGCTCCTTCCTATCCAAGATCTTGACAGTACCTCCTCATACGTTAAGTCTTCTACTATCTCGTCTCGGTTCTAACTCTATAACGTGGTTCGGTCTTTCACATATTTACTGAAATGCGATATGTGAAACACATTATGAACACGAGACATACTCGGAGGTAACGCAAGTCTATAGGCTACATTTCCTACTCGGTCAAGAATTTGAAATGGACCAATAAATCGTGGATTGAGTTTTCATCTCTTCCCAAATCTTGTAACTCCCTTCCATGGAGCAACTCACAACAATACATGATCCCCTATACTAAATTCCACGTCCTTTCGATGAAGATCCGCATAACTCTTTTGTCGATCTTGTGCTATTTGTATACGTAGTCGAATCATTTGGATCTTTTAGATAGTCATACGTACTAACTCGGGTCCCAACAATGTTGCTTCACCCACCTCATCCCAACATATTGGAGAACGACATTTTCGTCCATATAATGCTTCGAATGGAGCCACACCTATACTTGCACGATAACTGTTGTTGTTGTAGGAGAATTCCACCAATGGTAAATACTTATCCCAACCGCCCTTGAAGTCTAGGACACGAGTCTTAATAGATCTTCAAGAGTTTGAATAGTCCTCTCTAATTGTCCGTCTGCGTTTGGGGATGGTATGCGAAACTAAATCCCAAATCCGTGCCCATAGCTTTTTGCAAGCTAACCCAAAATCTTGAAGTGAATCTTGGGTCACGATCCAAACTATGGATACTTGGCATGCCATGCAACCTCACAATCTCATTCACGTACATACTAGCAAGACGCGTTCAAGGGAATAAGTCTCCGTATTGGCAAGAAATGAGCGAGACTTGGTTAATCTATCAACAATAACCCAAATAGCATTGATGCCTTGAGAAATCGTAGGAAGACCCGTGAACGAAATCCATGGTAATGTGTTCCCACTTCCATTTCGAATCTCAAGTGGTTGTAACGGACCCTTAGGTACTAGATGCTCCGCCTTTACACGCTTGGCAAGTTAAACACATCGAGATAAACTTTGCAATCTCTCTTTTCATATTGTTCCACCAAAATGTATGTCGAAGATCACGATACATTTTAGTACTTCCAGGATGGATTGCAAATGGTGTATTGTGTGTCTCCATCATAATCTTGTACTTCAAATCGTAGTCGTTAGGAACACAAAGACTAGAGTGGACTCAAGTATTCCTTCTTCATCAATTCTCGCTTAAGAATAGCTCCTTCTTGTACTTTCTTCTTCATACGCATCATTCCGGCCTGGTGGCTTGAACAACCTTAACTTTTCTATTAAAGTTGGCTCTCATACGTATACTTGACATCATCGCACTCATTCCCGCATATGACCTTCTACTCAACGCGCCGCCTACCACGTCAAGCTTTTCGGGATGGTATTGAATAGTGTGGTGGTAGTCTTTCAATAGCTCGAGCCAACGTCATTGCTTTGCATGTTGAGTTCTTTTTGAGTGAAGAAATATTTAAGGCTTTTATGGTCCGAATATATCTCCACTTTCTCCCCATATAGATAGTGCCTCCATATCTTTAGCGCGAAAACAATCACGCTAACTCTAGATCATGAGTAGGATAATTCCTCTCATACTCTTTAAGTTGTCATGAGGCATAGGCTATGGCTTTCCCACGTTGCATGAGAACACATCCTAACCCTTTGCTCAAGCATCGTCAGAGATAACAAATCCATCCGAACCAGATGGTATTGTTAGAACAAAGTGCAAAATAAGTCTCCTCTTAAGCTCTGGAAACTCTTCTCGCATTCTTCGCTCCAAACGAATTTTGTATCCTTTCGAGTTAGTTGAGTTAATGGAGTAGCGATTCGAGAAAACCTTCCACAAATCTCCGATAATAACCATTAAGCCCAAAAAGCAACGTGATTTGATCACCGACTTGGTTGCTCCCAACTTTGATTGCTTCAATCTTGGGATCAACAGATACTCCATGTTTCGACACTACGTGCCCAAGGAATGCTACTTCCTCAAGCCGTAACTCACATTTCTTTAATTTGGCATATAGTTTGTTTTCACGAAGCCTTTGGAGTACCAACTTCAAATGGTGCTCATGATCTTCACGACTTTCTAATATATGAGGATGTCATCAATAAAAATAACAACGAATCCCATCCAAATATTCCTTGAATACTTGGTTCATCATATCCATGAAAGTCAAGAGGAGCATTAGTCGATCCGAAAGACATGACTAAGAATTCATAATGCCCGTGACGAGTTCTAAAGGCGCCTTTGGAATATCCTCGCCTCTAATCTTCACCGATGATATCCGAATCGAAGATCGATTTTTGAAAAGAATTGTGCCCTCAGAATCGGGTCAAACAAGTCATCAATACGAGGTAGAGGATACCTATTCTTGATGGTGACATGGTTCAATTCCCCGATAGTCAATACAAAGTCGCATACTCTCGCTCTTTCTTCTTTACGAATAAAAAGAGAGCACCCCAAGAAGATGTACTAGGACCAATGAAACCGATGTCCAACAATTCCTCAGTAGTTGGACCTTTAACTCCCCGAAGTTCAATAGGAGCCATTCGATATGGGGTTTTAGAAATGGGCTTTGTACCAGGTTCAAGATCAATAAAGAATTTAACTTCATGTTCGGGGGTAGGCCGAAGTTCTTCAGAAATACGCCGTGAAAAGTCAATAACAACAGAATATTATTCAAATTTGACGTGTCTTTATTCAAATCCATAACATGGGCTAAGAAAGCTTGACATCCGTTTTTCAATAAACGAATAGCTTTATGATTAGATATGACAATGATTGATTTTAATGGTTTAGTTGCTTGAATTAAATAACAACGGGTTGTTTAGGAATATGAAAGCTAACAACCTTACGAAAACAATCAATTTTGGCATGATGTGTAGTTAACCAATCAATCCCTAAAATCACATCAAAAGCAAGTATCTTTAAAGAGATAAGGTCAACGGTAAGGTGATGGTGCCAACTTGAATCAAACAAGATTTATAAATGATTGGATGTGATGAAAGTTTCTCCCTAACTGAGTTTCCACGAGATAGGTCAAAGTCTAATTTCTCCAGAGTCAAGTTTAAACGTTGAGCACAAGCGGAGAGATAAATGAATGAATAGCACCGGGTATCAAGTAAGGTATAAACTTCAAGAAGAATTTATAATTAACTAACCCGCTCTAACTTCATTCGGGTTCCTTGCATTCGACCGGTCCATGACAAACGCTCTTCCAGAACCGCTGACTTTGACTTTTACGGGACACGATCTTTTTGAGTCACCGTCCTCATTGAACTAGGTTTCGCTTATCGTCGATAATCTCGAGCGACATGTCCTTCCTTTCCACAATTATAGCATACCTTGAATCATGGGGCAATTTGGATCGATATGTCCCTCTTTCCCGCATTTATAGCATATACGACCGGTGGGTCGTTCTCCTCCCTTAGAACCCGATTCTTTCTTTGCGGCAATCGCTGCCTTCATATAGGTCATTGTTAAATCTCCTCTTTTTAAAATCTCCTCCTGACTCGCTTCTTCTATTTTCATGGCCATGATTACCACCAGAGTGGTTACCATTTTTGTCCGTCTTTTTTCTTTCTCCGCTGGTTATCGTTGTTTTGTTGACTACCATCTCCGGTATGATCCTGGTTGTTGTCCCTCGGTTGACCGTACTCGTTATCTCGCTCTAATAATTGAGCCTGTTTAAAACATCCTGAATAGAGAGAAAATTTATGAGAATGAGATCTTGACGTATCTTGGGTTTTCAAACCTCTAAGAAACATCCGCGTCATAAATGCTTCTTCATTCTCCACCAAATGAGGTGCAAACTCGGATAACTCGCAAACTTTGCCTCGTCTTCGAGACACCATCATGTTGTTCTGCTCCGGTCTAATAAACTCCACTTCCTTCATACGACCGAACACTTTCGTGAAAGTATTTGTCATTAAATAGTTTCTAAAACGTCTCCCAAGACACGCCGAAAAGGGTGGATGGAGTACGCTTCACGAGACTCCCACCAAAGAGTCCGCCTCGCCACTAAACATAAAGGTGGCGAATGGAACCTTCTGTTCCTCCGCATCCCAAGACATCGAATATCTTGGTAATTTGCTTGACCCATGTTTCCGCCATGATCGGATCCGGCTTTCCCTTAAATTCGGTGGTCCCAACTCTTTGAATCTTAAATTGTGACAACCCGTGAATTGCTATCATTTCCTCCTCAGATTTTGAACACGAGTCTCCTCATCTGATTTTGCATGAACTGCAAAAAGCTTCTAAACATCCCCTCGCTTCATCATCTCGCTCAATGGTGTTGTTCGGAGGAACATTGCCACTGCTGTTACGCGTTCTCCTCGTTGGTGAGTACAAGCGTCTCCACGGTCTCATTTCCATTGTTAATATTCTCGATCGACATTCTCAAATACCGCATAAATAAAACAAGGGTTAATTAAGGAAATCAATATATCACATAATATCCCTATATACCCACCAACTAACAAATAAGCTTTGGTAGGTAGGACACACTAGCGAAGGATTTACTCGCCTCTCTCCTCCTAGTTCTATTCCCCGATCTCCGCCACGCATCATATCCTAAGCTCGATACCAACCGTGACGCCCCCAAAATAAGTATACATCACCCATTCTGAGTTGTCAATACATGATACTGAAACAACTACAACTTTATTATTACAACAGAAAAATTGTGAGTTTGAATACAAATATTATCTTCTAGACAATATCTATACTCAAATAAATCCTCATCACATTTATTGATACATTATTTTACAAAATGGTGAGGACTACTAAACAACTCTCTCTAGAACCTTCATTCCATATCCCGACTGCACTTCGCTTATATTCTCGCCTCCCGAGAAGAAAAATGGAACAAAAAGGAAAAGGGTGAGCTCAACTAGCCCAGTAAAGAATATTATGACTAAGATAATATACAACAAATTATCATTAGTCTTCAACAGGGAAAAAATCTAATAGAATACAATAGACAACAAGTTTTAAATCAATATTCGCAATGAAATAATAATTCATTAGAAGAGTTAAGTAGAGAATGCAAACTACTATCTTCTATGTATGAATTTAAAAGTTCATCGCCTATCTTTTATCCTCGTAACATCAATCAATATACATCCGAATCAAATATTCATCTTTGCACTACATGAGCCAAAGATATTTATCGATTAATCATGTTCATCTAAACACCGGTTCATCTTTGCACTACGGGCCAAAGATATTCTTCAGAAATCATTCATCTTTGCACTACAGGCCAAAGATATTCAATAATATCATCATTTAAGACTGAGGATGATGAAAAATATTTTTAAAGAAACGAATCCAGAGAAACAAAATGACAAGGATTAAGGATTAAGGATTCGTACTTTGTTTTATCCATGTCCAAAAATACCTCAAAAATAATCATAGTGGTGTAAAATTCAAGAATGATCAAAACATGGATACAATCAAAGCTAGTATCCACAATAGATATTTTAGACGAATAGTAAAATTTTCATTTTCGATGAATAGTCTTAGTGATAAGTGAATAATATCAGATATCGTGAATAGTGGCCAGTATATCGTGAATAGTAACTCCGACACCAAAAGTTCCAAATTTGATAAAAACTTCGGATCAATATTTCAAATAATGATATTGAAGAAATAATATCATTACGAAAAAAATAATATCTCTTACCTCGAAAGATCGAGACTTTCAAATTTGAAACACCGATATAAAGCTATGACTTGACTTTTGCAGATAGTATAGCAATACTCAAAGTATACTCAAAATACTCACAAGAATACGCTCGATAATATAGAGAGAGAAAACTTGATTTACGGTGTGATTTTCAATTCTAACCTAAGCACCATATTTATAAGAAATTGCTTAGAACACCAAAGCGAAAATTTAATATAATATTAATATATAAATAAATTTTCTTACCCACACTTTGAATCCTCTAGCTTCAGCACTTTGCACATGTTTCATGAGGCCCACAAGTGTAAAAAAATGTTTTTCTATTTTAAATATTTTAAACTTCCAAAAATCAATTATTTTGACTTCAAACTTCAATAATTCATAATAAATAGCTCTTTTATCAGAAAATTCGAATCTCACGAGTTTTTTATAGAAAATTCAATTCTCTACAACTTTGCGAAGAAAGTTTTTCCAATTCCAAATGTAAATTGACCGAAATCCACAAACGAAGCGATTTTACAGTATAATCAAATTTCAATCGAATAAATGGGGTCCACCGAGCATGTTTAACATGTTTTAAACATTTATTGCAACAAAAATACTCTTTCTCCTCGTATACTCATATATCCCACATTCGTTGTAAAAATATCACCATTATTATATTATTAAAATATAATAATATATTTAAATAAATTATTTTATCGTAAAAGATAAAATTTCAATTTTCAACAATTGTCACATTAAAATTTTCTCCATTTATATCCACATAAAATCAATATTTTCCTCATCATATGAATCAATAATTAATTATTCACAAATAATATTACGTAATCACAATATTGACAACCGAGGGCGCTTCTCGGAAGAGGGGCTTTCAATAAGAATTTCTCCTTCTTTGGCGCGCAATTAGGTGACCAAACCTCTCCTTAGATGTAACTTTCTAGACATTGCCAATAATGTTATCTAATAATATTATTTCGATAATATGAATTATTGATTCGATAATGAAAAATACCGTAAATGACAATTATTGAAATAACAAAGAATATAAAATATCAACGCAAAGAATTATTAAATCAATAAAATACTTTGAATAAGAATTACTATAACCATTATTGAGTAGTGCCTTCTTACGTAAGAATCAATAATTGGTGCAATACCGTCAGCAAATGCTTCTTGTTTTTAACCATTTAAGTATTTTAACAAGATAATAGCAGAATAACTACGCTATTATTTTTTAACAACTTATAATTGTCGTTTTCTTCATCCAATTGCTTTCAGTTATGGGGCCCACAAAAAGATCGCTAAAGGCATTGCATTTAATATTCCCAAACGACAAAGAAGAATATTCCACGACCAAACGAATATTCCCCGACAACAATGAATATTTTATAACCACTTGCTTATTTTGAAATATTGCGAATTTTACCCATAACTATCCACATTAATCAAATCAACCCTTACTATTTCAAAATAATAAATAGAGAAAATTAAATTTCATTAATAATAAGTTGGGGTCTTACAGTGTCGTAATACGAGGCTAAATTTGCGGAGTTATCCCGGTTTGCATCCCATTTGGTCGATAATGAGGAGCGAATGACGTGAATGTTTTTAAGAGGTTTGAAACCGGAGATACGTCAATATCTTATTTCTCATAAACTGTGTTAGTACTCAAATGTTGTAAATAGGGCTCACTTATTGGAGCGCTTGATAGCAGTCAATGCAACCAAGAGAAAACAAATGCAACATGAAAATACCAAAGGTATCACGGTCGTGAGTGGTGACAACAAACGTGGAGGAATCAACATGCGAAATGGTAACCACTTGGTGGGTAATCATGGCCAAGACAAAGAAAATGGACATTTCAAGAAAAGGAGATTCAACAATGATGAAAAGACGTCAGCACCAGCAACCGTGGTTAAGGAAGGAGAACGACCACCTATCATATGCTTCAAATGCGGAGGGGAGGGACATATAAGTCCAAACTGTGCGATGCCATCCAAAGCGTGTTATAATTGGGGAAGAGAAGGTCGCCTAGCCCGATTTTGTCATTCACCGAAGACAAGTTCAGCTAGGATGGAGGCACCAAAGGCCGTCCCAGAAAAGTCAAAGTCGGTGGTGCAAGGGAGAGCATTTGTCGTGACCTCCGAGAAAGTAAGGAACCCGAACGAGGTCATCACGGGTAAGCTTATCATAAACTCTAGCGAAGTCTATACCTTATTTGATACCGGCTTTTATTTCTCCTACTTGTGCTCAACGATTAAATTTGACTCTAGAGAAATTAGATTTTGACTTATTTGCTGAAACTCCGTTGGGAGAAACCTTCATTACATCCACTATTTATAAGTCTTGTTTAGTTCAAATCGGCACCTGCACGTTACCTGTCGATCTTATTTCTTTGAAAATACTTGCATTCGATGTGATTCTAGGGATTGATTGGTTAACTACATATCATGCAAAAATTGATTATTTTTGTAAGGTTGTTAGCTTTCATATTCCTAACCAACCTATTATCCGAATTCAAGCAACCAAACCATTAAAATCAATCACTGTCATCTCAAGCCATAAAGCTATTCGTTTATTGAAAAACGGATGTCAAGCTTTCTTAGCTCATGTCACGGATCTAAACAAAAATACGTCAGTTTTGAATGATATTTTTATTGTTAATGAATTTCCTAACGTATTCCCTGAAGAACTTCCTAGCCTACCCCCAGAGCGTGAAATTGAATTTTGTATCAACCTTGAACCCGGTACAAAACCCATTTCCAAAGCCCCATATCGAATGGCTCCTATTGAACTTCATGAATTAAAGACCCAACTGCAGGAATTGTTGGACATTGGCTTTATTCGTCCTAGTACTTCTCCTTGGGGTGCTCCTGTTCTATTCGTGAAAAAGAAAGACAGGAGTATGCGACTTTGTATTGATTATCGGGAGTTGAATCATGTCACCATCAAAAATAGGTACCCATTGCCACGTATTGATGACCTGTTTGACCAGTTGCAAGGCGCCAAATTCTTTCCAAAAATTGATCTTCATTCTGGATATCACCAATTGAAGATTATAACCGATGATATTCCAAAGACGGCTTTCAGAACTCGGTACGGGCATTATGAATTCCTAGTCATGTCCTTTGGATTGACTAATGCTCCTGCTGCCTTCATAGATATGATGAACCGAGTATTCAAGGAATATTTGGATCATTTTGTGGTCGTCTTTATTGATGACATCCTTATTTATTCCAAAAGACGTGAAGATCATGAGCAACACTTGAGGCTGAAACTCCAAAAGCTTCGTGAATATAAGCTTTATGCCAAGTTGAAGAAATGTGAGTTCTGGCTTGAGGAGGTAGCATTCCTTGGGCATGTGGTATCAAGTCATGGAATATCTGTTGACCCAACAAAGATTGAAGCTATTCAAAGATGGGAGCAACCTAAATCAGTGACCGAAGTACGTAGCTTTCTCGGTTTAGCTGGTTATTATCGGAGATTCATGGAAGGATGTTCTCGAATCGCTACTCCACTAACTCAGCTGACTCAGAAAGATACAAAATTCGGTTGGAACGAGGAATGTGAGAAGAGTTTTCAAGAACTCAAGAGGAGACTCATTTCAGCACCTATTCTGACAATACCATTTGGCTCAGAGGGATTCGTCATCTACAGTGATGCTTCAGGCAAAGGGATAGGATGTGTTCTCATGCAACATGGGAAAGTCATAGCCAATGCCTCACGATAACTCAAAGAATATGAGAGGAATTATCCTACTCATGATCTAGAGTTGGCAGCTGTCATTTTTGTACTTAAAATTTGGAGGCATTACATGTATGGGGAGAAAGTGGAGATCTATATGGATCATAAAAGCCTCAAATATTTTTTCACTCAAAAGGAACTCAACATGCGACAACGATGTTGGCTCGAACTGTTGAAAGATTATGATCATACTATTCAATACCATCCTGGAAAAACGAACGTAGTAGCTGATGCATTGAGTAGAAGATCATATGCGGGTACGAGTGCATTTTTGTCAACACAAAGGCCCATTTTTTATGACTTACAAAGGATGGAGATAGAGTTAAAGACTCTAGGGACCCATGTGATGATGGCGAATATACGAGTAGAACCAACTTTTATCGATAAAGTTAAAGTTGCTCAAGCAACAGACCTGGAGCTGACGCGTATGAGGATGATGAAAAATACCAGTTGGTCATGTTCATCTAAACACCTATTCATCTTTGCACTACGGGCCAAAGATATTCATCATAAAATCATTCATCTTTGCACTATGGGCCAAAGATATTTAGTTATATCATCATTTAGGACTGAGGATGATGAAAAATATTTTAAAGAAAACGAATCTAGTGAAACAAAAGAACAAGTATTAAGGATTCATACTTTAAATAACCCAAGTTCAAAAATACTTTATAAATAACCAGAGTGGAGTAAAATTCAAGAATGATCAAAACATAGATCCAATCAAAGATAGGAAGCATAACAGACGATCTTGGACACGGAAAAGAAAATTTAATTTTTCTGTGAATAGTGTCGTATTCGTGAATAGAGGATACGTGAATAGTGCCGTATACGTGAATAGTAACTCTGACACCAAAAGATAGAAATTTCACAAAAAACATCATCATGCTTCGTGAATAGTACTCGTGAATAGTAACTCATGAATAGTAACCCCGACATGAAAAAGTTCTAAATTTGATAAAAAGTTCCAACCAATATTTCGGCATAATGATATTGAAGAAATAATATCACTTACGAAGAAAATAACATCACTTACCTCAAAAGGATAGTACTTAAGCGGAATCTTGGATATAGTCTTTGAAAGAACTTGCACCGTATAGAAATACTCAAAGTACTAAAATACTCACAAAAATACGCTCGATATTATAGAGAGAGAAAGAGAGAAAAGATTTCAGTTTCTGGTGTGATTTTTAATTCTAACCTAAGTATCCTATTTATAGGAAATTGCTTAGAACACCAAAGCAGAAAATTTAATATAATAATAATATATTTATAAAATTGTCAAGCCCACCTTAGACCAACTGAAATCAGCCCATTCTTATCACATGTTGAGCCCACTAAATTGCAAAAAACGTTTTTCATAAAATAATTAATTAAAACTTTCAAAAATCAATTATTCTGGAACTTTGGAACTTTAATAATTCATAATAAATAGCCCTTTTGTCAGAAAATTCGAATCTCGCAATCTTTTATAGGAAATTCAATTCTCTACAACTTTGCAGAAGAAAAGTTTTCCACATTCCAAACAGAAATTGACCGAAATCCACAAACGGACGATTTTACAGGCTATAATCAAATTTTAATCAAGAAATAGGGTCCACCGACACACAAAATATGTGTTAATCATTTAATTCAACAAAAATACTCTTTCTCCTCATATACTCATATATCTCACATTCATTGTAAAAATATCATCATTATTATATTATAATAATATAATAAAATATTATTTTATCAGAAAAGATAAAATATCAATTTTTAACAATTGTCACTTTAAAAATTTTCTCCATCTATATCCACATAAAATCAATATTTTCCGATCATATAAACCAATAATTAATTATTCACAAATAATATTACGTAATCACAATCTCGACAACCATGCTGCTCCTAGGAAAGAGGGGGCTTCGATTAGAATTTCTCCTTCTTCAAGCATAAATTAGGTGACCAAACCTCTCCTTAGATGTAACTTTCTCTAGACATTGCCAATAATGTTTTCTAATAATATTATTCGATAATATGAATTATTGCTTCGATAATGGAAAATACTGTGTAGTGACAATTATTGAAACAACAATAATATAAAAAATCAACGAAGCAATTATTGAATCAATAAAATAAAATACTGAATAGTAATTACTGTAACAATTATTGAGTAGTGCCTTCTTACGTAAGAGTAAATAATTGGTGCAATACCATGTGCTACTGTGCAACAACGCGTATTACTGTGTTTTAACCACCGGGTATTCCAACAATATTAACGGTAACAACTGTGCCTTTCTTTATAAACAACTTATACTTGTCATTTTCTTCATCCAATCGCTTTCCGTTATGGGTCCACACAAGGCTACGCCATCGTACGAATATTCCCCGACAGTAAGAATATTCCACGACCAAACGAATATTCTCCGACAACAATGAGTATTTTATAACCACTTGCTTATTTAAAATATTTACGCATTTTACCCATAACTAACCACATTAATCAAATCAACCCCTTACTATTTCAAAATAATAATTAGAGAAATTAAATCTTTATTTATAAAAAGTTGGGGTCTTACAACCTCCCCTCCTTATGAAATTTCATCCTCGAAATTGACGTGCGTAGGACATGCTCCTTCCTATCCAAGATCTTGACTGGTACCTCCTCGTACGTTAAATCTTCTGCTATCTTGTCTGGTTCTAACTCAATAATGTGGTTTGGGTCGTCCACATATTTACGTAACATTGAAACGCGAAAAACGTTATGAACATGCGTCATACTTGGCGGTAAAATGTGTCTATAGGCCACAGTTCCTACTTGATCGAGAATCTCAAATTGACTAATAAATCAAAGGTTTGAGCTTTCCTCACATCGTCAATTCTTGCTTTTGGAATAACGACTTCTTGCATCTTCCTCTTCATATTTATCAACTCCAGGTCTGTATCTTGAGCAGCTTTAAATTTATCGATTAAAGTTGATTCTAATCGTATATTCGTTATCTTCACGCAGATTCTTGGAATCTTTAACTCTATCTTAATCTTCTGTAAGTCATACAAAATGGGTCTTTGACAATATCGCATTCGTACTCGTATACGATCTTTTGCTCAACACGTCAACTACCACGTTCGCTTTTCCAGGATGGTATGGTCAGAACAGGTGCCAAAATGAGTCTCCTCTTGAGTTCTTCGAAGCTCTTCTCACATTCCTTGCTCCATTCGAATTTTGTATCTCTACAAGTCAGCTGTGTTAATGGAATAGCGATTCGAGAAAATCTTTCCACGAATCTCCGATAATAACCAACTAAGCTTAGAAAGCTACGTATTTTGATTACTGACTTAGGTTGCTCTCAACTATGACTCATATCTCAATCTTGGATAGCACGTCACCATGGTACCTATCAGTTTACTATCGCACGAATATGGCGTCCCCTACGGAGAGTCTGGCTTCGGTGCATTCCACAAAAGAAGTCACCAGATAGAGGCTAAGGTACCAAATTCTATAGTTGAATTTTTAACTCCTGAAGTTCAATAGGAGCCATTCGATATGAGATTTTAGAAATGGATTTTGTACCGGATTCAAAGTTAATACAAAATTCAATATCAAACTTTGGGAGTAAGCCAAGAAATTCTTCAGGAAATACATCAGAAAATTTACTAACAATTGATATATCATTCAAATCTGACGTATTTTTGTTCAAGTCCATAACATGGGCTAAGAAAACTTAACATCCGTTTTTCGATAAACGAATGACTTTATGGCTTGATATGAAAGTGTTTGACTTCAATGGTTTGGTTGCTTGAATTCGAATAACAGGTTGCTTAGGAATATGAAAACTAACAACCTTACGAAAGCAATCAATTTTGGCATGATGAGTAGTTAATCAATCAATCCCCAAAATTACATCAAAAACAAGTATCTTTAAAGAAATAAGGTCAACAGGTAATGTGATGGTGCCAACTTGGATCAAACAAGATTTATAAACAGTGGATGTAACGAAAGTTTCTCATAACGGAGTTTCAACAAATAAGTCAAAGTCTAATTTTCTCTGGAGTCAAGTTTAAACGTTGAGTATAAGTAGGAGAGATAAATAAAAGGGTAGAACCGGTATATAATAAGGTATAAACTTTGTAAGAATTTATAATTAACTAACCCGTTCTAACTTCATTCGGGTTCCTCGCATTCTGACCAGTCATGACAAACGCTCTTCCAGGAACCGTTGACATTGACTTTTCTGGGACAGCCTTTTGAGTCACCATCCCCGCTGGACTAGGTTTCGCTACCGTACAATCTTAAGCGATATGACCTTCTTTTCTACAATTATAACATACCTTGGAAGGTTGTGAACAGTTTGGACTTATGTGTCCCTCTTCTCCGCATCTGTAGCATCTAACTGGCGGTCTTTCTCCTCCTCTAAAATTCGTTGCTGGTGTTGGTGCCGACGTCTTCCCGTCATTGTTAAATCTTCTCTTCTTGAAATTTTCACTTGAGTTATTTCTTCTATTATCTTGGCCATGATTACTACCGAAGTGGTTACCATTTCTGGCATGATAATTTCCTCCACGATGGTTATCATTGTTCCGATGACCGTTACCACCGATATGATTATCATCGAGTTGTTGGTCATTATTCTTTAGTTGAGCCGACTCATTATCGCGCTCCAATAACTGAGCCCTATTCACAACATCTGAATATAAACAAAGTGTGTGAGAAATGAGGTATTGACGTATTTTGGGTTTCAAACCTCGCAGAAACATTCGTGTCATTCTCTCCTCATTATCAACCAAATGGGATGCAAATCGAGACAACTCGGCAAACTTAGCTTCGTCTTTGCGACGAATTCTCATATTGTTTTGCTCCAACTTGATGAACTCTACCTCCTTCATGTGACGAATACTTTTGGGAAAGTACTTGTCGTTGAACAATTCTTGGAACTTCTCCCAAGACATCTTCAAAATCAGTAGTGAGTAGCGCTTTTACTGATTCCCACCAATAATCTGCCTCTCCTCGCAACATGAAGGTGGCGAAAATGAACCTTTGCTCCTCTGAGCATCCCAAGATATCAAATATTTTAGTGATCTGCTTTATCCACGTCTCTGTCGTAAGTGGTTCTGGCTTTCCCAAAAACTCCAGCGGTCCTAAATTCTTGAACTTCTTAGCGGTGACCATCCGTGAGTTGCCAGTGTTTCCACCTGCATTTTGAACAGTAGTCTCTCTCGTTTGGTTTTGCATGAATTCTAGAAAGTTCCTAAACATACCATCGTTCATCATCTGCTTAGTGGTGTTGTTCACAGGAGGAACATTGCCAACCTATTGCACGTTCTCCTCATTGGTGAGCAAAGGTGTCTCCACGGTCTCATTTACTCCACTGTTAATATTCTCAGTCGACATTCTTAAATACTGCCATAAAACAAGGGTTAATTAAACAAATTAACAAATCACATAATACCCCTATATTATGACCGACCAACAAATAAGCTTAGGTAGGACACACTAGCGAAGGATTACTCGTCTCTCCCCTCCTAGTTCTATTCCCCGATCTCCGCCAGAGATCATATCCCTAAGCTCGATATTAATCAATGACGCCCCAAAATAGGTCCAATCCAACCAACCTATTCTCGAGTCGCCAAAAACACATAGTACGAAACAACTACAACTTCATTAATACAATTGTCGTGCAAAATACGACAACACATAAACCGTGAGTTTAAATACAAATCATCGCCTAATAGAGAGTATACAAACTCAAAAGGAGTCCTCATTAAAATTATTGATACACTATTTTACAAAATAGTGAGGACTACTAAAACAACTGCTCTTGAACCATTACTCCACACCCCACTAGTTCCCGCTTATATTCTCATCTCTTGAGAAGAAAAAATGGAACAAAAAGGAAAAGGGTGAGCTCAACTAGCCCTCAGAAAGAATATTATGACTAACATAATGTACAACAAATTATCCTTAGTCTTCAACAGAAAAAATCGATAGAATACAATAGACAACAAGTTTTAGATCAACAATCGCAATGAAAACAACAATTCATTAGAAGAGTTAAGTAGAGAATGAAATCTACTATCATCTATGAATTTAAAAGTCCATCATCGATATTTTATCCCTGTAACATCAATCAATATACATCATAAATCAAATATTCATATTTGCACTACAGGCCAAAGATATTCACCAGTTGGTCATGTTCATCTAAAGACCTGTTCATCTTTGCACTACGAGCCAAAGATATTCATCATAAAATCATTCATCTTTGCACTACGGGCCAAAGATATTCAGTTATATCATCATTTAGGACTGAGGATGATGAAAAATATTTTAAAGAAAACGAATCTAGTGAAACAAAAGAACAAGTATTAAGGATTCATACTTTAAATAACCCAAGTTCAAAAATACTTCATAAATAACCAGAGTGGAGTAAAATTCAAGAATGATCAAAACATAGATCCAATCAAATATAGGAATCATAACAGACGATCTTGGACACAGATAAGAAAATTTAATTTTTCTATGAATAGTGTCGTATTCGTGAATAGTGCCGTATACGTGAATAGTGTCGTATATATGAATAGTAACTCCGACACCAAAAGATAGAAATTTCACAAAAAACATCATTATGCTTCGTGAATAGTACCCGTGAATAGTAACTCGTGAATAGTAACTCATGAATAGTAACCCTGACATGAAAAAGATACAAATTTGATAAAAAGTTCCAACCAATATTTCGGCATAATGATATTGAAGAAATAATATCACTTACGAAGAAAATAACATCCCTTACCTCAAAAGGATAGTACTTCTGACTGTAATACTGGATATAGTGCTGAAAGAACTTGCACCGTATAGCAATACTCAAAGTACTAAAATACTCACAAAAATACGCTCGATATTATAGAGAGAGAGAAAGAGAGAGAAAATTTCAGTTTCTGGTGTGATTTTCAATTCTAACATAAGCATCCTATTTATAGGAAATTGCTTAAAACACCAAAGCAGAAAATTTAATATAATAATAATATATTTATAAAATTGTCAAGCCCACCTTAGACCAACTGAAATCAGCCCATTCATATCACATGTTAAGCCCACTAAATTGCAAAAAAACGTTTTTCATAAAATAAATAATTAAAACTTCCAAAAATCAATTATTATAGAACTTCGGAACTTCAATAATTCATAATAAATAGCCCCTTTGTCAGAAAATTCCAATCTCGCGTTTTTTATAGGAAATTCAATTCTCTACAACTTTTCAAAAGAAAATGTTTCCAAATTCCAAACAAAAATTGACCGAAATCCACAAACGGACGATTTTATAGGCTATAATCAAATTTCAGTGAAGAAATGGGGTCCGCCGACACACAAAACATGTGTTAATCATTCAATGCAACAAAAATACTCTTTCTCCTCATATACTCATATATCCCACATTTATTATAAAAATATCATCATTATTATATTATAATAATATAATAAAATATTATTTTATCAGTAAAGATAAAATATCAATTTTTAACAATTGTCACTTTAAAAATTTTCTCCATCTATATCCACATAAAATCAATATTTTCCTCATCATATAAATCAATAATTAATTATTCACAAATAATATTACAGAATCACAATCTCGACAACCAGTTCCCTGTGAAAGAGGGGCTTTCCAATAAGAATTTTTCTTTACTGGCGCGCAATTAGGTGACCAAACCTCTCTTTAGACAGAACTTTCTAGACATTGCCAATACTGTTTTCTAATAATATTATTCCGATAATATGAATTATTTCTTCGATAATGGAAAATACTGTGTAGTGACAATTATTGAAACAACAATAATATAAAAATCAACGAAGCAATTATTGAATCAATAAAATAAAATAACTTGAATAATAATTACCGTAATAAATTATTGAGTAGTGCCTTCTTACATAAGAATCAATAATTGGTGCAATACTGTAGTGCTCTTCTTGCAACAATGCGACATTCTTGTTTTTTAATCAAGGGTATTCCAACAATATTAATTGGTAATAACTGCTAACAAGTTATTTATAAACAACTTATACTTGTCGTTTTCTTCATCCAATCGCTTTTCGTTATGGGCCCACACAAGGCTGCGCTGTCATTGGAATATTCCCCGATAGTAAGAATATTCCACGACCAAACGAATATTCTTCGACAACAATGAGTATTTTATAACCACTTGCTTATTTAAAATATTTGCGCATTTTACCCATAACTATCCACATTAATCAAATCAACCCCTTACTATTTCAAAATAATAATTAGAGAAATTAAATCTTTATTTATTAAAAGTTGGGGTCTTACAATCATGATCTTCGACATACATTTTGGTGGGGCAATATGAAGAGAGAGATAGCACTGTTTATCTCAAGGTGTCTAACGTGTCAACGAGTCAAGGCGGAGCATCAAGTACTAAAAGGTCCATTGCAACCACTTGAAATTCCAGAATGGAAGTGGGAGCACATTACCATGGATTTCGTTACCGATCTTCTTAAGGTTTCTCAAGGTATAGATGCGATTTGGGTCATTGTTGATAGATTGACCAAGTCTGCTCATTTCTTACCGATACGAGAAACTTATACACTTGAACGTCTTGCTCGTATGTACATAAACAAGGTTGTAAGATTGAATGGTATGCCAGTATCCATAGTTTCTGATCAAGACCCAAGATTCACTTCAAGATTTTGGGTTAGTTTACAAAAAGCTATGGGCACGGATTTAAGATTTAGTTTGGCATATCAACCTCAGATGGACGGACAATTAGAGAGGACTATTCAAACTCTTGAAGATTTATTAAGACTCGGTGTCCTTGACTTCAAGGGAAGTTGGGACAAGTTCTTACCGTTAGTGGAGTTTTCCTACAACAACAGTTATCAAGCAAGCATTGGCATTGCTCCATTCGTGGCGTTGTATGGAAGAAAGTGTCGTTCTCCAGTATGCTGGGATGAGGTGGGTGAAGCAACGTTGTTAGGACCGAAGTTGGTACGTATGACTACGGAAAAGATTCAAACGATCCGACAACGTATAAAAACCTCACAAGATCGACAAAAGAGTTATGTTGATCTTCATCGAAAGGACGTGGAATTTGATATAGGAGATCATGTGTTATTACGAGTTGTTCCGTGGAAAGGAGTTACGAGATTTGGAAAGAGAGGAAAGCTCAATCCTCGATTCATTGACCCATTTTTAATTCTCGATCGAGTAGGAACTGTGGCCTATAGACTCGATTTAACGCCAAGTATGTCTCGTGTTCATAACGTTTTTCACATATCCATGTTACGTAAATATGTGGAAGACCCAAACCACATTATTGAGTTAGAACCAGACGAAATAGCGAAAGATTTAACGTATGAAGAGGTTCCTGTTCAAATCTTGGATAAGAAGGAACATATTCTACGCTCCAAGGTTATACCTCAAGTCAAAGTTTTGTGGAGAAACCACGATGTTGAGGAAATGACCTAGGAGTTAGAATCTGAAATGAAGTCAAGGTATCCTTTCCTCTTTGATATACCAGGTACGTACCCTAATTTCAAGGGCTAAATTTCATAAGAAGGGGAGGTTGTAAGACCCCAACTTTTTGAATAAAGATGAATTTTCTATAAATATTATTTTTGAATATTATGGAGTGAAAATGATATAATGTTATAGTTGTGGGTAATATTTATAAATTTTGCAAAGTACGCAAGTTGTTATATAATATTCGATTGGTCGGGGAATATTCATTTTAAACAAGAAATATTCGTACAACGGCACAATCATTGGTGGACCTATAACCGTAATTATTATCGGATTGAGAAAACGACAAAAAATATTTTATTTAAAATAACGGCGGAAGTTTTACCATTATCTTTATTTGACTACTCGGTAGTAAAAGTAAAAAGATGTCTGCTGCGGGTTGCAAAGACTATAAAAAGGGACCGTGAGGGGTATAATCTTAAAACATGTTAGCCGAGGCCTTAGATGGACTCTTCAATTCTTGGAGTGAAGCCTTAGATGGAGATAGTTTTCTTAAGAAGAAACATTTCAATGCATCCAATACCAACCAAATATGTATTCTTGATATAGAGCTAGAATGAATGAAATACCTTACGTACGATTAACAATAAAAACAAATTTAAAACAAATTAAAATAAAATAACATGATATAATATAAAGTTTCTCATATTGCATTAATTTGCATTCATTCGTTAACATTGAGTATGCTTAAATGTTAATCATATGGTTACAAGTATGCTCAAGTCATATGGTTACAAGTATGCTCAAGTCATATGCTTACAAGTATGCTCAAGTCATATGATTAATAAGCTCATGTTGTCTGTAGTAGGTACCGTGGAATCATGGACCTCTATTCAGACCGTAGTTGGATGGCACGATGAAAGTCAAGTGCCCAGATAGGTGCTACAGTTGAATTTAGAGCTGGTTGCCAAGTGTTTTTGGAGTATGCGTATAGTCACCCAGAATGTATGAATGGTAAGTCGCAGATACGATGTCCATGTTTAAAGTGTAAGAATGTAAATTATATGGACAGAGACATGGTAAACTATCATTTACTTGTTTCTGGATTCATGAGAAATTATGAAGAATGCTGGTGGGCACATGGGCAGAGAAGAGATGGTGGCATCACACAAGTACACAATTCGGGCAGTAGTACTCATCGTATGAATGAAATTGTCCATGATATTGCAGGGCTAGATTTTGATTGGGAGCAAGGCAGAGAGCAACCTATGAATTCTGATGCCAAAGACTTCTTTAAGTTGTTAGACGAGGGTAGCAAGCCATTGTGGCATGGTTGCACCAAACACACTACATTGTCTGCGGCGACGATTTACTTAACATCGAAATTTGATCACAACATGAGCCATGAGTGTTTTGAGTCACTCTTGAAGGCAATTAAGAGTATGTTGCCTGACGGTGAGAAATTATCTGGTAACTATTACTTTTGTAAGAAAATGGTGAAGAAGTTGGGTCTTGGATACCAAAAGATCGATGCATGTCCCAACGACTGCATGTTGTTTTATAAGGAAAATGAACATATGACAAGGTGCACGTTTTGCAGTCATGATCGGCTTAGGCCTAATAAAGAGGTGTGACTACAAAAAATCAAGTATACTGCTTTTAGATTCTAAGGTATTTTCCAATAACACATCGACTAAAAGATTGTACATGTCTTGAAGATCAAATTTGAACATATGAGTTGGCATCTGAAATCTCCAACTAAAGATGGAGAACTAAATCATCCATGAGATGGGCGGGCTTGGAAATATTTCAACTTAGCACATCCCGAATTTGCTTTGAACCTAGAAATGTGAGGCTTGGATTATCCAATTTGATGGTTTCAATCCGTTTGGCCACTCAAATTGCTCAGTACTCATGTTGGCTGTGATTGTTACTCAATATAACTTGCCTTCTTGGATGTGTATAAAATGACCATACTTATTTCTTTCACTCGTGATTCCCGGTCCTAAGAGTCCCGGAAAGAACTTAGATGTTTACTTGAGACCTCTTATAGGCGAGTTAAAGGTATTGTGGGAGGATGGAGTACAGACTTGGAATGTTGCAACGAAAACAAATTTCAACCTTAGGGCGTGATTATGTGGACTATAAGTGACTTCCCGACTTATGGTATGTTAATTTGGATGAATACACACGGGGAGTTGGCTTGTCCGTATTGTATGGAGCATACAAAGTCGTTTAATCTATCAAAAGGTCGAAAGCCTTGTTGGTTTGATTTGTCATCGCTCGGTTCTTTACCAAGAGATCACCCGTTTCAAGAAATAGAGAACACTTCAGGAAAGGGAAAGTAGATAATGATATGCCTGCACCGTGATTGTCGAGAACGGTGATGCGAGATCGTGTGATGAGATTGCTTGGTTATCCCATTTGGTAAGGTTGATGCGACAAACATAATCAATGGGTTTGGTGAATCTCATAACTTTGGGTTCAAGAAGCATCTTTTGGGAATTGCCTTATTGGTCTACAAATTTGATTCATCATAATCTAGATGTGATGTATATTGAGAAGAATGTGTTTGACAATGTGTTTAACAACATGATGAATGTTACAGGAAGACAAAAGATAACGATAAGGCACACGTTTGGACATGAAAGATATTTGTAAGCGTCCCGGATTAGAACTTTATGAATCTCTAATGGTAAGATTGTCAAACCGCATGCAAGGTGCACATTGTCCAAAAAGCAAGTTGAAGATGTGTGCATATGGGTTAAGTCTCTGAAACTACCCGGATGGATATCGTCCAAACATTGCAAGGTGTGTTATGGGTGGAAATTGCAAGGGATGAAGGTCATGACCGGCATGTGTTCATGGAGAGACTCATACTATAGCATTTCGGGATCCGCTTGATAAACCAATATGGGATGCTTTGGCGGATCTTAGTCGTTTCTTCAAAGACTTGTGTTCAAAATTATTGAATGAGAAGGACATGTTTGTACTTGAGAAGAACATCATAGAGATCACGTGTAAACTGGAAAAAATATTCCCACCTGGTTTTTTTGACTCCATGGAGCATTTACAAATCCATCTTCCCTATGAAGCTCGTGTTGGGGGTCCAGTTCAATATAGATGGATGTACCCTTTCGAGAGGGTGATGGGAAACCTTAAGAGGAAGGTGAAGAATAGAGCTTATGTCGAGGGGTCGATATGCGAGGTATACAGTTTTGATGAGATATCTACGTTTATCTCAGACTATTTTCTGGACGAAGTCTTGACAAAGGCCAATCGAGTATCGAGACATGATGATGGGAGAAATGTTGAACTAAATGGTCGACTCTCTGTATTTGGTCTATCGGGCCGCGCTTATGGTAAAGGGAAGCGCATATTCCTCTCTGAGCAAGAATTACATGCCGCACATACTTACATTCTTCTCAATTGCGAGGAGATTGACGAATTTGTGAGGTACACACGTAAACTTGATATTTTATCTTTAAATTGAAAATTTATTCCAATATGTTAAAGTTTATAACATGGTATAGATTGTACGATGACGAGTTAAAAGTGAAGCATGCCGATATAACTGATAAAGATATTCAAATCAATCGGGATAAAAACTTTGCACTTTGGCTAAAGGACAAAGTAAGTTCAATTTTTAAGCACGTAGTGTATATATATATATATATATAATATAAGATGGAGTTTAACTATGACTTCATTTAATAAGATGGAGTTTTTGTAGGCTTTGACTGAGGGATCAACGATTCCGGCTAATGTACAAGTCCTAGCTATGGGACCAGACAAGGATCAAGTCAGCCGCAATGGTTACAAAATAAATGGTTGTGAATTTCACACAAAGGCATATGGGCGCGATAAAAGAACAACGAACTCTGGAGTGTGTGTCCAAGGAGATTGTTACAATGAGCTTGGTCGTGCCTTTTATGGGGAGTTGGAGGAAATCGTAGAGTTTTCGTACAAGGGCACGTACGGGGGTCATATTCACTTGTTCAAGTGCCGTTGGTTTGATTCAGAAAAAGGGATACGTGTTGACAGACATGGAATCATCGATATTGACCTGCATAGGTCTGCGTACTCCAACGAACCGTTTGTTTTACCAACTCAAACCAGTACAAGTATACTACACTCCTAGTCCTGTTAGGAAAAGGGATAGACCGCCTACAGATTGGCAAGTTGTAATTTATACTCCGCCGCCGTAGTCGTGTAGAATTAGTTGATGGGGAGATTTACCAAGAAGCGGATGCTTCATAGTCGGACTATAATAAATATGGAGGACGACAATGAAGTAATCCGATTAGATGGTGGAGATGAACCACATGAATTAGATCTGAGTCAATACTTGTGTCGATGACATTGATCTTTGAGGAGGAAGAGTTATTGGTCGAATCGACCACGAATCAAGCGGATGATGGTTATGAATCTGCAACACGTATACAAGATGATTACGAATCGGACATTGACACTTGAACTCATGAAATGTATGTTTAGCAATACATGTTTTTATATCATTGTCATGTTTATGTACTAAACTATTTAAATGCAACTTTTGTTTATTGTCATTTTATATTCATATATATACATGTTTATATCAACATCATGTTTATGTACTAAACTATTTAAATGCAACTTTTGTTTATTGTCATTTTATATTCATATATATATATATACATGTTTATATCATTTGCTATGTTTATGTACTAAACTATTTAAATGCAACTTTTGTTTATTGTCATTTTATATTCATATATATACATGTTTATATCATTTATCATGTTTATTGTCATATATACATGTAATCAAATATGACTCCTAATAACATCTTGAAATTTGTAATATCTGAGATGGCTTCACAAGTATGAGAAAAAGCGCTTGCTTGGGTAGGGGCCTAATAATGTGCCCAAGGCCCTACTAATCCGATGATCGATTCTTATTGATTAAGCCCTCCTCCGAATAACGCGTCGTCCGCATATATCATTTATATAAAAGCATTTAAGATTCCATTTATTGTATATTGGTAATGTTTTGATTGATATTATATTGGTAATGTTTTGTTTTGGTCTTATTGTATTGAAAATTTGCATATTTCTCTTGGTTTGTGTCTTGGGTGCCTAGAAATGTCCATATATACATGCCGAAATCGTGCATGTGGCTAGTCTATATTATAGGGAGACTATGACGATTTTTTTAAGTATTATATGTATAAGTTTGAAAATGTTCACAAATATTATAACTTAGATGTAAATTGCTTTAATATATGCTAATTGATGTTGTATATTATAGTGATTTTTCGATAATAAGATCGTCAAGTGCATATCACAAATTGTGTTTGAAATTGGCCTACACTTGTGATTACGTGGGTAGCACACCTATCGCCTACAAGGATCTTTGTTTAAAGCGAAATTTGTATATGTTTTTTAATTATGACAAATAATATTTATATAATATTAATATAATATTCAAAGGATAATTATTTAGTAATGTTATTATTATTTTTTATTTGCGAAAGCAGTATAGATGGGAGGACGCGCGAGAGCTTGATGATTCGAGACATTATTACGGCAAAAGTCGCGGTCCGCACCAAGGACAACTTGAATAAAGAAACGACAAAAAGCCATTCACAATGCCGAGATCGACCATCCAAGCCGTGGAGAGGATTATATGCACGAGCATAGTCCACGGTGGTGCACCCGATCCATATGGGGTGAGATGTGTGCCCAATGGAGAGCCGAGAGGTGGGTGAAAAAGACGAAAGACTACGCCGCCACCAACAGAGCCTCGGTGTATCCGATGGCGAAAAGGCTAAAGGAACATACAAGTGGCGATATTTCACGATTCTGACATATCAACGCCTGATGCGTATTTACAAGTTTTAATATGTTTACAATCATGAATTGTAGAAAATATCCCATTTTACTTAGTAATATTATTGTTATTTTTGTATAGAGTCTCGATATCAAGGTCACCCTATCCATTGGTGGATGTGTACGTATTACCCGTGATGGTTCCGCACTGAGGCTATCCGGATAAGCGGTAATAAGTTTTAACAACTTTGATCTTGTTTATTAATACTTACAAAATATTATTTTTAACTATTTAAGTGTTAACATGATGACGAGGATACTTATAAACGTTTATTGAATGGCGCTATCCTGAAGGCACTCCACGTCCTTTATTGATCAAGAGTTGTGGGAGAGGTGTCATTGTGAAGAAGAACTACATTAAAGGTCAAGGACAACGACGCGCCCATCCTTCGATGGCTCAGCAAACTCTGCTTACCCGGTCTTCACACGATCGAGTCATCCAAATTGCTCATACTCCTACCGACCGTGTGTGAGAGCTATATGTCAAGATCAAAATCTTCCGATGATATTGGGCGGCACACGGGGCTCTTGATCCCGAGGAGTTAAATCAAGCGATGAATGCGGCAGCAGGACAACATGGGGATGGCGACGAGGTATAAAATCAATTTGTTGTATGTATTGTAGCATAATATATACCAAAGATCAACATATTTATTATATTTGTAACTTGTTTTATTATTTTGTTAATTACAGGGTGATCAAGGAGGGGATGACGCTTGACATAACCTTGTACTTGAATATTCATTATTTGGATGTTTGTATATATGTTACTTAAACAAGTTTTGAAATGTTATTATATTTATTCAAATCATATTGGTTTTTAAAGGTTTATATACTAGTTTGGTGTATGTGTTGGTGGACGATGGATGTTTATATTATTTTGTATGTTGTTTATTTGGTGTGTATGTGTGTTGGGATAAAGCAGGTAGAAAACAGGTACAGGTTTTTGGGAATTCTGCAAAACAGCAAAAATCTGGCTGTAATTTTTGTTAGGTTTGTAATATTCATAACGCAATCAAATTGCAAAATAAGTGCGGAAGCGTGTAAAATCAGAGTTTAAAAAATTTACAAACCATATACCCGGATCACCCTTTATGCACAATTATTAATTAAACGAAAAGATAAAGAATAAATCATACCCTTGAAGATCGAGCTTCCTCAGGTACAAGTTCACCTCCAAATCCTTTCGCGTTCAATCTTGAATCCACCGGGTTTGGTTCCTTCCTTTGATCAACGTTAGCCACCCATGTGTTTGGCCTCTAGAGGTGATCCACCAAGGAAGAATAAAATTCAAGAAGATGAGTGTTATGGCTAACCCTAGTTTTCTATCTCTATAGAAAAAGGTGTACTCCCAACAACTTGGAATTATTACGTAGTTGTTAAAGTCAACAACCCCTCCCAACCATAATAAGACTCCTCTTATTTATAGATGTGGGCAACCCACCTTAACAATTAAGGAATTGGGTTTTAATTAATTAATTCTTTTAATTAATTAAGCTCCCTAATCTTATTAGGGACAATTAATTAAACTCCTTTAACTAATTTTTCTTCCTAATCCAATTAGGAATAAATGAGAGTACTTATATTAAATTAATTCCTAAACTCTTTTAGAAATTAAAATAATAATAATTGTAATAATATTAATAAGACTCCTCTTATTAATTTATATTTAATATTTCTAAAATATTAAATAATAAATATTAAGCTATTTAATTTATTCTATCACCATAGATTAAATTAAATATACATAACATATTATTACGATTATGCCATTTACTTCTTAAATAATTATTCTTCCTTTTATGGTGTGACCCTTTAGGTTCTCCATATTAAACCTAGGTTGTGAATAAATCAATTAGAACAATTCTAATCTTATTTAAATAAATAAATTAAACAATTAATTTATTTAAATAATATTTATTCTACAATAGGGATAAGCCTCCTAGCGATCAACGACTTTCCGGATAATATAGATTTCAACATTAATCATTAAAGAACCTTTGAGTAAATAGTTCTGAAATACAATTCAATCCTTCCACCATACAATGTCCCAATTAAATATAAGACATGGAATTACTTGTCAAGTCTTATTTTATTTAATTATATGTATTTCGATCCTTAAATGCACAACTCAAATAATGCAAATTAGAAACTCCTTTCTAATTTCATTACGCCTTAACCAAGGACTACCGGGTTGTCATTTATCGAATCACATAGGACATTTCTCTTCTTTATTAGAAGTGGTAGATTCTTTATTGATCATACATTATCTCCATGTACAACTTATTATACCCAAGCATACCCTTTGATATACCCTAAGGGTCTTAAGGAATAAGTCAAAGTATAACTCATCATACACAAGATACTATGATGATCTCAAGTCCAAGGATCACTTGTACTACTATCACTACGAAATTCCTATTGACAGATAAATAAAACTCCATTAGGTATTCCTTAGCGAGCCAATGCTTCGATGAACTTATTCTCTAATAAGCACCTACATACTTGCTTTAGTGTCTCCACACAAATGATCATGAGATCAATCATCCTCATCCAATGAGCAAGCAGCAACGTATGTACCAATCTATCCGGATTCACTAATCCCCAATTTAGTAATCCAATGATTGGGAACTATTTTAGTTTTAAGCTTTCTAAGAATTTAGATCTCATTAGAATGATCATCATCATTATTCTAAAAGCATTGCTTAAAACTATGGGTTTATCACATATTATAAAACAAAGATCATGTAGATAATTAAAAGCCTTTAATAAATTAATACTTTTTATTAATAAATGAATAAGATTATTACAAAGTATATGCTTTATCATCAAACATGATAGGCTTGTATGCATATTACTTTCAATCTCCCACTTGCACTAAAAAGCCAATCGCCATGGTAACTCATACTCTTCTTCTCTAAGTGACGATTATCCTGCATTGTTGGATAAGCTTTAGTTAATGGATATGTAATGTTGTTCATGAGAGTCCACTATCTCTATAGTGATTTCCCATCTTTCATGATTCTAATAATCAAATGAAAGTGCCACAACACATGTTTAGATCCAAGATGAGACTTAGGAACTATTCCTAGTTACGTAATGAACTTTTAATCCAAACAATCAACTTGCGACTTCATTTATAGCTATATACTTTGTCTTTATCACTAAACCAAAGAACTCTTTCTTTGTTTGGAACCTTTCCAATTCAACGCACCAATTGTTCAAGGTAACCCTTTACCTTAAAGTGGATTTTTCTGTCGTCTTGGTTTGTCCGAAAAACTTGAGTCTGCATTAAGCCCTCTAGTTTTAATTCGGACCCACCATGAATATGATCACATCCTTAGTGCTTGGGTTAAGCACTTTAAGATGTTTTCAGCGACTCATAGTGAACTTCTCCGAATATGGTGATCAACATCGGTCTCGTATATTTCATTGCATACATGATAGTTACTCATGTGATCTCTCTTTTTAGAGTCTCTGGGGACTATTAAGAGATACACTCCATAGCTCATCGACATGAGACATCTCTTGGAGTTTGCCATGCTAAACAACTTTAGCATCAAATGAATATCGTTCCTTGGGTTAAGTCGAGCATCTTTTAAATCTATCTCATATAGATTTGCATCCCCAATAATGATACTCTTCCCAAATCATTCATGGAGGATTGTTTAGACAACTTTATCTTTCTTGATTGTAGCATTGGTATGTCATTCCTTATCCGTAGTATATCATCATATAGTACTTAGGGAATGTCACGATGCTCCCAATGACCCTTTTTGTACACACTAGAAGTCTTACCTCATCGAATGTAACTCTGGATCATCATCTTCATGATGTGTACCTCATCATCATCATCCATGATGAATCCATACCTCCTAGGTATCTTCTTGTACTATTCCGATTTACGATTGGTTGTGGTACAATAGGTCTATCTATAGGTTCCTCTTATTTGACTTATAGTGTTTTGTGGTTCTTGAACTCTTCAAGATCTATTATCCTCCCACTAGCCCCTTCAATGATAAACACCTTTATCTTAGAAGGCGCCGTGTTCAGTAACAAACACCTTTTGCTAAGTAGAATTATAGAACATATACCCTAAACTTACTTTAGGATGTCCCACAAATCTGTACATGTCAAATCTTGTCCCAAGCGTATCCTTTGAAACCTTTTCACATAAGTTGGACAACCCCTTATCTTAACATACTTAAGATTAAGAATCCTCCATGTCCATAACTTTTATGGAATCTTGGGGCCGGATTTAGAGATTACCTTTTCGTAGATATGCAGCCATTTCTAAGACATGATCCTAGAAGGATACTGGAATGTCGGTAAAATCATTATGGATCGCACCATGTCCAACAAGGTACGAATTTTCCATTCAGATACATCAATCAATTATTGCGTATCAGGATGTGTCCATTATGAGAAAACCATTTGAGATGATCTAGAAACTTATTGCACAAGTATTTATTCCTTGATCTGATCAAAGAATCTTAATACTTTGTCAATTTGTTTCACTTCTGAATTTTTTGAACCTTTCAAATAATTCACACTTGTATTTCATTAAATACACACATTTAACTCTTTAAATGATCATCTCCTTTTCTTATACTAGTTTGTTCAATTTGTAAAATTATTTTCACGTAAGTCAAGTATACAAAATTTATTAAGTAATATTCCAATTCTATACAAAACATTATTATTATAAATAGAACAACAATTGTTCTTAATTATAATACCAAAGATTTATTGTCCAACAATAAAATGGAAATAATGTTTCTAACAAGAATTGGAATACAATAACAACTTATTGACTTAATAGATTTGCCCGTGTAAGCGATCTTAAACTATAAGTTTCTATGGCTAATGTTGCAACTTTTGCTTCATTTCCCACACATAGGATTACTTATATTTGTTTAGCTTTCTACTTCTGCTTGGTCCCTTCATAAATCTATATTTATGATAACCAAAGTCGGTATCCAATACCCAAGTAGAACCTTGACTTAAAGAAAAATTTATTTTAAATCATGAACAAAATTGTATTGTAACCGAAACTTCACTAAGCTTCTTTGGTTAGCCTCTACAAGATGCTTCTCGCAGTTTCTTTCCAGTGTCCAGGCTTATTGCAGTGGAAGCAAACTCCTTTGCTATCCATATCAGTTTTGTTCTTATTATCCTTTGTTTTTGCTTTTCTATATACCTTCTTTGAATCGTTCTTCTTTTCAGAAGATCCTTTGGCCCCTACCAGTAAGACTTGGTCTTTCTTGGTTGGAAAGTGACTCTTCAACATTTTTCTACATGTTAAGCAAATCAGCAAAGCTGATATCTAGCTTGTTCATATAAAAATTCACAACAATTGTGAAAGGAGTCCGGGAGTGAGTGCAAGATCAAATCTTGACTCAACTCTCCATCCATGAAAAAACCTGTTGTCCTAATTGATCAATCAAATTGATTATGTTAAGATCTTTTTGTCTGTACTATAGTGCCATTGGCCATTCTAGATTGGAAGAGCTCCTTAGATATCTGATATCTATTAGTCCTACTTTCTTCACCATCAACTACTTGATGTGCAGGAATATAGTAGGAGCATCCATAGTTACATCTTGTGTTTGAAGCTCGTTACACATGGATGCGAGCATGATGCGATGAGCCAATGTGCATCATCTTGCCACTTTCTAAAAGTAGCAATCTCTTCCTCGAGGCATTTTCGCAACCATTGCGAGGATATGCGTATTAAGGACATAAGATAGCTTTTCACCATGAGAACTATTCTCAAATTCCTTAACCAATCCGTTTAATTGATTACGATTAATTTAGCATCTAATATGCTTCGCATGATGATAGTAATTTAGACATTGTAAAATTACGTAAATGAATTTGTAATTAACAACATTTTAACATACATTCTTTTATTAATTACCAAAATAATTTAGGTCTTGTTTTAAATTGGTATCTCCCACTATTTTCTTCAAACTATATTACCCTCACTTATATAGTTCGCAAAAATCTAATTAAAGATTTGCTAGTGAGAATAAGGATCCCATTTCAAATGTATATAGCCTTGTGGTGACACAACAAACTATATATAAATAAATAGGTAGACAACTTTTGTCAATTACATCAACTATGTAACTCCTTGTATTTTGCCTCTTAGATTATTTTGATCAGTGGTGGCACATCCGAATCAAAATTATCCAAGTTAAGTCCGAACCTAGCACTCCATATATTCAAAAAGAAAAATATCATCCTTGTGGTGACACAACAAAACAATATTGTTCAATTTTCTTTATAAGCATCAAATGTGATAAATTAACATCTTAAATACTTAATACTTGCCTTGTGGTGACACAACAAACTCATATTAAATATTTAATACTCTATTAATTTTATCATGCTAGAAAGGCGACGTTCGATATTCCAAATATCTTTGAGCGCTTAGGACTTAATATAAAAATTGAGGGGTTTGTTATTAATTTGTCTCATCTTGTTTAGCATGCACATATATATATAAAATACACGCGTCATATTAATTAACATGCGAAGCATGTTTGCATAATATATAATATATATAATATAAGCATGCACATATAGAATACTATATTCTACCCGAATTGATTATGGACTTTTATTCTAGTTTGGTTCACTAGAGCCACCAAGTGAACCAAAAGGTCAAACCCTAGGGATGCAAGAAATAATATTTAAATATAACTATTACATTTAAACCCGGGCTCTATTACAAACGGGTCTTCACGCTCTCTTGCTTGCTTCCTGATCTCTAATTTTTCAAAATTAATTCTAAATATTCCTATTACAAAACTATTTAAAATAAATAGAAACCTTGATCGTGATCGAGGGAAGTACATAGGAGGAGATAGAATTTACATTCGGAAAAATTAGAGAAGGCGAATACTGCAGACCCCATTTAATAAAACCCATACATTCATGCATCCAACTAAAATAAAATCCAATCGCATTGGTCAATAGTCCATAATCAATCCCATTTATTATCATACACATCACCATATGCATCAATAAATAACATTCATCTCATGAATAATAAACATTTAATATATATATTGATATCATTTAATGGGCAAATTTAGTTAGTATAAAATCTATTTTTGAATCAAAATAAACTCCTTTATTTTAATCCAAATTTAAATCAAAATAAAACTATTTTATTTTAATTTATCCTATTTTGAATAAAATAAACTATTTTATTTTAATCAAAATCTTTAATCAAAATAAACTCCTTTATTTTAATTAATTATGGAATCCAATTCCATGTAAAAAAAATCTTTAATTAAAATAAACTCTTTTATTTTAATTGATTATGAATCCATTCCATGTATATATAAAAAAATCTTTAATTAAAATAAACTCTTTTATTTTAATTAATTATGAATCCAATTCCATGTAAAAAAAAATCTTTTATTAAAGAAACACGGATATTTTTCCTATTCACAAATAAACTCCTTTATTTTGAATAATATGAAATCTTATTTCATATTTAATTAAACTCCTTTATTTAAGGAAACACGGATTTTCTTTCCTATTCACAAATAAACTCTTTTATTTTGAATAATATGAAATCCTATTTCATATCTAAATAAACTCCTTTATTTAAGGAAAGATGGATTTACTTCCTATTCACAAATAAACTCCTTTATTTTAGGAAAAATAAAATCCAATTTCAACTCCAATTAGTTATCATGGAATCTAATTCCAACTCTAATTAGTTAGCATGAAATTCTAATTTTAAAATTAAAATAAATCCTTTTTATTTTAATATTTAAAATAAACCTTTTATTTTAAAATTAAAATAAATATTATTTTAATTATAAAATTATTAAGAATAATATATATTATATATATATAATATATTATAAAATAATAAAATAACTAGTATATATATATATATATATATAATATATGCCATCCCTTGCAATCCGTGGGTTTTTGTTTCCTGTTATTGAATTCCGTGCATGCATGTAAAAAAAGACACCTGCTGCCAGGTTTTCAACTTAATTAAAAGGAAAAAACCGTGGCCTTAATGTTTTGGTTGCCAATATTTCCGTGGGTTTTTTTTTTCTTTTGTTGCACGGAAATCCTTGAAATCCGGAATGAGAGAAACAAAAAAATCTCGATTTCGCAGTGCATTCTTTGCTTCACTTTTTGTCTCATGTTTTTAAAATGCAACTTGATATTCTAACCAAAAAAAAAAACAGGTTGGCTTTTTTTTTTTTTTTTTTTTTTTTTACAATAAAATTATGCCCAATTAAATTGTTCTAAACACATATCAATATACATATCAAATCAACAATTAATAATTAGCATAAAGGTTTGGCTCGATGCCAATTTATTAGGTTTGTAATATTCATAACGCAATCAAATTGCAAAATAAGTGCGAAGCGTGTAAAATCGAGTTTAAAAATTTACAAACCATATACCCGGATCACCCTTTATGCACAATTATTAATTAAACGAAAAGATAAAGAATAAATCATACCCTTGAAGATCGAGCTTCCTCGGTACAAGTTCACCTCCAAATCCTTTTTTCGCGTCAATCTTGAATCCACCGGGTTTGGTTCCTTCCTTCCTTTGATCAACGTTAGCCACCCATGTGTTTGGCCTCTAGAAGTGATCCACCAAGGAAGAATAAAATTCAAGAAGATGGGTGTTATGGCTAACCCTAGTTTTCTATCTCTATAGAAAAAGGTGTACTCCCAACAACTTGGAATTATTACGTAGTTTGTTAAAAGTCAACAACCCCTCCCAACCATAATAAGACTCTCTTATTTATAGATGTGGGCAACCCACCTTAACAATTAAGGAATTGGGTTTTAATTAATTAATTCTTTTAATTAATTAAGCTCCCTAATCTTATTAGGGACAATTAATTAAACTCCTTTAACTAATTTTTCTTCCTAATCCAATTAGGAATAAATGAGAAGTACTTATATTAAATTAATTCCTAAACTCTTTTAGAAATTAAAATAATAATAATTGTAATAATATTAATAAGACTCCTCTTATTAATTTATATTTAATATTTCTAAAATATTAAATAATAAATATTAAGCTATTTAATTTATTCTATCACCATAGATTAAATTAAATATACATAACATATTATTACGATTATGCCATTTACTTCTTAAATAATTATTCTTCCTTTTATGGTGTGACCCTTTAGGTTCTCCATATTAAACCCATGTGAATAAATCAATTAGAACAATTCTAATCTTATTTAAATAAATAAATTAAACAATTAATTTATTTAAATAATATTTATTCTACAATAGGGATAAGCCCTCCTAGCGATCAACGACTTTCCGGATAATATAGATTTCAACATTAATCATTAAAGAACCTTTGAGTAAATAGTTACCGCATAATTCAATCCTTCCACCATACAATGTCCCAATTAAATATAAGACATGGAATTCTTGTCAAGTCTTATTTTATTTAATTATATGTATTTCGATCCTTAAATGCACAACTCCAAATAATGCAAATTAGAAACTCCTTTCTAATTTCATTACGCCAACCAAGGACTACTTTGGGTTGTCATTTATCGAATCACATAGGACATTTCTCTTCTTTTATTAGAAGTGGTAGATTCTTTATTGATCATACATTATCTCCATGTACAACTTATTATACCCAAGCATACCCTTTGATATACCCTAAGGGTCTTAAGGAATAAGTCAAAGTATAACTCATCATACACAAGATACTATGATGATCTCAAGTCCAAGGATCACTTGTCTTACTATCACTACAGAAATTCCTATTGACAGCAAATAAAACTCCATTAGGTATTCCTTAGCGAGCCACGCTTAGTGAACTTATTCTCTAATAAGCACCTACATACTTGCTTTAGTGTCTCCACACAAATGATCATGAGATCAATCATCCTCATCCAATGAAAGCAAGAACGTATGTACCAATCTATCCGGATTCACTAATCCCCAATTTAGTAATCCAATGATTGGGAACTATTTTAGTTTTAAGCTTTCTAAGAATTTAGATCTCATTAGAATGATCATCATCATTATTCTAAAAGCATTGCTTAAAACTATGGGTTTATCACATATTATAAAAACAACATCATGTAGATAATTAAAAGCCTTTAATAAATTAATACTTTTATTAATAAATGAATAAGATTGTTACAAAGTATATGCTTTATCATCAAACATGATTGGCTTGTATGCATATTACTTTCAATATTTTTTTCATATCAATGACCGTGCAGATGCGGTCACGAACGTTATTAGCGACGCAAGATAGTGACGGCGACCGTGGGGCGGTCATTTGATAATCAATCACGACGACGCGTCAGACCACGTTAGCTTTGGCCTGGACCATCTTGACTTTCATTTCGGCGACCGGATTTGTCATTTCGATTAAGCTCATAGCGATCGCGCATATATCTCGATCGCTAATAGTAATCATTGATGTGCATCCCAATGACCAAATTTTATCGACGATTATCGGATCGCACTTTTCGATCAGAATATTATTCTGCGATCGCGTCTTGATCGCCGATAAAGATCATTGATAAGCCTTTTTGTTGTAGTGAGTGGTGCGAAGATACACTGTGGATGAATATCTTTGGCCCGTAGTGCAAAGATGAATTTATTAGTATGATTATGAACAGGAACTGTGATTTGGTATAACCATGATCTTTGATGTTTCAGGTGATGAAAATTATATTTGTCCTGGATGAGAAAAGGAATTTAGAACTACAATTACGATTATGAGTTATACATGTGATTGTGGACATGTATTGTTGATTGATGTTACATGGATAAAACATTGTTGGTGGACTTTTAACATGGAGAAGATAATAGATTTTATGGTCTATTTGACTCTTCTAATGGATTGCTCGTTCCGCTGCAACTATAGTTAAAAAGTTTTATCATCTACCATATGTTCTAAATCTACGATTTATTATCGATGAAGGCTATTGATAATTTAATTATCTTTAGTCATGATATTCTTTCTTGAAGCTAGTTGTGCTCACCCTTTTGCTTCTGAATTCCTTTTCGGGTAATAAAAGTGTAAATTTGGGTCGAAGCGAGGTAACGGGAAAATAGAACGGTGGTCTCTATCTGTGGAGGTTCTCCCTAAGCAGTATAAAAAGGTGTTGTATACATCATTTAGTAGTTATATTTGGTGAATCAAATAGGGTGAGGCGAACCCAACGTTGGAAGGGTATTTTGCCACTATCATACAAGATGTCTAATGACATACAACCTCGTATCATCATAAGATAGGGTTGTGCTCATCCACTTGCGGAGTATATCTACAAGCACTACCTATATAATCTTGGTGTTTGTTTGTAGTATAATTCTCAATTAGAGACAGTGGAGATAATGATATGTCAAGAGAAGACTCACCATTGGGAAGAATATGATAGTAATCTTCTCGTTTTTCTTTGGGATCTATTGGGTCAACCAAGGATAATTCTGTGGCCATATGATATCTATCATATCCTAGGAGCATGGCCTCCCATGTACGAAGGTTTCCTTGAGCACTTCCCAAAGATTTTAATTTCTAAAACAGTTTCTGACTATACCTTTTTGTAAGGTGTCACTGTGAAGTGCTGTCCACGGTTGGGACATGTGTTACATTTGGTATATATTTGTATGCAAACTCACTGCATATGTGTTGTTGTATTTTGTACGACAATTGTTGTAATAAAGTTATAGTTGTTTTCTGTACCATGTATTTGGCGACTCAGAATAGGTTGGATGGTATGGACCTATTTTGGGGTTGTCATAGTTGGTATCAGAGCTTAGGGATATGGTCTCTGACGGAGATCGGGGAATAGAACTAGGAGGGGAGAGATGAGTAAATCCTTCGCTAGTGTGTCCTACCTAAGTTTAATTGTTGGTCAATCATAATATCAGGATATTATGTGATATGTTAATTTGTTCAATTAACCCTTGTTTTGAAGCTGTATTCTAGAATGATATCTGAAATAAAGGAGATGAGCAATGGAGAAATCATGATGACAAGGAAGATGGAATCTGAAATAAAAGCAAGGTATTCTCAACTCTTTGAAATACCAGGTACGTAAATTTCATGGACGAAATTTCATAAGAAGAGGAGATTGTAAGATCCCAAATTTTATGAAATAAAAGTATTCAATTTTTCTTATAATTACTATTCAGTAAATGGTTAAATTGATAAAAAGCAAAGTTAATGGTGATATATGATTTTTTTTTTCAAAATAAGTAAGTGGCTATAAAATACTTATTGTTGTCGGGGAATATTCGTTTGGTCGTGGAATATTCTTTCTGTCGGGGAATATTCGTACGACGGCGCATCCATTTATGGGCCCCATAACGGATAACTGTCGGATGAAGAAAATGACAATTTTGAGTTTTTACAAATAACGACGTAGTTGTTACCATTAACACTGTTGGAATACCTGGTGGTTAAAATACAGTAATACGCATAGTTGCACAGTAGCACACGGTATTGCACAATATTTTTTTAATTATTGATTCTTACGTGAGAATGCACTACTCAATAATTTTTATAGTAATTACTGTTCAATATTTTATTTTATTGATTCAATAATTACTGCGTTGATATTTTATATTATTATTGTTCAATAATTGTCACTGCACAGTATCTCCATTATCAGATCAATAATTCATATCATTTGAATAATATTATTAGATAACATTATTGGCAATGTCTAGAAAGTTCTGTCAAGGAGAGGTTTGGTCACCTAATTGCGCATTTGAGAAGGAGAAATCCTTATCTGAAGCCCCCTCTTTCCCGGGAACTACTGGTTATTATAATTGTGATTACAGAATATTATTTGTGAATAATTAATTATTGATTTATATTATAAGGAAATATTTATTTGATGTGGATATAAATGATGGATTTATTTATGTGGTTATAAATGAAGGAATTAATGTTGAGGTATTTTATCAGTATTTTTTCGGATTGGAGGTATTAAAAGATCAAATCAGTGTTCTTATAGTTTTATTGTGTGAGTTATAATTTTTAATCCGACCGTTGGATCGTTTTGATTTTTGGATATGTTATACATATATACGTTGAGTATATGTTCAAAAATTTTGAACCGTTAAAAATGAACGAATAATTTGTTATGAATTTTAAGAGGTGACTGATTCGAAAATTAGGTTTATAAATAATTTTGGTGGAAAATTCTAGAAATGGGTGGGCCCCACTTTTTTGGTTGTTGGGGAAGATGGTTGATTTTTGGTGGGTGGAATAGTAGCGAGGTAAAGCCATCGGTGCAAGCGAATCAAGTCTGCTTGGCGTCTTAACATTTTCCTATAAATAGAGGGCTAAGTTAGAATTGAAAATCACACCAGAATTCATAAGTTTTCTCTCTTTTTCTCTCTAGATTATCGAGTGTATTTTGTGAGTATTTAGATACTTGGTGAGTTGCTATTCATCAGTGGAAGTTTTCTTCAGCGTCATAACCGATATCCAGTCAGAAGTGCTGCTCTTTTGAGAAGGGGTAGTAAGGGATATTAAGGGATGTTATATTCTTAATAATGATGTTATTCTTTCAATATCATTATACTGATATATTGGTATGGATCTTATTGTGGAATTTCTACCTTTTTGAGTCGGGGTTACTATTCACGTATACGGTACTATTCACGTATACGACACTATTCATGTATATGGCACTATTTACGTATATGACATTATTCACGTATACGGTACTATGTACGAATACGGAGTACTATTCACGAGTTACTATTCATGAGTAATTCACGGGTTACTATTCACGAGTTACTATTCATGAGTTACTATTCATGAGTTATTATTCACGAGTTACTATTCACGAGTTACTATTCACGAAAAAAAAATTGGTTTCTTTTTCTGACTAAATTATCGTTGATTTATGATTGTTGCTCTTGAAAATAAATACAGTTGTTGATCATATTGTTTTTGTTATCATATATAACATTTTTATAACCCTGATGTTGAAATTCTCTTTCACTGGAGTGTAAAAATGAGTAGATTATTGGTATGTTCATGACTAGGGTTCTCTTTGGCCAGTAGTGAAAAGTTGAATTGTGACTGGTATGATCATGACCATTGAATTTATAATTGAATATCTTTAGCTTAAGTGCAAAGGTGAATTGATCAACATGGTTATAATTATTGTTTATATAAATTCTGAAATGATTATATATTTCTTTGAGATATTAATATATTTGGCCTGACGGTCCGAGATGATAACATTAGTAGTCCTCACTATTCTATGAAATAGTGTGATAATAAATATAATGAGGACTTCATTGAGTTTGTATACTGTCTAGAGGACAATATACGTATTAAAACTCTGAGATTGTGTTTTGTCGTATTTTACACGACTGTTGTATAATTAAGTTGTATTTGAATTTTGTACCATGTATTGGTGACTCAGAATGGGTGATGTATACCTATTTTGGGGGCGTCACAATAGGCATTGAATAATATAAGAAACCTTGCTTGAATACTAATAAGCTAAGGTTAAACTTGCTCAATAAAGTAGAGTTTGAAAAGCTTGTACTATAATCAAGTTAGAGATAAGGAACTTGCTCAATGATGATAAAATATAAAATAACAATTTGCTCAATGTAGATTTAGGGTTTAGAAACTTGATCAAATAAAGTTTAGGGATTATAAAACTTGCTCAACTTAAGATTAGGGTTCAGAAACTTGCCTCGTGCGTAGGCTAAACGATTACCACTCACGTTCACCACAATTCCTACACGCATACCATATGTATTCAGTTACATTAATATTAACTTTATAAGTTCAATTCCCACTTTCTGTATAACTTGTTAACTTAGTTTATGTTTTTCTCACTACCATAAATTACACATTACAAGACCGAGGTCTCGAGTCTTAACTTTAAACAACATTACCTCTTCTCATGAGTATCAAATTTTAGCCCTTATACACTTATCAAATTATCATGCAATTTCACTATATGAACGTTAACAACCTGGTATAACACCTTATTATATGTCCAACACATTATCATGTTCTTTAGATTAGGTTAAACTAACATACAATGGATTGTACACAACAAAACCAAAATTGCCCAGTTCTGTTACCCCCGTCGGGGCGAGATTTTGCAAAATGTGTAAAACCCATCGACTTCCGAAGTCTCGACGCCTCTTTAAAAGAAGTTTGCCATACCCGAAGTCATGACGCCATCTGAAGTCGAACTCCGATCGAAGCTGAACTCTGACCGAAGCCAAACTCTGACCCTGAAGACATAGACGTGAAGCCATCCGAAGTCGAACTCCGACTGAAGTCGAATTCTGACCTCGAAGACACAGACGTGACACCATCCAAAGTCGAACTTTGACCGAAGTCGAACTCTGACCCCAAAGACATAGACATGATGTTATCCGAAGTCGAACTTCGACCGAAGCCGAACTCTGACCCCGAAGACACATATGTGACGCAATTCGAAGTTGAACTCTGACCAAAGCCGAACTCTGACCCCAATGACACAGATGTGACGCCATCCAAAGTCAAACTTCGATCGAAGCCGAACTCTTACCCCGAAGACACAGATGTACCACCCAGTAACCAATTCTGCAGTTCGCAAAGAACACAGAACAGGGCCAAATTAGGCCAAAACTTCATATAAACAACGAACTGAATATTAACCATGTGTTCTGAACTTAACATAAACATTTAATGACATTCTTAGCATGCTTTTAACAACTTAAATCACATAAACAACTGAATTTGAACTCATAATTTTCATGTTCTTGCCATTTTTCAAAGTTTCGTCAAATTTCATGAAATCACAAATTACAAATTCGTTATAACACCAAATCAGTCCGTTTAATATGCAATTGAAGCATGATTTTTCGTACTTTAAGCCATATTCATATGTTCTTACTCTTTAAACTATAAAATTCCAATTTAAACATAATTACATAAATTTGATTACTCTAAAACACATACAATTCATATATAATTGAACTATACATGTTAATAAACATATACAACAATTAACCATAATATTCAATTATAGAGAGTTAAAATTGATTTTCATGAAAAACTTTTAAAAACGTAAATTAAAAGTTGAGATCAAGTGATTAACCTTGATTTTTCTGTTCAGATACACAACGATGAAAGGAAACCATCTTCAATTCTCCAACTCCTTCTTTAATCTCACTAATATCTCAAATCCCTCTCTTTTCTCTCTGTGTTTGTGCTTTCCTGACTAAAAGAATAAAGAATAGATTGCGTATAATATAACCGGTGGGATCATGGGCAGCAGTTAAGCGCAACGGGGAATTAACTGCTCCCATGTTCCTTAGGTCATGTTTGGTTTATTCATAAGAGCTCATTTCCCATTATTTTAATTAATTCATTTATTATATAGTTTATTTGTCACACTTTAATTAATCAAATAATATTATTTAAATCAATTAAAGAAAAGGTAATATTACCCATTAAATCACCTTATCACATAATTAATATTCTCATTTATTATTTATAACAAATAAATAAATCTCTAATTAATTATAACAACATTAAAATTATTTAAGAACTCATTTAATTTAATTATCCCAATTAAATTCACACTTTGAACTATAAAAGTATTCCACGTTAATTTAATCAATATAACATATTTAATTAAATTAATCTACCACAATTCCATCAAATGTCTATTTAACTCAATAAATAAATTAACAAAATATTTATTTAATTCAATAAATATTTAAAAATTAATTACAAAAGTCTCGTTCGTTATAGTATCAAATTCCTCTTTGTTAAATTATTTACTCACTTCAAAGGTCATGCTTTAAATTTCTTTGTAAAATATTCTCTTATTGATGATGTATAGCAGCATCACTATGATGCTTGGAAAGTGCTCTCTACTTTTTAAATTTATTATCTGAGATTTTGTGGTATTCTTCCTGAACTGTTATGTGACGCCCCCAAAATAGGTATACATCACCCATTCTAAGTCACCAAATACATGGTACAAAACTTAAACACAAATTTTATTTATACAATACGACAAAAATGTAGCTGAGAGTTTTAACACGAATATTGTCTCATAGAGACAGTATCCAAATCTAAATGGAGTTCTCATTACAGTTATTATCACACTATTTTATAAAATAGTAAGGACTACAACAGCCACAATCTCGGACAATTACACCATTCCCCGACTAGTCCTGGCTACGTTCTCATTTCCTGAAGAGAACAATGAAAGCAAAAGGATGAGCTCAACTAGTCCAGTAAGAAATATTATGACTAAGATAATGTAGAATAAATTATCGTTAGCCTTTAACAGTGTTAAACTGATAGAATACAATAAACAACAAGTTTAACTGCAAGCGGAACAAACAATCCATTAGAAGAGTCAAGTAGAGCATGATATCTACTATCTTCTATAATTTAATAAGTTTATCATCAATTTTATTGCCGAGACTCAGCTCAATAAATAATCCACATCACTAAATTATCCATGCACTACGGGCCAAGGATATTCATTAGTATCACGTCCATGAATTATACATGCACTACGGGCCAATGATATTCGTGTTATCACCAATGGTCATGATCATGCCAAAAATTGTCCATCAATGCACTACGGGCCAATGAGGACTTTTACAACATCATTTGTAACATTACAGGTCATGATTATACCAAATAATCCCTGGTCATAATCATACCAATCAACAGTACTAGTCCATCTATGCACTACGTGCCAAATATGACTTTCATCACAATATAAGCATGAGGGAAATGTTCTAGTTCTAAAGAAAAAACTAGAATAAGTTTTGATAATGGTAGGAATGGGTATCTGCCACAATTATCTGTTTCACCTGGGAAAGTTTTTGTTTCTAAACTTCTGTTAGTTGAAGATAATTTTTAATCAGTTTTATAATGAAAATAGAAAATTAAAGAAATATAAAATTCATGCACTACAATGAATTCCCAAATTTTATTATGAGTATATAACTACTCCAAAAATTGTCTCACATGTCCACTTTATGCTTAGCAGAACATGCTTGTGAAAAAAAAATGTTTGTCATACTATTAATGAGCTATTTATAAGCATAACAACAGAAGGAAAACATGTTTAAAATTGGCTCTAGAATGCAAAAAGTAATCATATCATTTACCCAGAAAATATTAGACACATTTATCTATTGTTTTAAGATAGGGTTGGTCCAGAATTAGGACTCTATAATATTTATAATTTGGATGATATATGAAATATTATACAAGTAACTTACCAAGGTTTACTCTGCATGTTCTAAAAATTGTAGTGTTAGCAAAGCATGATGTCTTAAATATCAGTAATTGTTTATTCTAGTATCTATTACAATAATAACACAAGTTCAAGTAAATCCCAGCAATATAGCTATTATCTCAATAATTCTTTTAATTGGTGATTTCACAGGTTCAAGTAAATTTATGTTATCCAGGTGTAAATATAATGGATGACACGGACCATGAAATAGGGAGTTGCGGGGATAATGTAGAAATGAATTTGGAAATAGAAATGGATGGGGATAACTCGAGTGGAGAGGGGTTGAATGTGAACATTAGATGATATTCACACTTTTTACAATACATATGCAATGCATGCTGGTTTTAGTGTACGAAAGTTTAATGAGAAAAAAAGGGAGTGTAGCGATGAGATTTGTAGGAAGGAGTATGTGTGTTCTAAGCAAGGAAAGGGAAAACTATTAGTCGATGTGGTTGTAAAAAGAAAACGTGGATCTACAAAAGAAGGTTGTAGTGCAAGAATTATAGTGGTAAAAAGAAATGACTTATACGTAATTACTAAAATTGAGGAGGGTCATTGTCACCCATTGTCAACCTCATATAAGAGGCATCTTTTACGATCGCACCGTAATGTGTCAATTGCCCAAAAATCTTTGGGTTAGTAACTTGGCACGGTGAATATACCACAATACCAACAATACAATTTTCTTTCAGTGCGGGCGGGTGGGTTTGAAAATATTGGTTGTACGCAATGAGATTTTTATAACTTTGAAAGAGACAAGCTCAATGACTTGAAGGGACATGATGGGGATATGTTGAATGAGTACTTACAGTTAGTACTACAAAAGAATCCTTCATTCACTTTCATAATTGACACATACGATGAGAAAAGGATCACTCGTTGTTTTTGGGCCGATGCAACTTCTAGACGGGCTTTTAGATTTTACGGTGATGTTGTCATTTTTGATACCACATACAATACTAATAGTTACGGAATGATATTTTCAGCACTAATGGGGGTTAATAATCATGGTCAAACTAATGTATTTGGTTGTGCTTTCTTATGTGATGAGACCATAGCTAGTTTTACCTGGCTTTTCAAGTTTTTTTTGGAAGCAATGTCAGGTGATGCACCTAAGCTGATTATCACCGATCAGGATCTGGCTATGACAAATTCCATTTCATAGATTCTTCCTAATATATTTCATAGGTATTGTATTTGGCACATATTGACCAAATTTTCCGAGAAGATTGACTTAGTAAAATACAATGCTTATTATAACGAGTTTTCAGATTGCATGTGGAATTAGGAGACTGTGGAATAATTTAACTCTACTTGGGTAGCGTTGATGGAGAAAAGTGGGTTGAATGTTAATAAATGGATATAATTAATATATGACATCCGTTGTAGATGGGTACCCGCACATGTGAATCATGTTTTCTCAGTCGGCATGTCAAGTAGCAAACGAGCTGAGAGTTGTCATGCATTTTAAAAAAAATTATTTCTAAAAGGAATTCTTTAGTGGATTTTATGATTCAATTTGTTCGGGGCCATCAGCATCAACGACATGCAGAGTTGGTTTCGGATAACAAAGATTTGGTTGAGTGGTCGAGAATGAAATATCACCATGACTTTTTAGTTCAAATGGTTGACATTTATACACACTCTATATATTATAAATTTGAAGAAGAGTTGTGCTAGAGCTTGAATTATAGGTTTGAACTTATGAAGGAGGATGTCAACTACAATGTATATAAGATTTACCAAAGGAATGCCAACAAGTTTAAAGTAAGAGAAATTCAGTATGACAAATCTTTGGATTATGTAAGATGCACTTGCAAAAAGTTTGAGAGTTTGGGAATCCTATGTCGGCATATGATAGCTTATTTGCATAAGTATCATGATCTTGACAAATTGCCTACAAAATACATTTTAAAAAGGTGAAACAAAAATAACAAAATTAAGTGGTGTAATTGATGATAATGGTATGGAGATAAAAGATGACAAGCCATACTTACTGTTGCAGAGTCAATTGCTTCAAAAATCTTTAGAGATGATTGATAGTGCTCTCACAAATGAAGAAACCACAATTGTATTAAGAATGTTTCGATAATGGATATGAAAAGATCAAGCAAATAATTGGGAATAATGGTTCTAAATGAAACAATGAAATGGAGTCCGGTGGAATGAGTGTATCCAAGTCAGTTAACATGACTGAGACTTATGAACATAATTACATTGAGCCGAACCAAGTGCGTACAAAAGGGTGGCAAAGAAAAGGCTTTGGGTAAAACAAAAAATCCCAAGAGGAGACATTGTCATGGATGTAGCAAAGTTGGTGTCACAAACGACAACAGAAACTGTCCGGCGCTTAATAATTAGTAAACAAGTTTACTTATTTTGAATTTGTTATTTGTTTAAAATTTGACTTTGCTGTTTGTTTAAATTTGACTTTGCTATTTGTTTAAATGTAGAATTGGAGAATCAAATGTTGATACTACTCAGGATCAAAGTGTAGATGATGAATGTGATTCACCCACAGGTGGAACTGAGACTGTTATAACATAGTTGTATATCTATATTTTTGTATTAATTTGGAATTTTTTTTCTACCGAGTGTCCTTCAGAATTGTAGTAATCATGGGAGTGACTTATGATATCACTTTAAAGTCAGGTAATTGTGCCTTTTTTCTTCTTTTTTTATTTTGCTTTGTTATATACAAGTGAAAATAGTTATACATCCATTACCACCTTTCTATTTAACTTGGTATTCTCAACTGTAGTTCACTTACTTCTACCCTTTCAATTTTTAATCATAAGGGAAGTAGTAAATGCATGTAGTTTTAAGATGAAAGTATCTTGATAACACTGCATGAATCTCCAACATTAGTAGGTCAAATTTGGAGACTTCTGAAACATTTTGGCCATCCCTACTGGAAAAAGTAGAAGATCTATACTTCAAGTCCTCATGCATCTTTTAACTACTTTCAACTGAAGTACTGAAGATATCCTTCAACTTCTTTCTGCAAATTGAAAATCAATCAACATATTTAAACTTTAAAGACTTTGGTATGTTTAATTTCAGATAACCTCTAAAAAATCCATGAGTTTTTATCAGCAGAGCTAGTCCCTAAAATGAAGAAGTGCCAAAAAATATAACACTGTCCATTTCATATTTGCGAACAATTTTTGAAATTCAGATTAGGGGGAACTTTAGTTCATAATTGTTTTGATAAAAAATTAGGAAGTTTGTGTCATTTGAGTTCTTTATTTTAGATAAAAAGTTCTCATGGGAGTCGATCACTTTCCTGTTTCCTGTCTCTATTTTTTTATACGTGTGTTTTACAATCAGGATAAGGGTAAGAGCAAAGCAGTATACCATTTGTAGTATTTGATTATCAGTTCGCTAAAAAATAAAGAGAAAAATCAAAATATGTGGTGTTTTACTGCCACTGTTAGGGATAAGAGGAAGGATTTTACCCTTTGTAGTCTTTGATTATTCTTTTTCTAGAAAACTAAGAGAGAAAATGATCTAGACTATATCTCTGAAGTAAACGACATGCCAACTAGCTGAAAGTGCACTTTTATCAACAAGATCTGAAATGACTTCACTTATAATCTTGAATCTGAAGCTAAAGATCTCTTGATTTCTCCTCATGGTTGTACATTTCACATTATGATCCTTATAATTATTCTTTTGCTTTATAATTTGCATTCTTCTTCTGTGTTGAAAAAAACACTTGCAGAAAGTATTTATTCATTTGCTTTCTCTTATAGTGACAATATCCTTGTTTGGTTTGTTGCAGTACACCAACTGAAGTAATAAAGAGAATCTTGAAGGGGAGGATGTAAGGAAAAAGTTAATCCTTTTTTGATGTTGAAGATGCTTGAAATTGGCACCTACATGGAGCTAAAAGCTAGAACTGGCAAGTTGGATGACAGCGTGGACACTGACTTTGCTGATATTTCTTTTGAAGAGTTATTAACACAGGAAAAGAAATATTATTCTTTTTGGTTACTTGCTAACTGAACTTGGTGACTTTAACTAATAGGAGGCTTGTATATCAAAATGCTCAAATCATGCGTTTAGCTGGAATTTTATGGTTGCAAGTGCTCATTGGGTTTCTTCTTTGAGTGGAAATGGTCTTTAACCTTTTTTTCATTGTGCTTCCCCCCTTCCCCCTAAATTAAGGGTTACCCAGTTGAAGCTAGTTTGCTTGATGTAAATAGTTTTGCCATATTTTGTCGTGTTTTGCTAATAACTGATCCTTTACTCCTTTTCAATTTAATTTGATACTTGTATTTTCTCAAGTTAGGAAGGTAATCATCATAAGTGATGATTTCAATTTAATTTGATACTTGTATTTTGGTTGTGCTATTATTTTTAGGTCTTGGCATTATCAGAGAGATTTAGAGAGGACGTCTGTGCATGGTGGCAATGTACACATGCCAAGTTCCACTGTAAACTATAACAACGTTTAAATGGATGCAAATAAAACCACACTATCCAGTCTAATAACTTTGTTGTTGTCTCCAACATCTAAGACTTCTTTGTAAAGAGACCATTCAAATTAGCATACAACATAAAACACTACTTGGAAAAGAATTAAGGATGAAATTTTAGTTAAGTACTTGCTAACAATTATATTAACATAAGATAGAAGTGTGAAGAGTTTCTACCAACAATTCTAAAACACTAAATAGAGTTCACACGTGTGTCTCAAGTGAACATACAAACTAAGAAGAAATATACTTATGGTCCTAATTAAGTTTAAAAAACAGAGTGCAATAGCTTTGCTCCATTACAATTAGTTCACTACATTTAAAATAGGGACTTCACACAACCTATTTGTTCCATCTCCCAAATTCTAATTACAAAATTTTCCTATTTAAGCATCTTCTTGCGCGGAGATGGTTCCAAAGAAATTCCAAAGTAGCAAAATCAAGGAAACCCATATGATTATTAAGTAAATCCTATGTTTGCATCTAACATTTTGAGCTTCATTTTCAAGAGCCCTTGTGACACCCCCAAATTCAGGTACTTTATTTCCACAGATTTGGTGTTCACTTTCCAAAATATTTACATCTAACTACCCATAAACAAGGATAAAGACATAAATTAAATAAATATCTTCCCCATTAAAGAGTTACATCAACTTAAAACATTCTCAGGTAATCTAACTTTTAATTATTACATAAGTTTGTGGAATACATCACAAAATAACTTAAGTCTTATAACATGAGTTCAGTAAATAAACTAAACAAGTCTTCATCATTTGGACATTTTGCCCCTGCCTTTGCTGGAAGATGGCTCATCAAATTTCTCAACCTTAGCTGCAGTGTTAAATGCAAGAGTGAGCAAACAATTACTCACTAATATAAAGAATGGCAACAACATAAGGTTAAGCATTGTATACTGAATAATAGAGAACTTGTTCTATGAATCAAGAATAGAAAACAAGCTCATGATTTATATTTGAGGGTCTTTAAGACCATGAACTATGTCTCGAGGTTATTAAGTATTTCTACCACCTTTAACAGTCATTAGACTATACAGACTTAACTTTTGTACTTAAGGGGATCAAACTTTCGTATCATGTATTGTGCACAAACATATAAAGATTAACACGTACATAATCCCCTATATTAGGGTTGTTCATCTCAGTTTAATTTAGGGATTTTAGCACGAAAGAAAATTTAGTTTGGAACTAGCTTATCAGTGGTTCTAGAATTTTAGAACACTATTCAATTATAGATTAGTCCAATCAATAAGAGTTTGCTTGTTATTTGAAAGTTCAACACAATAGTATAGGATTGAACAATGATATTTAAGTCAAGGATTTAATAATAACAATGTACAATGAATAGACTTAGTACATAGGCAAAGTACTACATCCAAAAGAGTTAGGAAATCTCATTAGTAACAATGAAGTTAAACAGTACATACTTTTAATAGCAAGAACTAGAGTTAGGATTGTAAAACTCACTCAATGTAAAGAATTAGAATACAAGAGCTTGTATTAACATAAACACGATGGAATCAATAAGCTTGCTTAACTATAATATAAGATTTAGAAACTTGCATAATAATGAATTAGAAAGCTTGCTTGACAACAAAAGGTAAACATGGTTATGAAACTTGCATTCATTATAAAGAGAGTGAAGTTAGGGAACTTGCCTCGTGTGTAAGCTACACAAGTATAATAAAAGTTCGCCAATTATCCTACATATACCATTAGGACCACAATACCAATTAGTTATATTAATATTAACTTCATTAGTTTACTTTTTATTTTAGTCAAGTTTATAATCTTTAACTTAAGACTTGATTATCCTACTCATTCACTTAACACAAAACTGAATTCTCAATTATATTATAGTATCCAACATGGTGGTTATAGAACAACACCAATTCTAATAACATCACATTCCAAACTCTCACAACTTATTAACTCGTAACTTTTGGTTTCAACGTTGTGATTACAATAAGTTATTATGTCATATAACATGTTTTAGGTTCATCTACAATCATTAAAATAAGTTCAGTTAACATTTCTCAAACTATACTGTTAACAACTCATTACTGGGTCTGACTAACCTCTGGCGCGACCGAGCCATGGTTACCTTAGAATCTAGTGCACTTGCATATGCGGCGGTCTTTTCTTGCGCTTAGAGCGTATGCCGCTCGACACCGAGAATCGATTTTTGCGAGAACACGAATTCAGACTCTGTTCTAGTCCAAAAATTCCAATTTCATGTAACATGAACAAACCCACACAATACAAACTTAACTAAAGCCTTATAGAATATACAATCAAGCATTCTAACACCTAAAACAACTTACATAACCAAATTTAAAGGATTAAATCATGTTTTTGCCAAGTTCTTCATATTTCAATACTTTTAGCGAATTCAATCACCAAATCTTTGTTTCTTAACCAAATTACACCATTCCAACTACGTTGTTTTCGTTTCTTGATATACTATCACAATCTTCCACCAATTTACAGATTATTACAAGATTTAAACATAAAATTTTGGACTCAATTAAGCCATTTCATTTATATATATATATATATATACACTGTTATTGAAATCTACTCCTTCAAACCAATTTTTCATGAATTTGATACTCTAAAATCGTTTGAAAATAAAATATAACAGATTATGAACCTTCTACAACACAATTATCAATTACTCTAGCAAATTACCCACCCATTATATTCTGATGTGGTTAATTTATTAACAAATCTGATAAGTAATTTTGAAAAGAGTAAATATTTAAAATATCTATTCAACCCCCCCCCCTTCTAGATAACTATTGTGCCTCTGTGAACTAATAATTGGTATCATAGCAGGTTCTCTCAATCAACCTACAAAGCTTGAGTAGATCCAATGGCACATCTGATAAGCAAATTTAAGACTAGAGGAGCCAGTAAGCCACCAATGTGCAGTAAAGACAAATTTGTAAATTGGAAAGTTCTTATGCAAGCCTACATGGATTTAATAGATGAAGAGCTATAAGAAAATGTTAGAATGGGCCCTATATTCCAACAAAGCTTGCACCAACTCCAGACGATCCAAATAGAGTTCAAATCAAGGTCAAAACATAATGGTCTGACAACGAGAAGAAAGCTGTCCAACTCGACAAAAAGGCCAAGAACATTTTGTTCTAGTCTTTAGAAAATGATCTATTCAAAAATGTGGTCAATAGCAAAACTGCCAAGGAAGTCTGGGATGCACGACTTATTATGCACGAAAGAACTGAAGAAGTTAGAGAAAACAAGCAATCTCTTCTGACTCAACAATATGAAATATTCGCTCATGTTCCAGGAGAAAACGTCACTTCCACTTATGAAAGATTCAATGTTTTGCTCAACACTCTTCAAGCTTTTGAAAAGATCTATCCAAACAAAGATCTGATCATAAAATTCATTAGAGCTCTACCAAGCAAGTGGGATGCCAAAACCTTTGCCATCAGAGAATTAAAGAATCTCCATAAAATGACTGTTCAACAACTCTATGGTAACCTTCTTACCTACGAACTGTAGCTGACCCAAAGGGCAAAGACTTTATCTGAACGAAGAAAGAAGGACAAAGGAGTTTCTCTCAAAGAAACAGAAACCATCTCTAAAGCTCATGCTGAAAATAATTCTTACACTGAGGAAGATGATGAAGAGGATATTGCAATGCTGGTAAGAAGACTCAAGAGGTTCATGCGTAATGGCAGAAGTAACAGAACTAAGAAATTTAACAACAACAACAGCCAAGAGCATATCAATGACCTATACTACAACTGTAAGAAGCCTGACCATTTTATTGCAAACTGCAACAAACCTCTTAGAGAAGAGCTCAAGAGGAGAACAAATCCAAAGAAGGAATTCAAAGGCAACAAAAGGCTCCAAAAGAAAGATAAAGGTCTTGTAGCCGGAGGATCATGGAGTGACTCAGACAACGACAAAGCTTCTGAATCTAGAGATGATGAAGATCCTAAAGTAGCAAATCTATGTCTAATGGCCAGAAATGCAAATGACAAGAAAAGTGCTGACCATCATGAAGAAAGTATCGATGAGGTATTCGACTTTAACTCTCCTAATGTAGATAGTGATGATTTAAGAACTGCACTACATGGCATAACTGTAAGAACCGAGAATTTCAGGAATACATAATTATTTCAATATAATAAGAAAATGAATATTTATTTGAATATAAATATTAATGTGTAGTGAGACGAGTAGTTCAATTAATTCAAATTGAATTTATAGGTATGGAGTTGTGATGAGAATTGAGAAATGCCTTGTGTGGCCTGGGAATGGAAATTTAAGTGGAAAGAATATTTAGTTAATACTCCCTCCGTCCCATAGTTATAAGCTGATTTCTTTTGGCACATAGTTTAAAAAAATTACTTAAGTGACAATTTTTAACATAAATTTTCCACATATACCCTTTAATATGGAATTCATGAATAAGTTAATTACTCCTTACTTATCACATTGGAACTCTCAACTTCATTGATTGACGTGTACTGACCATTAAAATCCATAACCATAGAACTTTAACCAAAGAGAATACAATAACATTAAATGCGGTGATAAAAATAATGACATTAAATGTTATTTTTTTTAAAAAAAGAGTAATGATTGAATATTTATTATAAGGGCATAAAAGTAAAACAATGAACCAACTAAATTTTATAAATAGTAAGTAGCCTATATATTGGGACATCTCAAAATAGAAAATCAACCTATAACTATGGGACAGAGGGAGTATGATATTAGTAATTAATTTACATTGTGAATAATATTAATGAAGTAATTTGCATAATTATCTAGAATGGCAAGGTAATAAATGAGGGTATTATTTATTAAAGGGATTAATTAATAGAAATTTTTGCAACAGTAACTAAGTTAGAAAAATTTTTAGAGTGGCATTTAAGAATAAATTATCATTAGCCTTCAACAGTGTTAAACTGATAAAATATAATAAACATAGTATTTAACTGCAGCGGAACAAGCAATCCATTAGAAGAGTCAAGTAGAGAATAAAATCTACTATCTTCTATGATTTAAAAGGTTTTTCATCACTTTTATCGCTGAGACTCGGTTTAATAAATTTTCCACACTACTTCTGACGAGGATATTCATTAATATCATGACCACAAATTATCCATGCACTACGGGCCAAGGATATTCGTGTATTCATCAATGGTCATGATCATGCCAACAACTATCCATCAATGCACTACGACCAATGAGGACTTTTACCACATCATTTGTAACATTACGATCATGATTATACCGAATAATCCCTGGTCATAATCATACCAAGTCCATCCATGCACTACAGGTCACATATGATTTTCAACATATTATAAACATGAGGATGATGACAATGATAAAAGAATTCAATAAAACAAGTTCAAGGATAAATTTGTAAAGATTTATAATTTAATTTATCCAGAAATCAATAACGTCCAAATTGTCAACATGATACTTCTTTGTGGAGTAAAATTCAAGAATGCTGAGAAGAATATTTCCATGAAAAGATACTAGATGAAGCGCAAATATCAAGGATATTCCACTAATTTCATGGAGTATAGAAGCCAAAACTTTAATCAACTGAGTATAATAGAATATATGAAACCGCAAATGGATTTTTGCCGCCATACAGTAATCCACGTAGATAGATTATTCCAACAGAATAATAAAGAATGGAATAACAGAAGAATTCACCAGGCGTGCGTAATCCGCACAGACGGATTATTCCAACAGAATAATAAATAATAGAACCAGGTCATGCGTAATCCGTACAGACAGGATGTTCTAACAGAATAATAAAGAATGGAACCAGGTCCTGCGTAATCCGCACAGACGGGATGTTCCAACAGAATAATAAAGAATGAAACCAGGTCATGGATAATCCACACAAACAAGATGTTCCAACAGAATAATAAAGAATGGAATAACAACAGAATTCACCAGGCATGCGATAGACCACACAGACAGGTTATTCCAACAAAATAATAAAAAATGGAATAACAAAAGAATTTCATTATGTATGCGGTACTTCACATAGACATGTTATTCCAACATAATAATAAAGAGTGGAATAACAACCCTTACGAGTATTGAAAGAAAATAACTCTCTTCATGAATACGAAAGAAATAATACCCCTTACCTTAGAAAAACTGGATACTGGAATAGTGAGGTAGTAGACTTCTCTTCTTCTTTGTCTCTATAATTTCTCTCTATAATAATTGCTCTAAAGCTTTTGTGAATTGGTGAGAAATGAAGGAAGAATGAGATTCTATTTATAGGAAAATATAGTTTCGATAATTGCACATTTTGGGGCTCAAAATATTACAGTATAATACCTTCCTCTTTTTTTTATTTTTAATTTATTCCTGTAAGTATTATCAAACTTGCACCACCTCCTCTAATAGTAAATAATGTGAATTAATAGTTCATTCATGTGACTCAATAGTATATTATTGTGAAAAAAACTAATTATAATATAGTACCTTCAACTATACCTCCATTTTTAATTTAGTCATGCAAGTATTATCAATCTTGTACCACCTCCCCTAATAGTACATGAATGTGAATTAATAGTACACACATGTGAACAAATAGTTATAAGCATGTGAAATAATAGCAATTAATTGCTCATTTATCCGATTAATTACCCGATTGGTCAATATAACCTCCAGACATCAATTATTATCGAAATAAATGTCGATTTCCACTAACACTAATAATCCCAACACAATGGAACTATCAATTTCATCTTTAATCAACACAACTTATTCATCATTAATATTATAACTCACAATATTTAACAACCAGTGTCGTTCTCGGAAAGAGGGGCTTTTCGATAAGGATTTCTCCTTATTGGCCTAGCATGATTAGGTGACCAAACCTCTTCTTGTGAGCGAACTTTTAGACATTGTCGATATTGCAAATAATAATATGAATAAATTTGTCGTCTCAATTATTGATTTAATAATAATAAATATTATGCAGATGATACTGTGGCAATAATTGAATTAATAATAATAGAGATATGATGCAGCAATTACTTGGGTCTCGATTAGAAACTATGGATACCGGTATACCATGCGGTCTTACAATCTCGTTTATGTACATACGAGCAAGACGTTTAAGTGTATAAGTTTCTCGTATAGGTAAGAAATGAGTAGACTTGGTCATTCTATCAACAATGACCCAAATTGCATCTATGCCTTGAGAAACCTTGGGAAGAACAGTAATGAAATCCATCGTAATGTACTCCCACTTCCATTCTGGAATTTCAATTGGTTGCAATGGACCTTTTGGTACTTGATTCTCCGCCTTGACTCGTTGACAAGTTAAACACCTTGAGATAAACTCTACTATCTCTCTTCATATTACTCCACCAAAATGTATGTCGAAGATCACGATACATTTTGGTACTCCCAAGATGGATATCAAACGGTTTGTTGTGGGCCTCCGTCATAATTTTATACTTTAAATCAGGGTTTTTGGGAACACAAAGTCTGGAGTTGACTCGAAGTATTCCTTCTTCATCGATTCTTGCTTCTGGCATAGCACCTTCTTGCATTTTCTTCCTCATACGCATCGACTCCGGTGTCATATAGCTTAGCGACTTTAACTTTATCGATTAAAGTCGGTTCTACTCAGATATTCGCCATCATCACATGGGTCCTGAGTCTTTAACTCTATCTCCATCCTTTGTAAGTCATATAAAATGGGCCTTTGCGTTGACAATAATGCACTCGTACCCGCATATAATCTTCTACTCAATGTATCAGGTACTACATTTGCTTTTCCAGGATGGTATTGAATGGTATGATCGTAATCTTTCAACAACTCAAGCCATCTTTGTTGTCGTATGTTGAGTTCATTTTGAGTGAAGAAATATTTGAGGCTTTTATGATCCGTATAGATCTCCACCTTCTCTCCATACAGGTAATGCCTCCAAATCTTAAGCACAAAAATGACTACTGCCAACTCTAGATCATGAGTAGAATAATTCTTCTCATATTCTTTGAGTTGTCGTGAGGCATAGGCTATGACTTTCCCATGTTGCATGAGAACACATCCTAACCCTTTGCACAAGCATCATTTGTAGATGACAAATCCCTCAAGAGCAGGATGGTATTGTCGAGCAGGTCTTGAAATGAGTCTCCTTTTGAGTTCTTGAAAACTCTTCTCACATTCCTTGCTCCAACCGAATTTTATATCTTTTCGAGTTAGCTGAGTTAATGGAGTATCGATTCAAGAAAACCCTTCTACGAATCTTCGATAATAACCAGCTAAGCCGAGAAAGCTACGTACTTCGGTCACTGATTTAGGTTGCTCCCAGCTTTGAATTGATTCAATCTTTGTCGGGTCAACAGATATCCCATGATTTGATATCACGTTCCCAAGGAATGTAACTTCCTCAAGCCAGAACTCGCATTTCTTCAACTTGGCATATAGCTTGTTTTCACGAAGCTTTTGGAGTACCAGCCTTAAGTATTGCTCATAGTCTTCACGAGTTTTGGAGTAGATGAGGATGTCATCAATAAAGACGACCATAAAGTGATCCAAATATTCCTTGAATACTCAGTTCATCATATCCATGAAGGCAGCAGGAGAATTAGTCAATCCAAAAGACATGACTAAGAATTCATAATGCCCGTACCGAGTTCTGAAAGCAGTCTTTGGAATGTCATCAGTTTTAATCTTCAACTGATGATATTTAAAATGAAGATCAATCTTTGAAAAGAATTTGACGCCTTGTAACTGGTCAAAGAAGTCATCAATGCGAGGCAATGGGTACCTATTTTTGATGGTGACATGATTCAACTCCCGATAATCAATACAAAGTCTCACACTTCCATCTTTCTTCTTCACGAATAGAAACGCGAGGCACCCCGAGGAGACGTGGGTCGAGATGAAACCGATGTCTAACAATTCACATAGTTGGGTTTTAACTCCACGAAGTTCAATAGGAGCCATTTGATATGGGGCTTTGGAAATGGGTTTTGTGCAGTTCAAGGTCGATAAAAATTCAATTTCACGCTCTGGGGGTAGGTAGGGAAGTTCTTGAGAATACGTCAGGAAATTTATTAACAATAGAAATATCTTTCAAATCTGACGTATTTTTGTTTAAATCTGTGACATGAGCTAAGAAATCTTGACATCCATTTTTCAATAAACGAATAGCTTTATGGCTTGAGATGATCATGATTGATTTTAATGGTTTGGTCGCTTGAATTCGCATAATAGGTTGATTAGGAATATGAAAGCTAACAACCTTACAAAAATAATCAATTTTAACATGATGAGTAGTTAACCAATCAATCCCTAGAATCACATCAAATGCAAGTATTTTTAAAGAAATAAGATCAATAGGTAACGTGCGGTTACTGATTTGAATCAAACAAGACTTATAAACAGTTGATGTAATGAAGATTTCTCCCAACGTAGTTTCAACCGATAATTCAAAGTCTAATTTCTCCGGAGTCATATTTAAACGTTGAGCGCAAGTAGGAGAAATAAAAGAATGGGTAGAACCGGTATCAAATAAGGTATAGACTTCGCTAGAGTTTATGATAAGCTTACCCATGATGACCTCGTTCGAATTCCTTGTTTTCAGGGGGGGTTACGACAAAAGCTCTCCCTTGAACTACCGGCTTTGACTTTTTTGGGACGACCTTTGGTGCCTCCATCCCAGCTGGACTTGTCTTTGCTGCACGACAAAATCGGGCTAGGTGACCTTCTCTTCCAAAATTATAACACGCTTTGGACTGCATCGCGCAGTTTGGACTGATATGTCCCTCTCCTTTGCATTTAAAGCATATGATAGGTGGTTGTTCTCCTTCCTTAACAATGGGTGCTGGTGCTAACGTCTTTCTATCATTGTTGAATCTCCTTTTCTTGAAATGTCCATTTTTACTATCTTGGCCATGATTACCACCGAAGTGGTTACAATTTTTGGCATGTTGATTCTCTCCAGATTTGTTGTCACCGCTTCGATGACTGCTACCACTGGTATTATCATTTTGTCGGTTGCTTTCTCTTAGTTGAGTTGACTCGTTATCGCGCTCCAATAACTGAGCCCTATTAACAACATCTAAATACAAACACAGTTTGTGAGAAATTAAGTATTAACGTATCTTGAGTTTCAAACCTCTTAGAAACATCCGCGTCATTTTCTCCTCATTATCAACCAAGTGAGACGCAAACCGGGACAACTCGAAAAACTTAGCTTCGTACTGTGACACGGTCATATTGTTCTGCTCCAATTTGATGAACTCTACCTCTTTCATGTGACGAATACTTTCGGGAAAGTACTTGTCATTGAATAGTTCTTGGAACTTCTCCCAAGACATCTTCAGTGCGGCAGGTTGAGAACGCTTTATCGATTCCCACCAATAATCTGCCTCTCCTCGCAACATAAAGGTGGCAAATGGAACCTTTTGCTCCTCGGAGCATCCCAAAACATCAAATATCTTGGTGATCTACTTTATCCACGCTTCCGCCTTAAGTGGTTTTGGCTATCCAATAAACTCAGGTGGTCCCAGCTCCTTGAACTGTTTAGCGGTGACCGTCCGAGAGTTTCCAGTGTTTCCACCTATATTTTGGATAGGAGCCGCTCTCGCCTGATGTTGCATGAATTGCATAAAGCCTCTGAACATTCCATCGTTCATCATTTGGTCAGTGTTGTTGTTTGCATGACGATTGTCGCCTTCCTGATGCACATTATCCTGATTATTGATCTGTGGAGACTCAACGATCTCATGTGCTCCATTGCTATTCTCAACATTCTCGGATGTCATTTTTAAATACTGCCACAAAATAAGGGTTAATTAACCTCCCGATAATCAATACAAAGTCGCATACTTCCATCTTTCTTCTTCACGAATAGAACAGGAGCACCCCAAGGAGACGTACTAGGTCGAATGAAACCGATGTCTAACAATTCCTACAGTTGGGTTTTTAACTCCTGAAGTTCAATAGGAGCCATTTGATATGGGGCTTTGGAAATGGGTTTTGTACCGGGTTCAAGGTCGATAAAAAATTCAATTTCACGCTCTAGGGGTAGGCCGGGAAGTTCTTCAGGGAATACGTCAGGAAATTTATTAACAATAGAAATATATTTCAAATCTGACGTATTTTCGTTTAAATCTGTGACATGAGCTAAGAAAGCTTGACATCCGTTTTTCAATAAACAAATAGCTTTATGGCTTGAGATGATCGTGATTGATTTTAATGGTTTGGTCGCTTGAATTCGCATAATAGGTTGATTAGGAATATGAAAGCTAACAACCTTACGAAAATTATCAATTTTAGCATGATGAGTAGTTAACCATCAATCCCTAGAATCACGTCAAATGCAAGTATTTTTAAAGAAATAAGATCGACAGGTAACGTGCGGTTACCGATTTGAATCAAACAAGACTTATAAACAGTGGATGTAATGAAGGTTTCTCCCAACGGAGTTTCAACCGATAAGTCAAAGTCTAATTTCTCCGGAGTCAAATTTAAACGTTGAGAGCAAATAAGAGAAATAAAAGAATGGGTAGAATCGATATCAAATAATGTATAGACTTCGCTAGAGTTTATGATAAGCTTACCCGTGATGACCTCGTTCGGATTCCTTGCTTTCTGGGAGGTTACGACAAACGCTCTCCCTTGAACTACCGGCTTTGACTTTTCTGGGACGGCCTTTGGTGCCTCCATCCCAATTGTACTTGTCTTTGGTACACGACAAAATCGGGCTAGGTAACCTTCTCTTCCACAATTATAACACGCTTTGGATCGCATCAGCGAGTTTGATCGATATATCCTCCCTCGCATTTAAAGCATATGATAGGTGGTCGCTCTCCTTCCTTAACAACGGGTGCTGGTGCTGACGTCTTTCCATCATTGTTGAATCTCATTTTCTTGAAATGTCCATTTTTACTGTCTTGGCTATGATTACCACCGAAGTGGTTACCATTCATGTTGATACCCTCCACGTTTGTTGTCACCTCTTCGATGGTTGCTGCCACTGGTATTATCATTTTGTCGGCTGCTTTCTCTTGGTTGAGTTGACTCATTATCGCACTCCAATAACTGAGCCCTATTAACAACATCTGAATACAAACACAGTTTGTGAGAAATTAAGTATTAACGTATCTCGGGTTTCAAACCTCTTAGAAACATCCGTGTCATTCTCTCCTCATTATCAACCAAGTGAGACGCAAACCGGGACAACTCGGCAAATTTAGCTTCGTACTATGACACGGTCATATTGTTCTGCTCCAATTTGATGAACTCTACCTCTTTCATGTGACGAATACTTTCGGAACTTAATTATACAGACGATGTGCTCCATTACTATTCTCAACATTCTCGTGTAAAATACGACAAAACATAATCTAAGAGTTTTAATAAGAATATTGTCATCTAGACAATATCCACACTCAATGGAGTCCTCATTACATTTATTGTCACAAATACAACTATTTATAGAATAGTGAGGACTACTAATTACTTTATCATCTGGAGGACAACGTCACTCCGGTTCCCAGAGCTAGTCCATTTCTATATTCTCATTTCACGAAGAAAACGGTGAAAGAAAGGGTGAGCTCAACTAGCCCGATGAAATATTATGACTAAGATAATGCGAGAATAAATTATCATTAGCCTTGACGATGTTAAATTATAAAATATAATAAACATCAAGTTTAAGCTGCGGTGAAACAAGCAATCCATTAGAAGAGTCAGTAGAGAATAAAATCTACTATCTTACATGATTTAAAGGTTTTTCATCACTTTTATCGAGAGACTCGACAATAAATAAACCACATCATCCACCACACTTCTGACGAGGATATTCATTAGTATCACGACCACAAATTATCCATGCACTACGGGCGAGGATATTCGTGTATTCATCGATGGTCATGATCATGCCAACAACGTCCATCATGATGCACTACGACCCGATGAGGACTTTTACCACATCATTTGTAACATTACGGTCGTGATTATCTTAGAATAATCCACAGTCGTAATCATACCAAGTCCATCCATGCACTACTGAATACATATGACTTTCAACATATTATAAACATGAGGATGATGACAATGATGATAAAGAATTCAATAAAACAAGTTCAAGGATAAATTTGTAAAGATTTATAATTTAATTTATCCGAAAATCAATAACGTCCAAATTGTCGACATGATCTTTGCTTTGTGGAGTAAAATTCAAGAATGCTCGGAAGAATATTTCCATGAAAAGATCTTTGGATGAAGCGCAAATATCGAGGATATTCCACTAATTTCATGGAGTATAGAAGCGAAAACTTTAATCAATGAGTATAATAGAATATATGAAACCGCAAATGGATTTTTTGCCATATGCGGTAATCCGCGTGAAACAGTTATTCCAACGAATTAATAAAGAATGGAATAAAGAAGAATTCACCGGTGCGTGCGTAATCCCATAGAGACGATTATTCAACATAATAATAAAGAATGGAACCGGGTTCACATGTACGTAATCGCATGAGACGGGATGTTCCAACGAGAATAATAAAGAATGGAACCGAGTCGTGCGTAATCCGCACGAGACGAGGATATTCAACAAAATAATAAAGAATGGAACCGGTCATGCGTAATCCATGAGAGCGAGGATGTTCAAACGAGAATAATAAAGAATGGAATAACAACGAAATTCACGGGCGTGCGATAGGCCATGCAGACGAGTTATTCAACAAAATAATAAAGAATGGAATAACGAAAGAATTTCACCATGTATGCGGTACTTACATATAGACAGGTTATTCAACATAATAATAAAGAATGGAATAACAACCACTTACAGTATTGAAAGAAAATAACTCTCTTCATGAATCTGAAAGAAATAATACCCCTTACCTTAGAAAAAGCTGGATCTTTGGAATAGTGAGGTAGCAGACTTCTCTTCTTCTTTCTCTCTATAATTTCTCTCTATAATAATTGCTCTAAAAAGCTTTGTGAATTGGTGAGAAATGAAGGAAGAATGAGCTTATTTATAGGAAAATATAGTTTTGATAATTGCACGTTTTGGGGCTCGAAAATATTACGATTATAATACCTTCCTCTTTTTTCTTCATTTTTAATTTAGTCCTGCAAGTATTATCAAACTTGCACCACCTCCCCTAATAGTAAATAATGTGAATTAATAGTTCATTCATGTGACTCGATAGTATAATCATGTGAAAAAACTAATTACGATATAGTACCTTCATTTATACCTCCATTTTTAATTTAGTCATGCAAGTATTATCAATCTTGCACCACCTCCCCTAATAGTACATGAATGTGAATCAATAGTACACACATGTGAACAAATAGTTATAAGCATGTGAAATAATAGCAATTAATTGCTCATTTATCCGATTAATTACCCGATTGGTCGATATAACCTCCGGACATCAATTATTATCGAAATAAATGTCGATTTCCACTAACACTAATAATCCCAACCTGATGGAACTATCAATTTCATCTTTAATCAACACAACTTATTCATCATTAATATTATAACTCACAATATTTAACAACGGTCGTTCCCGGAAAGAGGGGCTTTTCGATAAGGATTTCTCCTTATTGGCGGCGCGATTAGGTGACCAAACCTCTCCTTGTGAAACTTACTAGACATTGTCGATATTGCGAATAATAATATGAATAACTTTGTCGTCTCAATTATTGATTTAATAATAATAAATATTATCTGAGATGATCTTTGTGACAATAATTGAATCGATAATATAGAGAGATATGATCACGTGATTCTTTATAGCAATAATTGAGTATAAGCGGTGACTTCTCACGTAAGCATCGATAATCGATGGTGTGTTACTCTTATGCAACCACAGCGTATTCTTTGTACTTTTACTCTTAGGGTAGTTCAGCGGTTTTAACGGTAACACTTTTTTTAGTTATTTTTATAAAAAAGATAATTACATCGTTTTTAACTAACTACGACAATACTTAGTTTGTGGGGTCCACCAGATGATTGTCTTGTCGTCTGAATATTCCTGTTAAAAAAATATTCCCAGACCAATCGAATATTATATAACCACTTGCTTACTTTTGCAAAATTTGTAAATATTACCCACACTATAACATTATATCAAATCCACACCATAATATTCAAAAATATATTTTGAGAAAATTATTCTTTATTCATAAAAGTTGGGGTCTTACAACCTCCCTTCTTATGAAATTTTCATCCTCGAAATTAGAATGCGTACTGGTATATCGAAGAGGTGAGGATACCTTGATTTCATTTGATTCTAACTCCCGGTCATTTCCTCGACATCGTGGTTTCTCCACAAAACTTTGACTTGAGGTATAACTTTAGGCGCGTAGAATATGATCCTTCTTATCAAGATTTTAACGGTAACTCTTCATATACGTTAAATCTTCCTCTATCTCGTCTGGTTCTAATTCAATAATGTGGTTGGGTCTTTCACATATTTACGTAACATAGATATGTGAAAAACGTGTTATGAACACGAGGACGTACTTAGCGGTAAAAGCGAGTCTATAGGCCCACGAGTTCCTACTCGATCGAGGATTAAAAATGGGCCAATGAATCGAGGTTGAGCTTTCCTCTCTTTCCAAATCTAAGTAACTCCTTTCCATGGAGCAACACGTAACAACACATGATCTCGATATCGAATTCCACGTCCTTTCGATGAAGATCGGCATAACTCTTTTATCGATCTTGTGAGGTTTTTATCGTTGTCGGATCGTTTGAATCTTTTAGTAGTCATACGTACCAACTCAGGTCCCAACAACGTTGCTTCACCCACCTCATCCCGACATCTTTGAGAATGACACTTTCTTCCATCTGACGCCTCGAATGGAGCCATTACGATACTTGCTTGATAAGCTGTTGTTGTAGGAAAACTCCACCGATGGTAAGAACTTGTCCCAACTTCCTTTGAAGTCGAGGACCACGAGTCTTAATAAATCTTCAAGAGTTTGAATAGTCCTCTCCATTTGCCCGTCCGTTTGAGGATGATATATCTAAACTAAATCGTAAATCCGTGCCCATAGCTTTTTGCAAACTAACCCAAAATCTTGAAGTGAATCTTGGGTCTCGATCGAAACTATGGATCTTGGCATACCATGCGATCTTACAATCTCGTTTATGTACATCTGAGCAAGGCGTTCAAGTGTATAAGTTTCTCGTATAGGTAGGAAATGAAGCGACTTGGTCGATCTATCAACAATGACCCAAATTGCATCTATGCCTTGAGAAACCTTGGGAAGACCGATGTGAAATCCATGGTAATGTGCTCCCACTTCCATTACTAGAATTTCAAGTGGTTGCAATGGACCTTTTGGTACTTGATGCTCCACCTTGACTTCGTTGACAAGTTAAACACCTTGAGATAAACTCCGCTATCTCTCTCTTCATATTGCTCCACCAAAATGTATGTCGAAGATCACGATACATTTGGTACTCCCGAGATGGATTACAAGCGGTGTGTTGTGCGCCTCCATCATGATTTTATACTTTAAATCGAGGGTTTAGTTAGGAACACAAAATGCAGGAGTTGACTCAAAGTATTCCTTCTTCATCGATTCTTGCTTAGGCATAGCACCTTCTTGCACTTTCTTCCTCATCATACGCATCGGCTCCAGTGCACGTAGCTTGAAAGCGACTTTAACTTTATCGATTAAAAGTCGGTTCTACTCGTATATTATTCCATCATCATCACATGGGTCCTGGGTCTTTAACTCTATCTCCATCCTTTGTAAGTCGTATAAAATGGGCCTTTGCGTTGACAATAATGCACTTTCGTACCGCGTATGATCTTACTTTCGATACATCAACTACTACGTTCGTTCTTTTTTCGGGATGGTATTGAATGGTATGATCGTAATCTTTCAACAACTCAAGCCATAAATCGTTGTTCTTGCGTGTTGAGTTCCTTTTGAGTGAAGAAATATTTGAGGCTTTTATGATCCGTATAGATCTCCACCTTCTCTCTCTCCATACAGTAATGCCTCCAAATCTTAAGCGCAAAAATGATTGCTTTGCCAACTCTAGATCATGAGTAGGATAATTCCTCTCATATTCTTTGAGTTATCGTGAGGCGTAGGCTATGACTTTCCCATGTTGCATGAGAACACATCCTAACCCTTTGCACGAAGCATCACTTGTAGATGACAAATCCCTCAGGCGGATGGTATTGTCGAGCAGTCTCTTGAAATGAGTCTCCTCTTGAGTTCTTGAAAACTCTTCTCACATTCCTCGCTCAACCAAATTTTGTATCTTTTTTTGAGTCGGTTTGAGTTAATGGAGTAGCGATTAGAAAACCCTTCTACGAATCTCAGATAATAACCCGACTAAGCCCGAAAAGCTCGTCGTGCTCGATCATTTGATTTAGGTTGCTCCCGACTTTGAATTGCTTGATCTTTGCGGGTCAGCGGATATCCCATGATTTGATATCACGTGCCCAAGGAATGCTGACTTCCTCGAGCGAACTCGCATTTCTTCAACTTGGCATATAGCTTGTTTTCACGAAAGCTTTTGGAGTGTCGACCTCAAGTGTTGCTCATCATGTCTTCACGGGTTTTGGAGTATATGAGGATGTCATCAATAAAAGGCGACCACAAAGTGATCCAAATATTCCTTGAATACTCGGTTCATCATATCCATGAAAGCGGCGGGCATTAGTCGATCAAAAGACATGACTAAGAATTCATAATGCCGTCTGCAGAGTTACGAAAGCGATCTTTGGAATGTCATCGGTTTTAATCTTCAATGATGATATCCGAATGAAGATCGATCTTTGAAAAGAATTTGGCGCCTTTGCAACTGGTCGAACAGGTCATCGATGCGAGGCAATGGGTACTATTTTTGATGGTGACATGATTGACTCCAGATAATCAATCTGAAATCGCATACTACTTCCATCTTTCTTCTTCACGAATAGAAGCAGGGAGCACCCCGAGGAGGCGTCTTAGGGGCAGAATGAAACCGATGTCTAACAATTCTTGTAATTGGGTCTTTAACTCCACGAAGTTCAATAGGAGCCATTCGATATGGGGCTTTGGAAATGGGTTTTATCTTAGGGTTCAAGTCGATAAAAAAAATCAATTTCACTTTCTGGGGTAGGCGGAAGTTCTTGAGAAATCGTCGTCGGAAATTTATTAACAATAGAAATATCTTTCAAATCGGCGTATTTTGTTTAAATCATGACATGAGCTAAGAAAGCTTGACATCCATTTTTCAATAAGCGAATAGCTTTATGGCTTGAGATGATATGATTGATTTTAATGGTTTGGTTGGCTTGAATTAGCATAATAGGTTGATTAGGAATATGAAAGCTAACAACCTTACGAAAATAATCAATTTTAGCATGATGAGTAGTTAACCAATCAATCCACAGAATCACGTCAAATGCAAGTATTTTTAAAGAAATAAGATCGACGAATTAATGTGCGATTCTGATTTGAATCAAACAAGACTTATAAGCGATGGATGTAATGAAGGTTTCTCCCAGCGGAGTTTTCAATGAGATAAGTCAAAGTCTAATTTCTCGGAGTCAAATTTAAGCGTTGGCGCAAGTAGGAGAAATAAAAGAATGGGTAGAACCGGTATCAAATAAGGTATAGACTTATTTAGAGTTTATGATAAGCTTACCGTGATGACCTCGTTCGGGTTCCTTGCTTTTTGGGAGGTTCGACAAAAGCTCTCTCCCTGAACTACTGGCTTTGACTTTTTTGGGGATGACCTTTGGTGCCTCCATCCCAATGGACTTGTCTTTGGTGCACGACAAAATCGGGCTAGGTGACCTTCTCTTCCACAATTATAACACGCTTTGGAATTTGCATCGCGCGTTTGGTGATATGTCCCTCCTCCTCGCATTTGAAGCATATGATGATAGGTGGTCGTTCTCCTTCCTTAACAATGGTCTTTGGTCTTGGCGTCTTTTCCATCATTGTTGAATCTCCTTTTCTTGAAATGTCCATTTTTATTGTCTTGGCATGATTACCACAAAGTGGTTACCATTTACGGCATGTTGATTCCCTCCGTTTTTGTTGTCACCGCCGATGATGCTACTACCACTGGTATTATCATTTTGTTGGGTTGCTTTCTCTTGGTTGAGTTGACTCGTTATCGCGCTCGATAAGCGAGCCCTATTAACAACATCTGAATACAAACCACGGTTTGTGAGAAATTAAGTATTGGCGTATCTCGGGTTTCAAACCTCTTAGAAACATCCGCGTCATTCTCTCCTCATTATCAACCAAGTGAGGCCTTGGCCCGGGACAACTCGGCAAACTTAACTTAGCTTCGTCTTTGTGACACGGTCGTATTGTTTTCTCGACTTGATGAACTCTACCTCTTTCATGTGATGAATACTTTTGGGAAAGTACTTGTCGTTGAATAGTTCTTGGAACTTCTCCCAAGACATCTTGATCTGGCGGGTTGAGTCGCTTTCTGGATTCCCACCGATGTCTGCCTCTCCTCATAACATAAAAAGGTGGCAAATGGAACCTTTTGCTCCTCGGAGCATCCCAAAACATCAAATATCTTGGTGATCTACTTTATCCACGCTTTTACGCCTTAAGTGGTTTTGGCTCTCCAATAAACTCAGTGTGGTCCCGCTCCTTGAAGCTGTTTAGCGGTGGCCGTCAAGAGAGTTTCGGTGTTTCCACCTACATTTTGGGCGAGAAGCCTCTCTACTTTGATGTTGCATGAATTGCATAAAGCCTCTGAACATTCCATCGTTCATCATTTGGTCGGTGTTTGTTGTTTGCATGAGGATTATCGCCTTCACGATGCACATTATCACGATTATTGATGCATGGAGACTCAGCGGTCTCATGTGCTCCATTGCTATTCTCAACATTCTCGGATGTCATTTTCAAATCTTGCCACAAAATAAGGGTTAATTGACATGTCACATATTATCCATATACTACGGCCAGCCCAAATAAATACCAAATAAACTTAGGTAGGTCATACTAGCGAAGAAAATTCCCGTCTCTCCCCTCTAGTTCTTGTCTCACATCTCGGCCGGGGATCGTATCCTAAGCTTTGATACCAAGCTGTGGCGCCCCCCAAAATAGGTATACATCACCCATCTTGAGTCGCCAAATACATGGTACAAAATTCAAATACAACTTAATTATACAACGATCGTGTAAAATACGACAAAACATAATCTAAGAGTTTTAATAAGAATATTGTCATCTAGACAATATCCACACTCAATGGAGTCCTCATTACATTTATTGTCACACTATTTAACGAGAATAGTGAGGACTACTAATGCTATCATCTGGACCCATCACTCTCGGTTCCCAGAGCTAGTCCATTACGTTCTCATTTCTGAAGAGAACGGTGAAAGAAAAGGTGAGCTCAACTAGCCCGATAAAAATATTATGACTAAGATAATGCGAGAATAAATTATCATTAGCCTTGACGATGTTAAGCGATAAAATATAATAAACATCAAGTTTAAGCTGCGGTGAACAAGCGATCCATTAGAAGAGTCAGTAGAGAATAAAATCTACTATCTTACATGATTTAAAAGTTTTTCATCACTTTTATCATTGAGAGACTCGACAATAAATAAACCACATCATCCACACTTTTCTGACGAGGATATTCATTAGTATCCGACCACAAATTATCCATACTACTCTGGGCGAGGATATTCGTGTATTCATCGATGGTCAAGCGATCATGCCAACAAGCGTCCATCGATGCACTACTCTGACGATGAGGACTTTTACCACATCATTTGTAACATTACGGTCATGATTATCTTAAGAATAATCCACAGTCATAATCATACCAAGTCCATCCATATACACTACAGACCACAGATGACTTTCAACATATTATAAACATGAGGATGATGACAATGATATAAAATTCAATAAAACAAGTTCAAGGATAAATTTGTAAAGATTTATAATTTAATTTATCCGAGAAATCAATAACGTCAAATTATCGACATGATCTTTGCTTTGTGGAGTAAAATTCAAGAATGCTCGAAGAATATTTCCATGAAAAGATCTTTGGATGAAGCGAAATATCGAGGATATTCCACTAATTTCATGGAGTATAGAAGCGAAAACTTTAATCAACTGAGTATAATAGAATATATAAAATAAAAATGGATTTTTTTTTGCGCCATGCGGTAATCCACGTAAACAGTTATTCCAACGAATAATAAAGAATGGAATAACGAAGAAGATTCACCGAGCGTGCGTAATCCACGCAGAACGAGGTTATTCAAATAGAATAATAAAGAATGGAATAACGGAAGAATTCACGTAATCGTCATGCACATACGGGATGTTCAATAATAATAATAAAGAATGGAACCAAGTCGTGCGTAATCACTTGCAGACGAGGATGTTCAACGAATAATAAAGAAATGGAACCCGGTCATGCGTAATCCACCACAGACGAGGATGTTCAACGAGAATAATAAAGAATGGAATAACAACGAAATTCACGGGCATGCGATAGATAGCGCGCAGACGAGTTATTCAACGAGAATAATAAAGAATGGAATAACAAAAGAATTTCACCATGTATGCGGTACTTAGCGCATAGCATATTATTCAACATAATAATAATAAAGAATGGAATAACAACCCTTACAGTATTGAAAAAAAATAACTCTCTTCATGAATCTGAAAAAAATAATACCCTTACCTTAGAAAAAGCTGGATCTTTGGAATAGTGAGGTAGCGAGACTTCTCTTCTTCTTTCTCTCTATAATTTCTCTCTATAATAATTGCTCTAAAGCTTTTGTGAATTGGTGAGAAATGAAGGAAGAATGAGCTTATTTATAGGAAAATATAGTTTTGATAATTGCACGTTTTGGGGCTCGAAAATATTACGATATAATACCTTCCTCTTTTCTTCATTTTTAATTTAGTCCTGCAAGTATTATCAAACTTGCACCACCTCCCCTAATAGTAAATAATGTGAATTAATAGTTCATTCATGTGACTCGATAGTATAATCATGTGTGAAAAAAACTAATTACGATATAGTACCTTCATACTATACCTCCATTTTAATTTAGTCATGCAAGTATTATCAATCTTGCACCACCTCCCCTAATAGTACATGAATGTGAATCAATAGTACACACATGTGAACAAATAGTTATAAGCATGTGAAATAATAGCAATTAATTGCTCATTTATCCGATTAATTACCCGATTGGTCGATATAACCTCCAGACATCAATTATTATCGAAATAAATGTCGATTTCCACTAACACTAATAATCCCGACCTGATGGAACTATCAATTTCATCTTTAATCAACACAACTTATTCATCATTAATATTATAACTCACAATATTTAACAACGAGGTCGTTTCCCGGGAAGAGGGGGGCTTTTCAGATAAGGATTTCTCCTTATTGGCGGCGCGATTAGGTGACCAAACCTCTCCTTGTGAACTTACAGACATTGTCGATATTGCGAATAATAATATGAATAACTTTGTCGTCTCAATTATTGATTTAATAATAATAAATATTATCACGAGATGATCTTTGTGACAATAATTGAATCGATAATATAGAGATATGATCACGACAATTCTTTATGTAGCAATAATTGAGTATAAGCGAGTGACTTCTCACGTAAGCATCGATAATCAATCTGGTGTGTTTCTTATGCGACCCACACGTATTATTCTTGTACTTTTACTAAGGGTAGTTCAGCGGTTTTAACGGTAACACTTTTCGTAGTTATTTTTATAAAAAAGATAATTACATGGTTTTCTAACTACGACAATACTTGGTTGTGGGGTCCACCAATGATTGTCTTGTCGTCGTCGAATATTCCATGTTAAAACGAATATTCCCCGACCAATCGAATATTATATAACCACTTGCTTACTTGCAAAATTTGTAAATATTACCCACAATTATAACATTATAAAATCCATTAATACAAATTGCAGTAAATTAAAAATTAAGTTAAGCGGGCAGTAAAATCGGAGTTTAAAAAAATTTACAAACCATAAACCCGGATCATCCTTTATGCATAATTATTAATTAAACGAAAAAGATGAATAAGAATCATACCCTTGAAGATCGAGCTTCCTCAGGTACAAGTTCACCTCCAATCCTTTTCGCGTTCAACTTGAATCCACCGGGTTTGGTTCCTTCCTTTGATCAACGTTAGCCACCCATATGTTTGGCCTCTAGAGGTGATCCACCAAGGAAGAAGAAAATTCAAGAAGATGGGTATTTGGCTCAAACCCTAGTTTTCTATCTCTATAGAAAGGGTGTACTCTTCCAACAATTGGAATTATGTCGTATGTTGAAAAAGTCAACAACAACCCCTTTCACCCATAATAAGAATCCTCTTATTTATAGATGTGGGCAACCCACCTTAATAATTAAGGAATTGGGATTTATTTTAATTAATTAAATTCTTTTAATTAATTAAACTCCCTAATCTTATTAGGGATAATTAATTAAACTCCTTTAACTAATTTTCCTTCCTAATCCAATTAGGAATAAATGAGAGTACTTATATTAAATTAATGAATAAACTCTTTTAGAAATTAAAATAATAATAATTGTAATAATATTAATAAGACTCCTATTATTAATTTATATTTAATATTTCTAAAATATTAAATAATAAATATTAAGCTATTTAATTTATTCTATCACCATAGATTAAATTAAATATACATAACATATTATTACGATTATGCCATTAACTTCTTAAATAATTATTCTTCCTTTTATGGTGTGACCCTTTAGGTTCTCCATATTAAACCTATTGTGAATAAATCAATTAGAACAATTCTAATCTTATTTAAATAAATAAATTAAACAATTAATTTATTTAAATAAATAATATTTATTCTACATAAGGATAAGCCTCCCTAGCGATTAACGACTTTCCGGATAATATAGATTTCAACATTAATCATAAAAGAACCTTTGAGTAAATAGTTACCGTACAATTCAATCCTTCCACCATACAATGTCCCAATTAAATATAAGACATGGAATTACTTGTCAAGTCTTATTTTATTTAATTATATGTATTTCGACTCTTAAATGCACAACTCAAATAATGCAAATTAGAAACTCCTTTCTAATTTCATTACGCCGCATAACCAAGGACTCTTTGGGTTGTCATTTATCGAATCACATAGGACATTTCTCTTCTTTTATTAGAAGTGGTAGATTCTTTATTGATCATACATTATCTCCATGTACAACTTATTATACCCAAGCATACCCTTTGATATACCCTAAGGGTCTTAAGGAATAAGTCAAAGTATAACTCATCATACACAAGATACTATGATGATCTCAAGTCCAAGGATTACTTGTACTACTATCACTACTGAGAATTCCTATTGACAGCAAATAAAACTCCATTAGGTATTCTTCAGCGAGCCAATGCTCAAAGGAAACTTATTCTCTAATAAGCACCTACATACTTGCTTTAGTGTCTCCACACAAATGATCATGAGATCAATCATCCTCATCCAATGAAGCAAGCAACGTATGTACCAATCTATCCTGGATTCACTAATCCCCAATTTAGTAATCCAATGATTGGGAACTATTTTAGTTTTAAGCTTTCTAAGAATTTAGATCTCATTAGAATGATCATCATCATTATTCTAAAAGCATTGCTTAAAACTATGGGTTTATCACATATTATAAAACAACATCATGCAGATAATTAAAAGCCTTTAATAAATTAATACTTTTTATTAATAAATTAATAAGATTGTTACAAAGTATATGCTTTATCATCAAACATGATTGGCTTGTGTGCATACTACTTTCAATCTCCCACTTGCACTAAAGCCAATCGTCATGGTATCTCATACTCTTCTTCTCTAAGTGACGATTATCCTGCTGTTGAATAAGCTTTAGTTAATGGATATGTAATGTTGTTCTTGAGAGTCCACTATCTCTATAGTGATTCCCCATCTTTCAATGATTCTAATAATCAAATGAAAGTGCCACAACACATGTTTAGATCCAAGATGAGACTTAGGAATTATTCCTAGTTCTGTAATGAACTTTTAATCCAAACAATCAACTTGCTACTTCATTTATAGCTATATACTTTATCTTTATCACTAAACCAGCAACTCTTTGCTGTTTGGAACCTTTCCAATTCACTGCACCACCGTTCAAGGTAACACTTTACCTTAAAGTGGATTTTCTGTCGTCTTGGTCTGTCTGAAAACTTGAGTCTGTTAAGCCCTCTAGTTTTAATTAAGACCCAGCATAAATTTTAATCACATCTTTAGTTTTGATTAAGCACTTTAAGATGTTTTTCACTGACTCATAGTGAACTTCTCCAGAATATGACTGATCAACATCAGGTCTCGTATATTTCATTGCATACATGATAGTCACTCATGCGACCTCTCTTTTCAGGAGTCTGTGGGGACTATTAAGAGATACACTCCATGGCTCATCAACATAAGACATCTCTTGGGTTTGCCATGCTAAACGACTTTAGCATCAAATGAATATCGTTCCTTGGGTTAAGTCGAGCATCCTCTTGTATCTATCTATATAGATTTTATCCCCAATTAAGATACTCTTCCAAATCATTCATGGAGGAATGTTTAGACAACTTTATCTTTACTGATTGTAGCATTGGTATGTAATTTCTCATCCGTAGTATATCAACATATAATACTAGAAATTTTACGACGCTCCCAATCGACCCTTTTGTACACACTAGAAGTCTTACCTCATCGAATGTAACTCGGATCATCATCTTCTATGATGTGTACCTCATCATCATCATCCATGATGAATCCATACCTCCTAGGTATCTTTGGTACTATTCCGATTTACGATTCGGTTGTGGTACAATAGAATTCATCTACGAGTTCCTCTTATTTGACTTATAGTGTTTTGTGATTCTTGAACTCTTCAAGATCTATTATTCTCCCACTAGCCCCTTGATGATAAACACCTTTATCTTAGAAAGCGCGTGTTTATTGATAAACACCTTTTGCTATGTAGGATTATAGAACATATGCCCTAAACTTACTTTAGGATGTCCCACAAATCTGTACATGTCAAATTTTGTCCCAAGCTTATCCTTTTGAAACCTTTTTCACATAAGTTGGACAACCCCTTATCTTAACATACTTAAGATTAGGAATCCTCCCTGTCCATAACTTTTATGGAATCTTGGGGATGGATTTTGAGGTTACCTTTTAAATGAATGTCTGACCATTTCTAGGACATGATCCTGAAGGATCTTTGGAATGTCAGTAAAATCATTATGGATCGCACCATGTTCAAATAGGTACAATTTTTCCTTTCAGATACATCAATCAATTATTGCGTATCAGGATGTGTCCATTATCAGAAAACCATTTGAGATGATCTAGAAACTTATTGCACAAGTATTTATTCCTTGATCTAATCAAAGAATCTTAATACTTTGCCAATTTGTTTCATTTCTGAATTCTTTGAACCTTTCAAATAATTCATACTTGTATTTCAGCAAATACACACATTCAACTCTTTGAATGATCATCTCCTTTTCTTATACTAATTTGTTCAATTTGCAAAATATATTTTTCACGTAAATCAAGTATACAAAATTTATTAAGTAATATTCCAGTTCCATACAAAACATTATTATTATAAATAGAACAACAATTGTTCTTAATTATAATACCAAAGATTTCATTGTCCAACAATAAAATGGAAATAATATTTTTAACAAGAATCGGAATACAATATAACTTATTGACTTAATAGATTTGCCCGTAGGCATTGCTAAACTATAAGTTTCTATGGCTAATCACAAAGAACTTTGCTTCATTTTCCACACATAGGATTTCTTATCTTTGTTTAACTTTCTACTTACTTGGTCCTTCATAAATCTATATTTATGATAACCAAAGTCGGTATCCAATACCCAAGTAGAACCTTGACTTAAAGAAAAATTTATTTCAATCATGAACAAAAGCGTATTATAACCAAAAAACTTCACTAAGCTTCTTTGGTTAGCCTCTGCAAGATACTTCTCGCAGTTTCTTTCCAGTGTCCAGGCTTATTGTAGTGGAAGCAAACTCCTTTGCTATCCATATCAGTTTTGTTATTATTATCCTTTGTTTACGCCTTTCTATTTACCTTCTTTGAATCGTTCTTCTTTTCAGAAGATCCTTTGGCCTCTACCAGTAAGACTTGATCTTTCTTGGTTGGAAAGTGACTCTCAACATTTTTCAATATGTTAAGCAAATCAGCGAGGCTGATATCTAGCTTGTTCATATAAAAATTCACAACAATTGTGAAAGGAGTCCGGGAGTGAGTGCAAGATCAAATCTTGGCTCAACTCTCCATCCATGACAAAACTCGTTGTCCTAATTGATCAATCAAATTGATAATGTTAAGGACCTTTTATTCGTATTTATAGTGCCATTGGCCATTCTAGATCGGAAGAGCTCCTTAGATATCTCGATATCTATCGGTCCTACTTTCCTCACCATCAACTACTTGATGTGCGGGGAATATAGTAGAAGCATCCATAGTTTCATCTTGTGGCTGAAGCTCGTTACTCATAGATGCAAGCATGATGCATTGAGCCAATCTGTGCATCATCTTGCCACTTTCTAAAAGTAGCAATGTCTTCCTCGGAGGCATTATGCGCAACCATTCTTGAGGATAAAGGCGTATTAAGGACATAAGATAGCTTTTTCACCATGAGAACTATTCTCAAATTCCTTAACCAATCCGTTTAATTGATTCAGTTAATTTAACATCTAATATGCTTGCGATGATAGTAATTTTAGACATTGTAAAATTACGTAAATGAATTTGTAATTAACAACATTTTAATATACATTCTATTATTAATTACGAAAATAAATTAGGTCTTGTTTTAAATTGGTATCTCCCACTATTTTCTTCAAACTATATTACCCTCACTTATATAGTTCGGCAAAATCTAATTAAAGATTTGCTAGTGAGAATAAGGATCCCATTTCAAATGTATATAGCCTTGTGGTGACACAACAAACTATATATAAATAAATAGGTAGACAACTTTTTTGTCAATTACATCAACTATCAACTCCTTGTATTTTGCCTCTTAGATTATTTTGATCAAGTGGTGGCACATCCGAATCAAAATTATCCAAGTTAAGTCCAACCTAGCACTCCATATATTCAAAAAGAAAAATATCATCCTTGTGGTGACACAACAAAACAATATTGTTCAATTTTCTTTATAAGCATCAAATGTGATAAATTAACATCTTAAATACTTAATACTTGCCTTGTGGTGACACAACAAACTCATATTAAATATTTAATACTCTATTAATTTTATCATGCTAGAAAGGCGACGTTCGATATTCCAAATATCTTTGAGCGCTTAGGACTTAATAAAAAAATTGAGGGGTTTGTTATTAATTTGTCTCATCTTGTTTAGCGGCATGCACATATATATATATAAATACGTGTCATATTAATGAACATGCGAAGCATGTTTGCATAATATATAATATATATAAAGTATAAGCATGCACATATAGAATACTATATTCTACTCCTTGATTGATTATGGACTTTTATTCTAGTTTGGTTCACTAGAGCCACCAAGTGAACCAAAAAAATTCAAACCCTAGGGGTGCAAGAAATAATATTTAAATATAACTATTACATTTAAACCCGGGCTCCATTACAAACGGGTCTTCAAGCGCTCCTTGCTCCTTGATCTCCAATTCTTCAAAATTTAATTCTAACTATTCCTATTACATAACTATTTTAAAATAAATAGAAACCTTGATCGTGATCGAGGGAAGTACATAGGAGGAGATAGAATTTACATTAAGAAAAATTAGAGAAGGCGAGTACGAGACCCATTTTATAAAACCCATACATTCATGCATCCAACTAAAATAAAATCCAATCGCATTGGTCAATAGTCCATAATCAATCCCATTTATTATCATACACATCATCATATGCATCAATAAATAACATTCATCTTATGAATAATAAACATTTAATATATATATTGATATCATTTAATGGGCAAATTTAGTTAGTATAAAATATAATTTTGAATCAAAATAAACTCCTTTATTTTAATCCAAATTTAAATCAAAATAAAACTATTTTATTTTAATTTATCTAATTTTTTGAATAAAATAAACTATTTTATTTTAATCAAAATTTTAATCAAAATAAACTCCTTTATTTTAATTAATTATGGAATCCAATTTCATGTAAAAAAAATATAATTAAAATAAACTCTTTTATTTTAATTAATTATGAATCCAATTCCATGTAAAAAAAATTATTAAAGGAAACACGGATATTATATTTCCTATTCACAAATAAACTCTTTTATTTTTGAATAATATGAAATCTATTTCATATCTAAATAAACTCCTTTATTTAAGGAAAGATGGATTTACTTCCTATTCACAAATAAACTCCTTTATTTTAGGAAAAATAAAATCCAATTTCAACTCCAATTAGTTATCATGGAATCCAATTCCAACTCTAATTAGTTAGCATGAAATTTAATTTTAAAATTAAAATAAATATTTTATTTTAATATTAAAATAAACCTTTTTATTTTAAGATTAAAATAAATATTTTATTTTAATTATAAAATTATTATGTATATATAAATATATATTACGTTAATATATATTATATATATAATAACCATATGCATCCGTGGCTTTAAAAATGTTCACGTGCCCAGCATTATGGTTATTATATATATATTTTATATATATAATAACCATATGCATCCTGTTAACATTTTAGTTTAAAATACTTGAATGCCCAGCATTATGTTCCTCGATTTCTGTGCCGACCGGAAGTTCCTTAAAAATTGTTGCTTTTTTTTTTTTTTAATTTGCAATCTGCATCGATTTTCGTGCGTCACTTTCCATTGAATTCCGTGCATGGAAATCCGGTCAAGAGCAAAATCTTTTATTCCGTGATATTGCAACTCGGTAAAATAAAAAAAAAATCCGGTCAAGAGCATACTTCCCTTTTTTTTTTATTTAATAAATATTATACAATAAAATTATGCCCAATTAAATTGTTCTAAACACATATCAATATACATATCAAATTAAAATAATTAATAATTCGCATAAAGGTTAGGCTCTGATGCCAATTTATTAGGTTTGTAATATTATGCCATCTTGTGATCAAATTGCATAAATTAGCGGAAGCAAGTAAAAATCAGAGTTTAAAAAAATTTACAAACCATAAACCCGGATCATCCTTTATGCATAATTATTAATTAAACAAAAAAGATGAATAAGAATCATACCCTTGAAGATCGAGCTTCCTCAGGTACAAGTTCACCTCCAATCCTTTTCGCGTTCAACTTGAATCCACCGGGTTTGGTTCCTTCCTTTGATCAACGTTAGCCACCCATATGTTTGGCCTCTAGAGGTGATCCACCAAGGAAGAAGAAAATTCAAGAAGATGGGTATTTGGCTCAAACCCTATTTTTCTATCTCTATAGAAAGGGTGTACTCTTCCAACAATTGGAATTATGTCGTATGTTGAAAAAGTCAACAACAACCCCTTTCACCCATAATAAGACTCCTCTTATTTATAGATGTGGGCAACCCACCTTAACAATTAAGGAATTGGGATTTATTTTAATTAATTAAATTCTTTTAATTAATTAAACTCCCTAATCTTATTAGGGATAATTAATTAAACTCCTTTAACTAATTTTCCTTCCTAATCCAATTAGGAATAAATGAGAGTACTTATATTAAATTAATGAATAAACTCTTTTAGAAATTAAAATAATAATAATTGTAATAATATTAATAAGACTCCTCTTATTAATTTATATTTAATATTTCTAAAATATTAAATAATAAATATTAAGCTATTTAATTTATTCTATCACCATAGATTAAATTAAATATACATAACATATATTATTATGATTATGCCATTAACTTCTTAAATAATTATTCTTCCTTTTATGGTGTGACCCTTTAGGTTCTCCATATTAAACCTAGGTTGTGAATAAATCAATTAGAACAATTCTAATCTTATTTAAATAAATAAATTAAACAATTAATTTATTTAAATAAATAATATTTATTCTACAATAGGAAAAGCCTCCTAGCGATTAACGACTTTCCGGATAATATAGATTTCAACATTAATCATAAAAGAACCTTTGAGTAAATAGTTACCGTATAATTCAATCCTTCCACCATACAATGTCCCAATTAAATATAAGACATGGAATTCTTGTCACAAGTCTTATTTTATTTAATTATATGTATTTAATTCTTAAATGCACAACTCCAAATAATGCAAATTAGAAACTCCTTTCTAATTTCATACTCGCCTTAACCAAGGACTCTTTGGGTTGTCATTTATCGAATCATATAGGACATTTCTCTTCTTTTATTAGAAGTGGTAGATTCTTTATTGATCATACATTATCTCCATGTATAACTTATTATACCCAAGCATACCCTTTGATATACCCTAAGGGTCTTAAGGAATAAGTCAAAGTATAACTCATCATATACAAAATACTATGATGATCTCAAGTCCAAGGATTACTTGTACTACTATCAATACAGGAATTCCTATTGACAGGCAAATAAAACTCCATTAAGTATTCCTTAGCGAGCCACGTTCAGTGAACTTATTCTCTAATAAGCACCTACATACTTACTTTAGTGTCTCCACACAAATGATCATGAGATCAATCATCCTCATCCAATGAGCAAGCAACGTATGTACCAATCTATTCAGATTCACTAATCCCCAATTTAGTAATCCAATGATTGGGAACTATTTTAGTTTTAAGCTTTCTAAGAATTTAGATCTCATTAGAATGATCATCATCATTATTCTAAAAGCATTGCTTAAAACTATGGGTTTATCACATATTATAAAACAGCATCATGCAGATAATTAAAAGCCTTTAATAAATTAATACTTTTTATTAATAAATGAATAAGATTGTTACAAAGTATATGCTTTATCATCAAACATGATTGGCTTGTGTACATACTACTTTCAGATAGTCCTTGATTTGTTCTTGGATTACATATTGCAAAGATAAGTTCTTAAACACATATGGTTGTGGAAAGTTCCTAAACACATAAAGCGTGGTAAGTTGATGGACTATTCTAAGGTATAGGAATGTTTAGACTGAAAACAAGTTATTTTCAGTTGGCTTAGCATTGAAGGTGCTAGAGAAGATTAAGTATTGTCGCAAGTAAGACAATGAAGGAAGATGGAGAAATAGGATATTCCAAGTCATCTAGCTATGCTAGATTTTGAAGTTTCTTGAAATCGTGCTTATGTGTGCGCATTTTGAAAATGAAAGAATTGGTTCAAATTTTGGAACCAATGGATTTTAAAAGAACTATTCTTGGTATGTCTATGCTAATTGTTTCGGCTAGATAGAAATTGATTTGAAATATCAAAATGAATTTTATATCATCAGTGCATTTTACGCAAAGATGGTAAAATGATGGAGTTATTAATGCAATTGAACCTAGTGTTGGATGTGATCTTAGGATCAAAAACACACTATGGGATGATGTATAATGACGAAGTCATAAACTGACGAAGTCCTCAACGTACTGTGAAAAGTACGGTATCGTGACGTCATAAAATGTTTTGATGTATTGCGAAAGAATTTAATGAAGTAGTCGATGTCAATTGATTTGACTAGACGAATGTTTCAAGTTGATATCCAATTTATTAGTATGGTCTAAGCTACTTGACTTCGCTAAGATAAATGGTATGTCATGTTTAAAAGAAAATTGAGCTTTCTTTGAAGAAGTTGTGCCAAACCAAATTGTTTTGGTGCATAATCTAATGATTAAGTCTGAGGTGAACACACCCCAAAATGTGGTTATACAATGGGTTGATCGCCTACATATAAAAGAGGTAGTTTACCTTCTAGGTGATTGTAAACTGACCGTGAAAGAAGGGTTACGGTGTCATGCTGTTAAACCAAGTAAGAATGCATGGTCAATTTGACCCCTTAGCAAAAGTATGAAATGTTTTAAAGGAATTCTTATATTCCTCGTTGTTCATTCTACTTCATAATTCTTGATAAGTTATGAAGGTGAGGGAATGCTTGAAAGATAAGAACTTCTTTGAAGAGAAGTTGAGAAGAAGGGTAGGTTAAAATTTTGAGGACGAAATTCTGTGAAGAAAGGGTGAATGTGATGACCCGGGAATGGGTGTGGTTTTAGAAATTCCGAGGAAGGAATTTTTATAAGGGAGGAAGAATGTGACAACCCGGAAAATTGGATTGTCCAGAATTTAAGATTTAAAGAATTAATTATTAATAAAATAAATTTTATTAATAATATTTTGTGCTAAGTGTTTATTAATCGTTCTAGAACCTATGATGATTATAATACGGGAGGATTCAGGCTATGAGCTAGACTGAACGAGTAAGAATTTTCAAGACGAAAATAAAATTTTTCCGAAAACAAAAATATTTTCGGGGAAAAAGACGAAATAAGCACTATTCACCCGACGAAACCCTAAGGGTTAGGGTTTGAATAACCTAAGCCTTTTCGAGAGTTCGGTATGTCGAAGTGACATTCCGTCGAAAGATTTGACGATAATATATCGTGAAAAGGTAAGTAAGTCGATAAACTTTTTTCTCGAAAAACGTGTAAAAATTGGACGAAATAAAAATGACGAAAAGTATTGTTATGTACTTTTCATTCGTTTAGCTACATTAGGGGAAAACGTGAAGGAAAATGCTTAATGTCAAAAAGTGTTTTTCAGTTTTTCGGAGATCCGAAGAATACGTAAAAGTTAATCGGTAAAGGAAAGACGAAATATTCAAAAATATTTGGATTCCGAGAATCACAGTTTGAAAACTGTTGGACGAATCCCGAAAGACAGAACCAAGAAACTTCTAAGGGAAACTTCGTGAATAGTAAAAAGGTGGAATAGTAAAGAGGTATGAATAGTAATTTAGGGGAGAAATGATTGTTTTGCCTCTAGCTTTGAAAATCTATAAAAGGAAGTTCGGATGGGAGGAAAAAGGGAGAGGAAAAGTTGGCTCGTGAGCAAACTTTGTCCGACGGAAGGGGATTAAAGAGGAAAGGTAATCTGAAACCTAACTTCTATTTAATTTTATTTAAGTTTTATATGTTTAAAATATAACTTAATAAGAATAAGAAGTAAAAGATGTTAGGAATGATTTCATATGGTTGAAATCATGAGAAAATGAATAAATAAGAGTTAAAAATTTATTTTATAAATTTCTTAAGGAAGTATAAGATTCGTAATGAATTTGAGCGATCTGAATGAATCATATGAACGATTCGGTGAAATAAGTATGGAAATGAGTTTTATAACAACAAATTCCAAGAAAAAGTGAAATTGTAATCAAAATATAGATTAAAAACGAAGAACGTGAAGAACACACGAAGAACGTTGTTGATGGAAAAATTTAAAACCATCTTAGTATAATTTGTTATTGATGGGTAAGTTTAAAACCATCGCGTATAATTTATATGCTTATTGCTTGGTTAGGAACGGTAGAAACGTTCATGAAGAACAGATTAAACTTAGCTATAACGAAGTTATAGCAAAAATTTCGTAAAAGGCAAACGAGAATTAGAAAGTATATAAATGAGCTCGAATGTGTAGGGTTTCATAAGAATGTAAGAGAACGTAGAAAATGTGAGTCGTGGACTCAAGAACGAACGAGTTTCGAGTTCGGATGATCGAATTACGGACGAACAAACGAAGAACGTTAATAACGTAAAATAAACGAAGGATAAAGATTAAGCCAATCGAATGGCATGTGAAAGGATTCAGAATGAAGTTCTATCCAATGGGGATTAAAGTACGTAAGATAAGGAAGAGAATGGCTTTGGAACGATCTCATTCCGAGTAATAACGAATAAGTTATGAGATCGGGAAGTAAGCGTCTTAAGTATTTAAACACTTAGAAAAATTTTCAAGAATTAGGGCTTGGCCAGCGCCAGCCATGCTTTGTAAGGTGGCTCCGCAGCGCCAGACCGGGGAGTTGGACATTTGAAACTTGCGCCGCAGCGCGAGCAATAACAAGGAGGGTGGCGCAATGGCTGAACCCGTGAAGTTCAAGATCTTGCATAGTGGTATTTGCAGTACAGTAGAGAAAGAGGAAAGCGCCGTGCCGCATGGCATGGAAGGAAAAGGTAAGCCCATAGAAGAGCTTTTAATTGCTCAACTTTGGGGGGAAAGTAAAATAAAAGATAAAGAACATATAGTTAATCGAATGTAACACTTAAAGAAGTGAATTAAACCTTTAGTAAATGTTGAACGGAAAGATTAAACGAGATTAAAAGATAAAGAATGTGAACACGAACGGAACCGATATCCGGGGACCGTAGTCACGATAAACAAATGTGGGGGATTGCTATGATTGTGATTCCTTAGAGTTTGAGTGACGAGGGTAATGAATAACATTTCGATGTTATGTTGTGGTAATGAGAGATAAGTGTAAAGCGTATAGACGCAACGCTGTAGCGATGAACGATCGGTCTTAGCATACAACGAACCATATGGCTTCGACATTAAGAAAGTGTAATGAACATGGGGTTCATGTAGTGGATAATGAAAGTAATAAGTAAGATATGAACTATCAAGAAAGCCGTAATGAATGGTAATGTGACCCCCCCAAATCCCGGTACTTCATTACCTCAAGATTTGGTGTTCGCTTTATAAAAACATTCACATCTAACTACCCAATCATAATAAAATTGAATAATAAACCTTTCCATTAAGGAATTACATTAATAAAATCTCCCAATTGTCTAACCTTTAAATACAATCATTCAAATGCGGAATTTAAATAACTTCATTAAAATAATTCTAGTAAAGTCTGATAATAACATATCAACATAATTACAAGTCTTCAATACTTGTTCATCTTTTCCTTTTCTTTACTGGTGCTAGGTACATCGACCTTCTCAACTTTAGCTGTAATGTTTATATAAGCAAGAATGAGCAAACAAAGCTCACTTGAAATAATAATGAATAAAATCTTTACAACAACTGCCAAATGATAGGCTGAACAAAATGCTTTATCAATGATAATCTGAATTATGAAATATTTAATTGAGGGTCATAAGACCACGAACTATGTCCATAGTTATAAGTAATCTTTCAACTTTAACTTTAACAGTCATAAGACTATAGAGACTCCTCGTACTTAGGGGGATCAGCCCTTCGTACAATGTATTGTGCACAAACATTTCAACACTATGCGTAAATTATCCCCTATAATAGGGTTGTTCTTCTTAGTTTTAGAGTACAAGTCCGCACCAAAGAAAGTTTGGTTTAGATAAGCTTTCAAGGTAATATAGAGTTTTATAAATCATCAACTAAGGGATTAGTTGAATCAACAAGACTTACAACTCTACGAGTGACCAATAATAGTTTAATATTGGAAACGAATAATCATAAGTAAACTAACTATATATTAAACTCATGCTTATAAACAACTAAAAAGCATAAGTATTGAATAAAACAATAAACTTTGCTTGAACAATTTTAAGTTAAGGCTAAGATCTTGAGACAAAAGAGTTAAGTTAAGAACATGTACTAAGGAATCACAAGCTTAATAATGAAACTTGCTCAAAATAATAATAATATTTCGATTTGCGATAAATAAATGAAATAGAACAACTTAGTTAGAGATTTGAGATCAAGAATAGGCATTTATCACAAAAGAATAGAACTTAAGAAAACTTGTTTAACTATAAACAAGTTAGAACAACTCAACAATGATTAGAAGTCAAACTTGCTTGAATAATGTTAGAATTAGAGCTTGCTCGAATAAATATTAAGAATAAAAAAATTCGCTTAATCAAAGTTTTAAAGTAAGTAACTTGCTCAAAGTAAAGAGGTAAGGTATAAAAACTTGCCTCAAGTGTAAGCTATAATATTAAAACTCACGTTCACCTACACATTTTAGTGGAATCACAATATCTATTAGACATGTTAACATCCACTTACAAAATAACACCATTTCTAGCTAAACTTGTTAATTTAGTACAAATCTTATGCCACTATATAAATATCAGAATTTCCAAGTGTTAACCTTCACAACACTTATTTATTAATCCTCGTGCACACTAATTTCTAAAATATCGCATTCATTGTGTACGCTAAGTCATAACTTAACGTGTTCGTAACTTACTAATCATTTTTACAACTTTGAACTTATCAATGACATATCACGGTTCTGTTTTAACCTCCATATTACATGTTTGACACATTAACATAACCTTAGACCAAGTGGTAAGGGTACTCAAGATCTGCAGCAGCAGCAGAAGTCACTGTCTCGGGATTGGTATGGCGCAGAGATCGCCGCACAAGCTTTGGGACCGGTAGGCAACTGCGTCGTTTAAACTTAGCACCAACGCAGCTATGTTGGTGCATGACGAACTAGAAACGTGATGAACAGTAGCCGTTTTTAGCCCAACTAACACGAATTTCACCCACAAAATAGTGAAATTAACATATATAATTGATATAAAACTATCATAAACATGTTTCCTCACATATTCATCAACATAGAACAATTTAATAACAACTTTAACTAATTTCATTCCTCAAATTCCTTATTTTCATATAAAAACTCCATTTTTGAGTTACTTCACAAAAATTCACACTATAATCACAATTCTACACCAAATCACATCGTTCAAACTACGTTCTCTTCGTTTCTTAATGGAATAGCATAATCAAAACTCAATTTACAGTTTAACATACAAATTGACCATTAAAATTGGTACTTTTACAAGTCATATAAAAAATATAAACACTGTCATTACTTTTCCTACTTTTAAACGAAATTAGCATATGAATTCTTGTTTAAACACAAACTCTAATCATCACAACCACATACAATCACAAGTAATCAGTTGTATAGCAAGAATTTGAAAAATATGAAATTCACAGAGTTGAAGCTTCATGCCGTAAAACTCATATATACATTTATATACATAAAATATAAAAATTATAGAGAAATACCTTCTTATGCTTAAACAATTCTTGCTAACCAACTGAAATTGCCTTGAAATTCTTAGGTTTTCTCTCCAATTCTCTCTCTATCCTCTCTCAAGTTCTCTGAAAACTTCTCCTCTTAGTGTCAATATAGGTTAACTATTACAATGTGTAAAAAAATAAATTGATGGTCATCCATTATACGCACACTTATTAGAATATCAGTTACAAAATAAACGTATAAGTTATAATTATATTTTATTTATTATTTATTTTATTTTATTTGTTTTATTTAAAAATTTAAAAATCCAATGTTTTGTTTGGCAAAAGTCTTTAAAATAAAGAGTTAATATCTTTAAGCCTTGTTTGGGTTAAATCAATTTAAAACTACTTTATTTATTTTAATAAATAATTTAGTTTATAATTTATAATCACATATTATTTATTTGGATTTCTATATCCAACATTAATCAAATAAATTAATTATACATACTATATTTTAAATAAATATTCCACTTAAACAATTATCACAAAATTATAATTTCATTATAATTTTATTTAATAATTTAACATACCACTTTAAATTATTAAATTAAAACAACAATATAACATCTCATGTTATATTACAACTCTCTAAATTATAAATTAATTTAATTTAGAATATTATCTAATAAATTTAAATTTATAATTATTTACTAATAATAACCACATCAATAAAATACTTATTTCATCAATTTTAACAATAAACACATCAAATAAATATTTATATAATTTAATAAATATTTAATATTACAATTTGAAATTTCAAATTGTTACAGGTAATAAGATTAATGAAAATCGAATGTAAGTCGGATAAAGAATGAATCCCGAGGTATGACATTTAGTTGCGAGAAAGCCATAAGGAATAAGAAATTGACCTAACGGACATTATAGTTGTGACAAACAAGATTTTGTAATTTAATTTTAATATTTATTGAATTAAATAAATATTTTTTGATGAATTAATTATTAGATTAAACAATTAATTGATGCAATTATGATAGATTAATTTAATTATGTGTTATATTTATTAAATTAATGTGGAGAATAATTATTATTCAAGTATGTAATTATGTGAGCTTATTGAATTAAAAGAAATATTTAATAAGCCTAATGTTATTTTAATTAATTTAATAATTAATTAGAGATTTAATAATTTGACATTATTAATAAAAGAGAATTTAATTATTTGACTATGTGAATTAATGAGAAATTATTATATTTTATTTAAAATTAAATTAAATAAGATATTTGATTTATTTCATAAAGGGGTGTGACACTATTAATGTGACACCCCCAAAATAGGTATACATCACCCATCTTGAGTCGCCAAATACATGGTACAGAATTCAAATACAAACTTAAATATACAACATGAACTGTGAGTTTTAATACAAATATTGTCATCTAGACAATATCAACACTCAATGGAGTCCTCATTACATTTATTATTACACTATTTCACATAATAGTGAGGACTACTAATGCACCATCTAGGACCATTACTCGCTCCCCGACTAGTCCCATTACGTTCTCATTTCACAAGAGAACAATGGAAGAAAGGTGAGCTCAACTAGCCCAAAGAAGAAATATTATGACTAAGATAATGCAGAATAAATTATCATAAAGTGTTAAACTGATACAATATAACAAACATCAAGTTTAATCAACAGTGGAACAAGCAATCTATTAGAAGAGTCCAAAGAGAGAATAAAATATACTATCTTCTATGCTTTAAAAGGTTTTCATCACTTTTATCATTGAGACTCGACAAATAAATAATCCACATCATCAAATCATCCTCGCACTATATAGCCGAGGATATTCTTTAGTATCCGACCACGAATTATCCATGCACTACGGGCCAAAGATAATCGTGTTTTCATCAACGGTTCTGATCATGGCATAAAATAATTCATCTTTGCACCCTTGGCCGAAGAGAATCCATAGCCATAATCATACCATAAACTGTCCATCAATGCACTACAGGCCAATGAGGACTTTTTCCACATCATTTGTAACATTACGGTCATGATTATAACGAATAATCCCTGGTCATAATCATACCAAGTCCATCTATACACTACAGGCCACAGATGACTTTCAACATAATATAAACACGAGGATGATGACAATGACATAATAATTCAATAAAACAAGTTCAAGAATTAATTTATCCAGGAACCAATAACGTCCAAATTGTCAACATGATACTACTTTGCGGAGTAAAAATTCAAGAATGCTCAGAAGAATATTTTCATGAAAAGATACTGGATGAAGTGCAAATATCAATGATATTCCACTAATTTTATGGAGTATAGAAGTCAAAACTTTAACCAACTGAGTATAATAAAGAATGGAATGACAAAAGAAATCACCATGCATGCGGTACTTCGCATAGACAGTTATACCAATGCAGATAATAATAACGGAACGAATGTCAAAGTAAATTACACCGGCAAGCGGATGTTCCAACACAATAATAAAGAATGGAATAACAATGAAATCGCCATGCACGGGGTAGTTCGCATAGATGAGTTATTCCAACGAAATACTAAATAACGGAACCGGTCAGCGTAATAATGCACCGCATATGATATTCCAACAAAATAATAAATAACGGAACCGGTCCCACAGTAAAACGCACACACGGATATTCCAATGAGAATAATAAAGAATGGAATAACGTAAGAATTTCACCAAGTATAGGGTATCCATCGTATCTGAGTTATTCCAACAAAATAATAAAGAATGGAATAACGTAAGTTCTCTTCATGAATAAGAAAGAAAGAATACCCTTATGAGTCTGACAAATAATATTCCCTACCTTAAGAAGAAGAGTCTTTGGATATATGAGTAGTGAAGTAGCGAGAATATTTTCTTCTTCTCTCTCTATAGTTTATCTCTGTAGTTTTAGTGAATTCGTAAGAAATAATGAAGGAATGAGCTTCTATTTATAGAAAAATGGATTGCATAGTAACTAACTCATGAATCGGTCCAGATTGATTTACTTTAATCTGACGGTCCATATTTAAAGCAAATTTTTTAAATAAAATATAATATATTCTATTTATAATTTAATAAAACGAATAACTTTATAAAAGATTTTAATATCTGCAAACACTATGCATGCACTTTATGCAAACACTATGCATAATAAAATATAATATATTCTAATTATTGTCTAATAAAACAGATAACTTTATAAAAGTATTACATTTTTATATAAAAAGATTTTACTATTAGCCTAATAAAACGAATAACTTTATAAAAGTATTATGTTTTATATAAAAAGCTTTTCTATTTTATTACATTAATAATACCAATAAAACAAAAAACGGTGACTTATCACATAAGCATCAATAATCAATCTGCAGTAATGCTACTTATGCAACCACGCATATTCTTTATACTTTTACTACCGAGTAGTTCAACAGTATTAATGGTAAAACTTTCACCGTTATTTTTAATAAAATATTTTTGTCGTTTCCTCAATCTGACAATAATTCCATTGTGGGGTCCACCAATGATTTTACCATCGTACGGATATTCCCCGACAAAAAAGAATATTCCCCGACCAATCGAATATTATATAACAACTTACGTACTTTACAAATTTTATAAATATTACCCACAACTATAACATTATAACAAATCCACACCATAATATTTAAAAAAATTAATTCTATAAAATTAAATATTTATTCATAAAATATGGGGTCTCACAATCTCCCCTCCTTATGGAATTTTGCCCTCGAAATTTACGTACGTACTTGGTATGCTGAACAGGTGAGGATACCTCGACTTCATTTCAAATTCTAACTCTTGAGGTATAACCTTTGAGTGTTGAATACGATTCTTCTTATCCAAGATTTTAACACGTATCTCCTCAAACGTTAAATCATCCGTTATCTCGTCCGGTTCTAAATTAATAATGTGGTTCGGGTCGTCCACATATTTACGTAACATCGATATGTTAAAAACGTTATGAACACGCGACATACTTGGCGGTAAAACGAGTCTATAAGCCACAGTTCCTACTCGATCGAGGATTTCTAATGGGTCAATTAAATCGAGGGTTGAGATTTCCTCTCTTCGTCGATTCTTGCTTCCAGAATAACGCCCTCTTGAACCTTCTTAATTCCTCACATTCATCAGCTCCAGGTATGTAGCTTGAACGGCTTTAACTTTATCGATTAAAGTTGATTCTACTCGTATATTCGTTATCTTCACGTGGGTTCATATATTCACACTTGTAACCGCATACGATCTTCTACTCAACGCATCAGCTACCACATTCGTACTTCCATGATGATATTGAATGGTACGATCGTAATCTTCAACAGCTCGAGTCAACGTCTTTGGCGCATGTTATGTTCGCTTTAGTTGAAGAAATATTTAAGAGTTTAAGAAATGGGTTTTGTACTAGGGTCAATACAAAATTCGATTTCACGCTCTAGGGGTAGGCTAAGAAGTCTTCAAGAATACGTCAAAAAATTTATTAACAATAGAAATATCATTCAAAACTGTGACCCTCATCTAAGACTTGGATAGTACGTCACATTGATACCTATCAACTTACCATCGTCATTCACGACGTCGCCTTCAGAAAGTCTGGCTTTGATGCATTCCACACAAGGAATTCAACAACGAAAGGACCGGGGCTCTTTACTTATGGCTTGATATGACAATGATTGACTTTAGTGGTTTGGTTGCTTGAATTCGCATAACAGGTTGGTTAGGAATATGAAAGCTAACAACCTTACGAAAAGCATGATGAGTAGTTAACCAATCGATTCCTAAAATTGCATCAAAAGCAAGTATTTTTAAAGAGATAAGATTGACAGGTAACGTGAAAGTGTCAATTTAAATTAAACAAGATTTATAAATAGTGGATGTAACGAAGGTTTCTCCCAACTGAGTTTCAACAGATAAATCAAAATCTAACTTCTCCGGAGTTAAATTCAAACATTGAACCCAACTAGGTGAAATAAAAGAGTGGGTAGAACTGGTATCTAATAAGGTATAAACTTCGCAAGAGTTTATATATCACCCATCTTGAGTCGCCAAATACATCACCCATCTTGAGTCGCCAAATACATGGTACAGAATTCAAATACAAACTTAAATATACAACATGAGCTGTGAGTTTTAATACAAATATTGTCATCTAGACAATATCCACACTCAATGGAGTCCTCATTACATTTATTATTAATCTATTTCACAGAATAGTGAGGACTACTAATGCACCATCTAGGAACATCACTTTGTTCCCCGACTAGTCCCAGCTACGTTCTCATTTCCTGAAGAGAACAATGAAAGAAAGGGTGAGCTCAACTAGCCCAGTAAGAAATATTATGACTAAGATAATGCAAAATAAATTATCATTAACCTTCAACAGTGTTAAATTGATACAATATAACAAACATCAAGTTTAACTGCAGCGGAACAAGCAATCCATTAAAAGAGTCAAGTAGAGAATAAAAATCTACTATCTTCTATGCTTTAAAAGGTTTTTCATCACTTTTATCGCTGAGACTCAGCTTAATAAATAATCCACATCATCAAATCATCCCTGCACTACAGTCCAAGGATATTCTTTAGTATCACGACCACGAATTACCCATGCACTACGGGCCAAAGATAATCGTGTTTTCATCAACGGTTCTGATCATGGCATAAAATAATTCATCTTTGCACCTTTGGCCGAAGAGAATCCATAGCCATAATCATACCAAAAATTGTCCATCAATGCACTACGGGCCAATGAGGACTTTTTCCACATCATTTGTAACATTACGGTCATGATTATACCGAATAATCCCTGGTCATAATCATACCAAGTCCATCTATGCACTACAGGCCACATATGACTTTCAACATAATATAAACATGAGGATGATGACAATGACATAATAATTCAATAAAACAAGTTCAAGAATTAATTTATCCAGGAACCAATAACGTCCAAATTGTCAACATGATACTGCTTTGTAGAGTAAAAATTCAAGAATGGTCAGAAGAATATTTTCATAAAAAGATACTAGATGAAGAACAAATATCAAGGATATTCCACTAATTTTATGGAGTATAGAAGTCAAAACTGTAACCAACTGAGTATAATAAAGAATGGAATGACAAAAGAAATCACCATGCATGCGGTACTTCATATAGACAGGTTATTCCAATAGATAATAATAAACCGAACTCGGTCAAATTAAATTGCAAACCGGGGATGTTCCAATAGAATAATAAAGAATGGAATAACAACAGAAATCACCATGCATGAGGTACTTCGCATAGTCAGGTTATTCCAACAGAATACTAAATAACGAAACTAGGTCAGGCTTAATACGCACCGACAAGATATTCCAACAGAATAATAAATAACGGAACCGTGTCCCACGTAAAATGCATGAGAGAGATATTCCAATGAAATAATAAAGAATGGAATAACGGAGAAGAATTTCACCAAGTATAGGGTATCCGTGATATCACGAGTTATTCAACGAGAATAATAAAGAATGGAATAATAGAAGTTCTCTTCATGAATAAGAAAGAAAGAATACCCCTTATGAGTACAATAAATAGTATTCCCTACCTTAAGAAGAAGAGTACTGGATATATGAGTAGTGAAGTAGCAAAATACTTTTCTTCTTTCTCTCTATAGTTTATCTCTCTAGAGTTTACCCCCTTTATAAAAAGATTTTACTATTAGCCTAATAAAACGAATAACTTTATAAAAGTATTATGTTTTATATAAAAAGCTTTTCTATTTTATTACATTAATAATACCAATAAAACAAAACTGAGTGACTTATCACATAAGCATCAATAATCAATACCGTGTGTTACTATGCAACCACGCATATTACTGTACTTTTACTACCGAGTAGTTCAACAGTATTAATGGTAAAACTTCCGCTATTATTTTCAATAAAATATTTTTGTCGTTTTCTCAATCCGACAATAATTACGCTAGGGGTCCACTAATGATTTTACTGTCGTCATTTGGATATTTCACGACAAAAAAGAATATTCCCCGACCAATCGAATATTATATAACAACTTGCGTACTTTGCAAAATTTATAAATATTACCCAAAACTATAACATTATATCAAATCCACACCATAATATTTAAAAAAAATTATTTCCAGAAAATTAAATATTTATTCATAAAATCTGGGGTCTCACAATTAAACTATAGTTTTAGAGATTTATTAAATTAAATAGGAATGAGTCTTTTAAAGCTAGTCAAACATAGCCTTAGTGGGAGTTGAGGACTATTAACCCATGATTGGGTAACTGACCATAACGCGTCAGATCCTTTCCTTTATTATTATACGTCTTCTTTTCTTTTCATTATCTGCTAAGTCTGGGAAAAATAAAACAGAAAGGGAAAGAGAGTTTGAGAATTAGGGAGATTAAAGGAGAAGAAGTGTGGAAATTGGGAGTTGTTAACTTGTTATCACCTTGTGTAATCCAAGCAGAGTAATCAAGGGTAATCTCCTCCTTCCCAAATTTTAAATTTACGTTGTTTAAGTTTTCACAAAAATGACTTCACGTTTTGTTAAAACACTATGAATGAGAAAAGGGTATGATTATAAGTTTGTGTATGTATTAAGAAGTATCATATCGAATATGATTATATATATATTATATAAACCAAATCGTCAGTTTCATAATATTATAACTTATGTTATGGCCTCAAAATTTACAGAGTATAGAAATATGGCCATATGGCCCTTATACGTGAATTTAATATGCCAAACATAAATTGTTTTGTAAAATTCACAATCATATGATTATGCATGCTAAAATGAAGAAAACAAAACTTGAATGGATGGATTTGGTGTTATAACGAATTCGTTGTGGTAATTTTTATGTTTTGTGTTCAAAACCTTCAAAAAACACCAAGAACAATAAATTATATGTGTTGATTCTGCAAATTATGTGTTTTAACATATTAAAATCATGCTAGAAGGGTTAAGTGGTGATCATATATGTATTACAGTGTTTGGGCATGTCTAATTTCGTGTAAAAATAAACTAATTGGAAGTTATGGTCATATTATGTGTTCTTCACAGAACGTATAATTTTACTTGTGATTGATTTTTGGCCTAATTTGGCTTTGTTATGTTTGTGAATTACGAAATCGAGTGCAGGTAACCCCACCCCCTGACATGCTACGTTACCAAACTAAATTACCATTTCCGTGAAAAAATAAAAAAATCAAAATCAAAATAAAAAAAAATATAAAAATAATAATAATAAATAAATAAATAAATATTTGATAAAAATTATTATTAAAATATTTATAAAATAAATTAAATATTTTAATTGAGATATTTATGGAATAAATAAATATTCGATGAAAATTATTATTAAAATATTTATAAAATAAATTAAATATTTTAATTGAGATATTTATGGAATAAAATAAATATTCGATGGAAATTATTATGAAATAATTTATTCGAGTGTAATAATAATAAGAGAATGAAAAAATTCTAATTTAATTAAGTAATTAAATTAGAAGGGTAATGATTTGTTAAATAAAGTGGAGTTTATATTAAATAATTAAGTGAAAATATAACTAATGAATGTCGTGAATACATATGGTATGTGTGTAGGATTTGTGGTGAACGGAAGTAGTAATCGTTTAGCCTACGCACGAGGCAAGTTTCCTAACTCTACTTGTTATCATTATTCAAGTTTATAAATTACACCGAGTAAATTCTCGTTATTATCAAATCAAGTTCAAATTGTTATATTGAAGATTATTTATCTTTTCAAAGTATGATTCTGTTATACAATACTTGTTCTATTGTATACCTCTTGAGATTGTTATTCAATTTAAATATCATTTATTGTTGAACCATATTAGACTAGTGAACCTTATTTGATTCGACTAGTCCATAGTTGATGAACGTTCTAAATTTCAGAACTCTTATTGATTTATCCAAACCAAACTTCCTTGGTGCGGACTCTAATGTCAAACTGAGATGAACAACCTTGTATAGGGATTACTTATGTGTTAGCGTTAAGATATTGTGCACAGTATGGTACTAAGGGTTGATCCCCCTAAGTACGAGTAGAAGAGTCCATAGTCTTATGACTGTTAAAGGTCTCAAGTATAACCCTTGATAACCTAGGACATAGTTCAAGGTCTTATGACCCTCAGAAATCTTTTAAATTCTTGTTATTCATTCTTGATTCAAAAGTTGAGCTTTTATTTCAGAAGTCTTTGATTCACTTGCATGTTATAATATATTGTTATTTCATTTTTATACATGTGGCCAATCATGCTCATTCTTGCGTAAAAATAACATTGCAGTTAAGAACGAAAGGTACGATGAGCCTTCTACTAGCAAAGGCAAGGGCAAAGCTAATAAGTGATGAAGACTTGTTATTTAATTTTAAGAATGTTATTGTTAAGACTTGATGTTGTTTAAGACTTATTATTTGTTTATGTTTCCGCACAGATGTTTAAGGTTAGTTTGACCTGGGATTGTATTTATTATTCAGATGTTGTAACCCCATAAGGGGAGGATTTATTTCTATCTATTGCATGGTTTGCATTTATTATGGGTAGATAGATAGATGATATTTGTACAGTGAACACCAAATTATGTGGAAATTTAAGTACCCGGATTTGTGGGTGTCACAATAGTTTAATGGTTTGGATAAGTTAAATTAATTTAGATTGTAGTATAGTCGTAACCTAAAGCTAGGCTAAACAATTCCTTTAGAGAGCGAAGGTATATACAAAACTGGCAACCGATCTAACTCACTGTGATGACAGTGTAGATGAGACGGGAACTTGTTTGTTGGTTATTTGTGGGAAACTACTCAGAGTACCATATGGACTACTAGCAGAGAAACGATGTGTGCTGAGTCCTAGAAGAGTTATAAGAAGAAGATAAGAATACAAATCATCAAAGATGATGAACGTATGAGTAAGACATCTCCGTATATCATAAAGCCGTAAACCGGTAAGGAAAGTTGGTGGCGTAAACTTAGGTTGAAAGAACGCGAACCCTAAGAAGTAAGGTTAAGTAAACCAATGCGTAAGTCAAGTATATGACTAATTGGTGTATGTGTTATTTCCTTATATGTTTTATAGGGATTGGAATGAGCCGTTTAACGTAAGCTATAGTTGTGCGTAAGGCAAGTTTCCTAACTTCATTCATATTCTAAATGAATGTTAGTTTCTTAAACTTCTTAGATGTTGAACATGAGAAGTTCTGTCTCTGTGAAAATGTGCGATATTTGTACAAGGTGGTAGAACGTATGAGGCCTTGTGCCACAATTTGAATACTTTGGTGTTTCTATGAGATGAACTGTTCTGTGATTGATTTGTTCAATAAGAGAATGTTCTGTTTATATATGAATCGTTATTGTTAAGTCTATGCTATTGATTCTAGCCAGACATAATGTGTATGAAAGAGGTAGAAGAATGGAAGTATTTCAAAGTGAATGTGACTAATGTTTTAAAATGATAGGAATCGAGATTATACCTATTATTCAAGCTGCTTCATAACCTTTGTTCAGTTATCAAAGTTCTAAAGGAATGTTTAAACTCTTGAAGTTGTTTATTCAACTGCTATGACTTGTTGGGCAATTAAATTCTCACACTTGCTTTAAATGAAAAACATTTTTAGCGTACGAGTAGAAGAACTTAAGGATCCCGTAAAGATTAAGCTGATCGGTATCCAGAAGAAGTGTCATTCATTAGAAGAATGAACGTGAAGATAAAGCGAAGACTTGTAATGTAGAATAGTTTAATTGAACTATAGAATAGTTTAATGAACTATTATGTATCCTTGGTGGCGGATGAAAGTAACTCGTGTAAGATGAAAAAAATAATGTAATTATCATTATTTGTAATGAACAAGGTTATAAGGTATTAGAACCTGGGAATTGAGAATGTATGTTATTATATTTAACTATATAATGATGTATGTTTGGAAAGAAGTGGGACCGTGATGTACGGAATCCGTGTATGAAGATAGACCGAATTTCGGGGCGTTACACAAACTGACTCTCTGGTTAATGAAAATCATGAAGAAATTACTCAATCTAGGAATCAGCTCTACGAACTTGTCCAAGGCATGAATCGTCTGTCAGAAGACATTCAAACCCTTGATGCTGACATAAAGGGGGAGAATCAAAGGGAAGGAGAGAAAGGCAAAGGAAGAGAAAAACAAATTGCTCAATCTTCAAGGAGTCCTCCTGTAATACCCGAAAAAAAATTAGATAATAAAAAATATATATTTTATTTTAAAACATATTAATTGGACTTTGTTATTTATTAGGTCAAACTAGTTCTTTAATTTGTGTGGGCTAATAAATATTAATAAGAGATGGGTAAATTAATTTAGTTCAATTTGGGCCTTAAAATTTATTTGGGTTTAATTTAATTAAATGTGGGTAATATTAATTTTATTATAATTAGGAGAATTAATAAGATAAATAATAAATAAATATATACTAAAACCTAATCAAACAGGAGATGCAAATCAGAAAGAAAAGAAGAAAAAAAAATGGCTGCGCAACAAAAAAAGAAGCGAACTGAAGGTATGTAAATTTGATTTTTGTACATTAATGTAATCAATAATTTTGGGGCAAAGAAGATCACATGTGTGGTGGAATTCGACTGAGACTTGGCACAATATTATTGTATATGTCTTTTGCTTTATTAAAGAAACTTGATGGTTCAGTTATGTCATATAGGTTGTCCAGTAGATGATATAGTGTCTAAGATGATTTCTTATATTATAATAATTACTATATTTGATATTGCCATCCTAATTCACGTGAATGTTAAAAAAAAATAGAATTTTAATTCAAGGCTTCGGTTATCAAGAAATGACTTATGATATATATATATATATATATAATAGTACTATAGTTTTGTTTCAGATATTATTATAATGGCCATGAGTTGTAAAAAAAATGATTTGAAGATAAATTATAATTTAATTTGGGTTGTCTTGTAAAAGTGATGTAATTAGAGAAATTAATTTCATATTAATATAAATTATAATTATTAAGTAACTTATAATTGTATTATTATTATTTTGGTGATTAGTTCGAACGGAGAGAATTTAAGGAGTTACAATTTGGAATATAATTTTGGGTGCTACATTGCTTAATCCAGGTACGGATTTCGTACTTTTTTCAGCGAGACTCATTTGTTTTTAATTTGTTCGTTTCGTTATTCGTTTTGAAATTTAGTATTGCCTCTCATAATCATTCCTTGTCAATTCATTGTGATAGTTTCGTTTGGCGTTCATAGTTGGAACTCATATTTGTACTCTTTAGACTAGTACAACATGTCTTAATTTATTTTGATATTTGTAGTAATGTGCATGTTAGTATTTTTGGGGACTTTGAGTTGACGATTCATTTCAGTTTAGCATGTACATATTAGAACCTCTTTGTGTTGATATTGTGTCGCATGTGTTGTGACATGGTATCCTTATTAGAATATACCATAGGGTATACCTGAGCTATAACCACCTGTGGGGGTACCACAGGCATGTCCTCTTGGCACCGAGGCATGACACCTTCCGTGGCTGTGTGATCAGTCCACGGCGTCTCCGTTTTGTGCTCCAGTGAGAGTTGGCCATTTGGTGTTTTGTTGTGGGAGGCGTATGGGTCGACCCTAGTTTTCTGTTCTGTTATGTTCTGTTCTGCGGAGTGGTGATGTTTATGCTAAACACGCCTTCCGATTTTATATACATTGGATTCGCGGTCCAATGTGTGTGACTTGCGTGTGTGCCATTATTTGACTTGCCTGTGTGGCAAGTATATTATTATTTATTCTGAGCTCGGTATGAAATAACACCCGGCCATTTGATTTAGCCTATTATTTTGTTGTGTTAGTTTTGTTCGTTTTGTTTCGGTTCATTTCGTCTCCTTTCATTTAATTGAGTTAGTTATTTCGGTTCATTAATTGTATTCTCTATCCGTACTGGGCATTTAGCTCATGCTGTATTTTTCTTCTGGCAGGTAATCAGGGGAATCAAGGGCAAGTGTGACGAGAGCTCCCTTCTATCCAATATTTTTGATATATTTTGTTAGGATATGATACATTGATTTATTTAGAGTTGTAATAGTTATTTCAGATTATGGTTTGAGCCAGTGTGGAATTTATTATGGTTTGTTCTAAGACATGTAATCAATTTGAGATTATTCTTTTGTGGATTAGAGTTTTGTTATTTATTCATTAGTTTTGTTGTGTTTTGAGTAACTTCTCTTTCTATTTCGGAAAGGGGGTGTTACAGAGTTGGTATCAGAGCCAGGTTCTTTCTTGTAGAAAACCTATTTAGGTTTGACCTGTGAGTTATGGGTAGACTTCTGGGTTAGGTTTCTATTTTGTTGATTTTCTGTTCAGCTATTATATCAGTTATATTTGAATTTATCCCTAATCTTCTTTATTTATAATCGTTATCTCTTTCTTAGATGGCTCGTAGATCCGCCAGAGTTGTTGGGAGGCGAGGTAACAATAGGGGAAGAGGTGAGGGTCAGCCCAATGAGCAACCTAATGATCAGATGAATGCTCAATTAGCTACCTTGGTGAATTAGGCGGTGAATCATACTTTACCTCAGTTGGTGGCACAGGTTGTACAGGCAATGCAACAGCCGCCACCAGAAATTCCTGAGCAAGGGAATCCAGGAAATAATGGTCAGCAAACAAATGTTGAAGAAGGGAATACAGATGGTCTTGATCAGCATGTGGTTCCGATGTATGTATGGTTGGAGAGGTTTCAAAAGCAGAAACCACATGCATTCAGTTCAGCTCTGACTCCAATTGATGTAGAGAATTGGATTGCTCACCTAGAGAAGATCTTTGATGTGCTGGGGTGCTCGGATAATCAGAAAGTGTTTCTAGCTGCTTACAAGTTGGAAGGGGATGCGCAAAGGTGGTAGAAAGCATTGAAAACAACAAAGGGTGATGTTTATGTTGAGGCACTTAGCTGGGCAGAGTTTTGTGAGGTATTTTATCAGCAGTACTTCCCAGCTGCTGATAAAGAGGCCTATGCTAGAGAGTATCTGTCTATTCGGCAGAAAGATGATGAGTCCATCATGAATTTCATGACGAGGTTTACTAGGTTGGCAGGCTTTGCAGGAACTTCTGCAGGGACTGCAGCAGAACAAGCGTAGAAGTTCAAGTGGCGGATTCATTGTAGGTATCACGACATCTTATTAACAATAAGTTTACTGAGCGTGTCGTGATGGCCCAATCGCCAAGAATATTGAGATTGAGCGACAGGACTTTCGGTCTTCTAAACCGGAGGGGAGTCGAAAGAGGGACAGAGATGACCAGCAGGGTCAAACTTCAGTTCAGTATGGGAGAAGTCAAGGTGGTCAATGGAATAGGAACCGTGGTGGTCAATAGGGGCAGTTGCGTGGCCAGAATCAAAACAGCGGTTATCAGCAAATGCCTCAGCAAGGGCAGAATCGTGAGCTTCAACTACCTTCGTATGGTCAGAATCGTTCGCAGTGGAAGAATCGTCAGCAGGGACAGAATCAGGGTCGTTATCCAGGACCAGCTGGTGGGGGTAACCCAAACCTTATTTCGATAGCTCCTTGTACTACTTGTGGGGTTAATCATCCGGGGAGGCAGTGCCACAGACTCACAGGTGCATGCTTTTTATGTGGACAGATAGGTCATATGGCTAGAGATTGTACCGGGCCACGTGGAAATGGTGGAGGTGGCGATAATGGTGGTAATGGAGGTCAGCGTCAGGGTGGTCGAGTGTTTGCCTTGACGTATAATCGGTGCGTGAGTGCACCAGTCTTTATTTTAGCACTCTTTTAGTTGGCAATCGTGAGGCTTCTATTTTATTTGATACGGGTTCTACTCATTCTGTTGTTGCTCAGTCTTTTGTTCGGCACCTGGGTGTGCCCTCTCAGTCTTTAGAATTTGTTATGTCTATTGCTACCCCGATGGGGACTTCTGTTGTTATTTCTGATTTGTATCGAGGGTGTCCGATCAGTTTTGGGGATAAGATTCGTAGGGCTAATATTCTTTCGATGAGTATGCATGATTTTGATGTCATTCTTGGGATGGACTGGTTGGATAAACATCAGGCCACTATCGATTGTCAGGCGAAGAAAGTTATATTTGGAGATATGAAGTCTCCAGAATTCGTGTTTCAAGGTTCACAACCAAGTAAGGTGGTGAAGTTGATTTCAGCTTTAAAGGCTGGAAAGTTGGTGGCAAAGGGTTGTGAGGGGTATTTGACATTTGTGAAGGATACCTCTAAGGGTGAGTCCCGTATTGAGGATGTTCCAATTGTTTGTGATTTTTTCGATGTATTTCCTGAGGAGTTGTCAGGGTTGCCACCACAGTGGGAAGTGGAGTTTTTTATTTAGCTTGTTCTTGGTGCGGAGCCTATCTCTAAGGCGCCGTATCAGATGGCACCATTGGAGTTACAGGAATTGAAGAAGCAGTTGCAAGAACTGTTAGATCATGGTGTGATTCGGCCGAGTGTTTCGTCGTGGGGTGCTCCAGTTTTGTTTGTGAAGAAGAAGGATGGGTCTATGAGGCTGTGCATAGACTACAGGGAATTGAACAAGATTACCATCAGGAATCGGTATCCATTACCGAGGATTGATGACTTGTTTGACCAACTTCAGGGGGCAAAATATTTTTCGAAGATAGAGTTGAGGTCGGGTTATCATCAGTTGAGGGTGAGGGATGAGGATATCCCTAAGACTGCCTTTCACACTCGCTATGGGCATTACGAGTTTTTGGTGATGCCATTCGGGTTGACTAACGCTCCGGCAGTGTTTATGGATTTGATGAATCGAGTGTTCAGGGAGTACTTGGACCAATTTGTCATTGTCTTTATTGATGACATTTTGGTTTACTCCAAGTCTAAGGAAGAGCATGAGGAGCATCTTCGCACAGTGTTGGGGATTTTGCACAAATAGAAGTTGTATGCTAAATTCTCTAAATGCGAGTTTTGGTTGGAGCAGGTGGCATTTTTGGGCCACGTTGTTTCTGCTGAGGGCATTAAGGTGAATCCTGCGAAGGCTGAAGCTATCACTAAATGGCCGAGACCTACTATAGTGACAGAGATTAGGAGTTTCTTGGGTTTGGCAGGGTATTATAGGCGGTTTGTGGAAGGGTTTTCCTTGCTTGCCTTGCCATTGACTCAGTTGATGAGAAAGGGCGTCAAGTTTGTGTGGAATGAGGAGCGTGAAAAGAGTTTTGAGGAATTAAAGAAATGACTTGTGACAGCTCCTATACTTGCATTGCCGTCGGGGACAGGAGGTTATCAAATTTATAGCGATGCTTCTAAGAAAGGTTTGGGGTGTGTCTTAATGCAACACGGTAAGGTGATTGCTTATGCTTCTAGGGCAACTTAAACCTTATGAGGTGAACTACCCTACACATGATTTGGAGTTGGCAGCGGTGATCTTTTCCTTAAAGATTTAGAGGCATTATTTGTATGGAGAGACTTGTGATATCTTCACCGATCATAAAATTCTTAAATACATTTTCACTAAGAAGGAGCTCAATATGAGGCAGAGGCGTTGGTTGGAGCTTCTAAAGGATTATGATGCTAGAATTCAGTATCACCCGGGGAAGGCAAATGTGGTTGCAGATGCTCTTAGCTGAAAGAGTTCTGGGAGTGTAGCAGCCCTTATTACACAACCTCAGCTTATTTCGGATATGGAGCGGCTAGAGTTGGAGTTGTATGTGCAAGGTTCAGATGGGCATTTGGCGGGTATGAGAGTTGAGCCCTCTCTTATCTCGCGGGTCAAAGAAGCTCAAAAGGAAGATGGGGAATTGTGGAGTATGGTGCAGGATTTGGAGGATGGCAAGCAGTTTGAGTTTTGTATTGATGATCACGGTGTGATTTGGTTGGGTGAACGGTTGTGTGTACTATCGGATCCAATCATTTGAGAGGCTGTGTTGGGTGAGGCTCATAGTTCGCCATTTTCTATTCATCCAGGTTCTACAAAAATGTATAGGGATTTGAAGAAGAATTTTTGGTGGAATGGGATGAAATGAGACATGGCTGAATATGCTGGGAAGTGTCTTACTTGTCAACAAGTGAAGATAAAACATTAACGAGCTAGTGGTTTGCTGCAACAGTTAGACATTCCAGTGTGGAAGTGGGAAGATATCATGATGGATTTTGTGACTGGTTTGCCGAAGACTTTATGGAAGAATGAAGCCATTTGGGTAGTGGTGGATCGACTGACCAAATCGGCACACTTTTTGGCTATCCATGAGGGATACTCGGTGGATAGGTTGGCACAAATCTTTCAGCAGGAGATTGTTAGACTTCATGGTACTCTAGTGCCTATTGTTTCAGATCGGGACCCACTATTCACTTCACGGTTTTGGAAAGGGTTTCAACGAGCTTGGGGCACTCGGCTCAACTTTAGTACTTCTTTCCATCCGCAAACAGATGGGTAATCCGAGAGGACTATTCAGACATTAGAGGGCATGTTGAGGTCTTGTGCACTTGAGTGGTCGGGTAATTGGGATGATTATTTGAGCCTAGTTGAGTTTGCTTACAACAACAGCTGGCATGCAAGTATTGGAATGGCTCCTTTTGAGGCACTGTATGGTAGAAAGTGTCGGGCACCAACTTGTTGGGATGAGGTTGGCGAAAGGGCCATAGAAGGGCCTGAGTTAGTTCAAATCACTACGAAAAAGGTAGCGGTGGCTAAAGAGAAATTGAATTCGGCTCGATCACGGTAGAAGTGTTATGCTGATAAGCATAGGAGAACTTTAGAATTTGAATCTGGTGAACATGTGTTTCTAAAAGTTTCTCCTTGGAAAGGCATTCGGCGATTTGGGTTGAAAGGGAAACTTAGTCCACGTTATATCGGTCCATTTGAGATTTTAGAGAGGGTTGGTGAGGTTGTATATCGGTTAGCTTTGCCTCCACAGCTAGCTCATGTGCATAATGTGTTTCATGTGTCAGTGTTGAGAAGTTATCATTATCATCCATTGCATGTGGTGCAATATCCATTTGAAAAGATTCGGGAGGATCTTACTTGTGAGGAGAAAGCTGAGGCGATTTTGGATCGTCGAGAAAGAATTATGAGGAGGAAGACTATTTCGTTTGTTAAGGTTTTGTGGAGGAATCATTCGGAGCGGGAGGCTACTTGGGAGATGGAGAAGTCTATTCGAGCGGAATATCCGCATCTCTTTGATAATTAGGTACGTTCATTCTTTTGATTTCGGGGACGGAATTCTTTTTAAGGGGTAGGTGATGTAATACTCGGAAAAAAAAAATATTTTATTTTAAAACATATTAATTGGACTTTGTTATTTATTGGGTCAAACTAGTTATTTAATTTGTGTGGGCTAATAAATATTAATAAGAGATGGGTAAATTAATTTAGTTCAATTTGGGCCTTAAAATTTATTTGGGTTTAATTTAATTAAATGTGGTTAATATTAATTTAATTATAATTAGGAGAATTAATAAGATAAATAATAAATATATACTAAAACCTAATCAAACATGAGATGCAAATCAGAAAGAAAAGAAGAAAAAAAAAACGGCTGCGCAACAGAAAAACAAGTGAACTGAAGGTATGTAAATTTGATTTCTGTATATTAATGTAATCAATTATTTTGGGGCAAAGAAGATCACATGCGTGGCGGAATTCGACTGAGACTTGGCACAATATTATTGTATATGTCTTTTGCTTTATTAAAGAAACTTGATGGTTCAGTTATGTCATATGGTTTGTGTGACTCCCCCAAAATAGGTATACATCACCCATCTTGAGTCGTCAAATACATGGTACAAAATTCAAATACAATCTTAAATATACAACATGTGCTGTGAGTTTTAATACAAACATTATCTTCTAGACAATATTAAAACTCAAAATAAGTCCTCAATACATTTATTAACACACTATTTCACAGAATAGTGAGGACTACTAATGCTATCCTCTGAACCGTCACTCCGTTCCCCGACTAGTCCCTGCTACGTTCTCATTTCCTGAAGAGAACAGTGAAAGAAAGGGTGAGCTCAACTAACCCAGTAAGAAATATTATGACTAAGAAAAAGTAAAATAAATTATCTTTAGTCTTCAATAGTGTTAAACTGATACAATATAACAAACATCAAGTTTAACTGCAGCGGAACAAGCAATCCATTAAAAGAGTCAAGTAGAAAATAAAATCGACTATCTTTTATGATTTAAAAGGTTTTTCATCACTTTTATCGCTGAGACTCAGCTTAATAAATAATCCACATCATTGAATCACCCCTGCACTATGGCCAAGGATATTCTTTAGTATCACGACCACAATTTATCCATGCACTACGGGCCAAGGATATTCGTGTATTCATTAATGGTCATGATCATGCCAACAACTGTCCATCAATGCACTACGGCCAATGAGGATTTTTACCACATCATTTGTAACATTACGGTCTTGATTATACCGAATAATCCTCAGTCATAATCATACCAAGTCCATCTATGCACTCTGAACCGAGATGACTTTCAACATATTATAAACATGAGGATGATGACAATTCAATAAAACAAGTTCAAGAATAAATTTTAAAGATTTATAAGTTAATTCATCCTCAACTCAATAACGCCCAAATTGTCAACATGATACTGCTTTGTGGAGTAAAATTCAAGAATGCTCAGAAGAATATTTCCATGAAAAGATACTGGATGAAGCGCAAATATCAAGGATATGCCACTAATTTCATGGAATATAGAAGTTAAAACTTTAACCAACTGAGTATAATAAAGAATGGAATAACAAAAGAAATCACCAGGCATGTGCTAGATCGCACAGACAGGTTATTCCAACAGAATAATAAATAACGGAACCAGGTCATGCATAAACGTACAGACAGGATGTTCCAATAGAATGATAAATAATGGAACCAAATCATGCGTAAAGCACAAACAGGATGTTCCAACAGAATAATAAAAAACAAAACCAGGTCATGCGTAAAGCACAGACAGGATGTTCCAACAGAATAATAAAGAACGGAATAATAACATAAATCACCATGCATGCGGTATTTAGACATGAGCGAGTTATTCAACATAATGATAAATAATGGAATAATGTAAGAATTTCACCAAGTATAGGGTAGCTCGCGTATATAGGTTATTCAATGAAATAATAAAGAATGGAATAACATAAGTTCTCTTCATGAATACAAAAGAAATAATACCCCCTACCTTAGAAAGAAGAGTACTGGATATAGAAGTAGTGAAGTAGCAGAACACTTTTCTTCTTTCTCTCTATTGTTTCTCTCTCTAGAGTTTCAGTGAATTCGTAAGAAATAATGAAGGAATGAGCTTCTATTTATAGAAGAATGGACTGCATAGTAACTAATTCATGAATGGTCCAGCTTGATTTGCTTTAAACGGACGGTCCAGATTTAAAACAAAATCTTTTAAATAAAATATAATATATTCTATTTATAATCTAATAAAACGAATAACTTTATAAAAGTATTCTGTTTTATATAAAAACATTTGACTATGCAAAACACTATGTAGGCATTATGCAACACTATGCATAATAAAATATAATATATTCTAATTATTGTCTAATAAAACAAATAACTTTATAAAAGTATTATGTTTTATATAAAAAGATTTTACTATGCAGAACACTATGCAACAATTACTATAGCAATAATTGAACAATATTGAGTGACTTCTCACGTAAGCATCAATAATCAATACCGTGTGCTACTATGCAACCACGCGTATTCATCGTACTTTTTTAACGCCGGTGTTTCAATAGTTAACAGTAAAACTTGGTAGTTATTTTCATAAAGTATTTTTGTCATTTTCCCAATCCGACAAAAATTCCGTTGTAGGTCCACTAATGATTGTCTTGGTTATACCTAATATTCCTCGCTAAAAGGAATATTCCCCAGGCAATCGAATATTATATAATAACTTATGTACTTTGCAAAATTTATAAATATTACCCATAACTATAACATTATATCAAATTTACTCCATAAAATTCAAAAATAATATTTATAGAAAATTCATCTTTATTTATAAAAGTTGGGGTCTTACAGGTTTGTCTAGGAGATGATATAGTGTATAAGATGATTTCTTATATTATAATAATTACTATATTTGATATTGCCATCTTAATTCACGTGAATGTTAAAAAAAATAGAATTGAATTCAAGGCTTGGGTTATCAAAAAATGACTTATGATATATATATATATATATATATATATATATATATATATATATAATAATACTATAGTTTTGTTTTAGATATTATTATAATGGCCATGAGTTGTAAAAAAAATGATTTGAAGATAAATTATAATTTAATTTGGGTTGTCTTGTAAAATTGATGTAATTAGAGAAATTAATTTCATATTAATATAAATTATAATTATTAAGTAACTTATAATTGTATTATTATTATTTTGGTGATTAGTTCGAACGGAGAGAATTTAAGGAGTTACAATTTGGAATATAATTTCGGGTGTTACATTGCTTAATCCAGGTACGGATTCCGTACTTTTTTCAGCGAGACTCATTTGTTTTTAATTTGTTCGTTCTGTTATTCGTTTCAAAATTTAGCATTGCCTCTCATAATCATTCCTTGTCAATTCATTGTGATAGTTTCGTTTGGCGTTCATAGTTGGAACTCATATTTATACTCTTTAGACTAGTACAACATGTCTAAATTTATTTTGATATTTATAGTAATGTGCATGTTAGTATTTTTGGGGACTTTGAGTTGACGATTCATTTCAGTTTAGCATGTACATATTAGAACCTCTTTGTGTTGATATTGTGTCGCATGTGTTGTGACATGGTATCCTTGTTAGAATATACCATAGGGTATACCGAGCTATAACCACAATAAGGTACCATGAGCATGTCCTCTTAACACCGAGGCATGACACCTTAGTGGTACAATGATCATCCACGGCGTCTCCGTTGTGCTCCATTGGGAGTTGGCCATTTGGTGTTTTATTGTGGGAGGCGTGGGGGTGAACCCTAGTTTTCTGCTACATTATGTTACATTACGGGAGTGGTGATGTTTATGCTAAACACGCCTTAGATTTTACATACATTGGATTCGCGATCGATGTGCGTGACTTCTTGATGTGTGGCATTATTTGAGTTGCCTGTGTGGCAAAGTATATTATTATTTATTCTGAGCTCGGTATGAAATAACACCCAGCCATTTGATTCAGCCTATTATTTCTTTGTGTTAGTTTTGTTCGTTTTGTTCTGGTTCGTTTCGTCTACTTTCATTTAATTGAGTTAGTTATTTTGGTTCATTAATTGTATTCTATATCCGTACTGGGCATTTGACTCATGCTGTGTTTTTCTTCCGACAGGTAATCAGGGGAATCAAGGGCAAGTGTGACGAGAGCTCCTTTATATCCAATAGTTTTGATATATTTTGTTAGGATATGATACATTGATTTATTTAGAGTTGTAATAGTTATTTCAGATTGTGGTTTGAGCTAGTGTGGCATTTATTATGGTTTGTTCTAAGACATGTAATCAATTTGAGATTATTCTTTTGTGGATTAGAGTTTTGTTATTTATTTATTAGTTTTGTTGTGTTTTGAGTAACCTCTCTTTCTATTTCGGAAAGGGGGTGTTACACCTCCAATAAGACAACCTCGCTATCAGACTCCACGACCTGAACACCTGCAGCGCCAACCAATTCTCATGGCGCAACCGCTAAGGAGTAAAGGGTCATCTCCTAGCTCACAAGGGGTAACCACTACTGACTTGAACATGCCGATTGGAGACCCTACCTTTATGAACAGACATAATCATGGAGAATGGCTAAGTCAAGGCAAGATGGAAGATATTGCATGGAGAGATGAAGCCAACAGGAGAAGGAGAGCTACAGAGCATGTCAACCTCCAAAAAGGGGTTAAATACACTTTTTCCCACTCTACTAGGGGTCGATTTACAAATACATCATTGAACTGAATTTTTTTACAATCGAGTTAGTGAACTACAAATATTTATCAAATCGTTACAAATTCCATTAAATGACTTTGACTTTTAACAAAAAATACACATGTATGCCACGTAGGAGAGAGAAAATTGATGTGGTCAATTGTAGAGGAAAGAGAAAGCTGATATGATTTTTGACTAGGAAAGAGAAAAAAAAGTTAATTCATCAAATGTTTGGATAGATCTAAAATACAAATAATTTTTATTATAATTTTAATTTTAAAATTATACAAAATTTAAATTTTATAATTTAATTTAATTTAATTTAAGAAATAACTATTTTTATTAAAAAAAAAAAATCAAACTGTGTTGTTGTGACGGAGAATGAAAGAGAGAACGTTGTTTAGTTTTTTTTAATAAAAATAATAATTATTATTTTTTTATTAAAAATGCGTTTTTTAAATAAAAAATTTAAAAAAAGTGTTTTTTATAAAATAAATAAAAAGCTGCAGCTTTTTTTTAAAATATATAATTTTTTTTAAAAAAAAGTGCACTTTTTTATAAAAATAAAATAAAAATGCGATTTTTGAAAGAAAATAAAAAAACGCAGCTTTTTTATATAAAATAAAATAAAATGCATTTTTTTAAAAAAAATAAAAAAACGCAGCTTTTTTAAAAATTATTTAAAAGCGCTTAGCTTTTTTTAATAAAAAAACTCAGATTTTTTATAAAAATAAAATAAAAACACGCTTTTTTTAATAAAAATAAAAAACTTTTATATACTAATATAGTTTATTATTAAATTATTTAATTAATATTTTTTTATTAATCTAATTATTTGTTATTTTAAAAAAAGAGAATTCAAACTTAAAATTAAAAAATTTAATTATTTTTATTAATTAATATATTTATTTTATTAATTTAATTATTTGTTATTTAAAAAAGAGAAAATTCAAGTTTGAAAATCAACAAAATTTAAACTAAAGTTATTTTTTTATTATTATTAAAAACAAATCCACGGTGGGTCTTATATTACACATAAGCATTGCCATGTAGACTTTCCGTTAACTTTTAACATTTTTAAACAGAAATTTTAATTTTTGTAAAAAAATTATAGTTCAATGAATTGACTGTAAAAAAATTCAGTCCAGTGATGTATTTGTAAACAGAGGTCGAGTAGAGTGGGGAAATGTGTATTTAACCCCTCCAAAAAATAAAAGGCAAAAAAGATCGAGATAAGTTGAAATTTACTTCTTATTGATGTAACTAAGCTATAATGTAATATCTGCTTTACAACATCAATAAATTCATGCTTATTCTCTAGAGATTTCAGTTGCTCACTGAAACACTAAGTCATATTTACTTTCTTGCATCCTGCATTTAGAAATTGATGATTATGATACAAATCTCCTTGGTTATGTCAACATCAAATATGGGGAGATTGTTGGGAATTGCATATTGAAATTAGATGTTAAAGTAAATAAACATGCTTGTGTGTAAAGTCCTTCAAAGAACATATGTACAAGGACTTAGGTGAAAGATCAAAGTTGTTAGGTTGATCTATGCTTTATGTTTATCATTGTGTAAATGAATGTATAAAAGAAGAGATCAAAGCTGTTAGGTTGATCTACTTTGAGATGTAATAGATAGACATCAACAGAATCATAGTCTGTCGAGTCAGCATAAGGATTACAAAAGAAAGAATTGTAGAGTATCGAGAAAGTTGCTATAGAATCGTAGTCTGCTTTGGAGGGCCTCATTCAGAATCATAGAGTGGTCCAAGCGTCTGCCTAGCCAAGTCAAGAATCGTAGTCTGCTCTCGGAAGCGTAGAGTCTGCAAAAACAAGCAAGTCAAGGATTGTAGTCTACCAGTGTTTAAGAGAAATCGTAGTGTTCTCCTCTATCAGTCTGAATCAAGCACGAATGTGACAAGACACCACGATCATGATCGTAGTGTATCTCCTGTCAGCATCAAAAGCATCAAGCCTTGTCCATTAGCTGAAGAATAAAATAGTACAAATGAAGAATCGATTATAGACGTTGAGACTTTTGGGAATCCCAATGTTCATCCTTAGTATGTATTGAAGAAGTGTATTAAAGAAGCTAAGGAAAAGGATTGCATGCCTGCTGAAAAGTTTTTTTAGTGTTAGGTGAGATAGCCGTCTCATAATCGTGTCGATGGAGTCGACGGGGCAATTTGAGCGATAAAATTTCCGTAAAGTCACCATTAGTGCTCAAAAATGTCTAATGCATTTAATGCTTCGACGGACACCTTCAAACGGACATATTTCAAAAGCTCCTTTATATAAAAATCATCAGACAAAGATATAGATAAGCAAGTACACAACAAAAACTGAAGAACACTCAACGCTCAACTCTATGATCAAGAGAGAAAACTTGCTCAGCTACTCAGTTCTTTTGAACATATGCTTAACAGCAACTGAGTAGCACTACCCAAGAACTCAACTCTCATTAAGTGTATTCCAAGTCTGCTAGGCTTGAAGAGTTCTAAGTGAACTAAGAAGTTCCAAGATTGCTGGTCTTAAAGGAATCTAAGTGATTCAAAGTTTGTAAAGATATCCTTAGTGGATTTTCTAGTCGAGGAATAGAAGAGTGAACTAAGAGCTTTGAGTGCTTTGAACCACTTAAAAACGATGTATCTTTTATATTCTTGCTATAACTGCTTATCTAACTTGGTTTATCTTAAAAGGGGAACAAACAAATCTTATATTCCACTGTGGTTAATTTATTAACAAATCTGACAAGTAATTTTGAAAAGAGTAAATATTTAAAATATCTATTCAACCCCCCCTTCTAGATAACTATTATACCTCTAAGAACTAACAGCTTGGACTTGATTAATATCTCTGAATGTTAGTTTGGAGGATGTCCCCCCAAGACCGGTTAGGATAAGTGACTTATCTTCTGAATGGGCAAGGTTATTCGTCAAGATGGAGATTTGTTGGAACTTGTGACTCATAACATAGAAGCTACTGAAAAAGGCTAGTGCGGAGCAGAACGAGGGGAGAAAAACCAGAAAGATGCAGTATAGAGTTTACATATGTATGGCGCGAGGTCTTGTTGGTGTAAGATCGGGAGTGGCACGGGTGCTAGGATTGATCTGAGTTACGCTTATGTGGTGTGGGGGCGGCAACGATAATGACTTGAAGCGGCGTACGCGTCGATTATCATGACTAAAGTTTAATGATATATTTTTTTGGAAGGACATTATGGGTATTTAAGCCATAATGTGAAGTAGGGTTAGAATAGAATTAATGGCTATAAATACTATTTATTGTAAAGCCCTATGTAACTGAAATCATCTATAAAATAACAAGCCGCCTGTGGAGTACCCAAATTGGGGACCTTGTAAATCTCTGTGTTAATTCTCTATTGTCGTGTGCGTGTGTGTGATCCTAATTCTACATTTTTTAAGAAGTTCAAGATCAGGCACAAGAAGTTCATGAATCATGGTAAATATGAGAAACATTTGAAGAGGTAAAAGAAGAAGAAAAAGAAAAGGGGGAGGTGATCAAAGAAATTGAATTGAGAAGAAAAATTGTCAATGGTGGAGATCTTGTTGAAATTATGAAAAGAGAAAAAAAGATTGTTGATTAAAACTATATGTTCAGAAATTTAAAGGAGAATGAGAAAACTATTTTGAGTGTCAAAATTTATTTGGGATTTATAATGGTAAATTTTGTGGAAAACATTGAATATGTTAACATGGAAAAGTATTTTGATCAAAAATAGTTTCTTGCGTTTGAAAGAATCCGAAGATCAAAATATTTTACGACATTATGAAGAATAAATTAGGTTTATGAAAGCCTTGTAGGCAAATAAACCAAATTAATAAATGTTTACTAGAATGTTCATAAATTGTCTTAATTAGTATTTATAGTACTATATGAATGGGTGAGTGTCTAAGTACATGATGCATGTATTTACATGAATGCAAGGGCGGATCTAGACACTTGGTTCAGTGGGGTCATTTTTAAAAAAATAATATTCTCATATAAACTTAAAAATAAAATAAATCTCAAAACTAAATAATACTTAATATTAATTACAACTACATTTTTTAAGACTTCATTGTTTGAAATTGTTGCATGATAGCCTTATTTTTAATAACTACAAAAATATCATGTTTAATGTACATTAGTAAAGAATCATTCATCCACTCATCTATAAATAATTTTTCTTTAATGGGTCGATGTTCTTACAAAAATATCAAGATAGCATCATTTTCAATAGTGGTAAGAATCCATAAGTAAATAATTAATTTATGAAATTACCAAAAAGAACTATAAATAAATAAATAAAAAATTACGATATAGAATATTTCTTTGATGGGTCTACGTTATGATTGAAGACTAAAAGATTAGACGAAAGAGGCAAAATGGGTACAAGTTTAAGAAATTTAGTAACTATTTAACTTAAAATTTTTATATTTTTACTAAACACTAAAAAACTAAAAAAATTAAAAAAAAATTTATTTCCATTTTCAAAGTTATCTTGTCAATTAAAAGGTCCGTTAGAGCTGGTACATGCTGACATTTGGGGACCTTCTCGAACTCCTTCTCTCAATAATAAAACATACTTTATTCTGTTTGTTGATGAATTTACAAGGATGATGTGGGTGTGTTTTTTGGAGCAAAAATCGCAGGCATTCTCAACATGTCTATAGTTCAAAGCACTAGTAGAAAGGTAAAGTGGTTGTCAAATGAAGACTTTAAGAACTTTCATACCTTTCATGAATTATTGCAAGGATAATGGCATCCAATAGTAGCTAACTGTTTGGCGCACCCCCGAATAAAATGGAGTTATGAAAAGAAAAAAATCAAAATATTGTGGAAATGTCCATTAACATATTAAAAGGAAAAGGAGTACTGAAGAAATTGTAGGCAGAAGAGGTAAATACTATTATCTATTTTTAAATAGATCACCAAAAGTTGTTCGTAATAAAATTCCATTTGAAGCTTGGAATCATCGGAAGCCACTTGTGGATAATTTTAAAGTATTTGGCTGTGTTTCTTATTCAACAATTCTCTCTCAAAATAGGGACAAATTTAATGTGAAGGTAAAGAAATTGATATTTATTTGTTATAGCGATGAATTTAAAGGATATCAACTTCTAAACCCAAAATCGAACAAGCTAGTAACTTCTAGAGATATAATATTTGATTAGATGGATACATGGGGCTGAAAAAAATAATTTGACATCAAGTTGCAATGAATTTTTTGAACCATTAGCACTTCAAGAAGACAATTCTCAAGAAAGCTCCTCTCAATGTCCAACAAACTCACCGCCATCAATAAGTACACCACCAACAAATACATTTGATTATGGAGTTATGTTTTAGATTCTCCACCAAAGAATTTCTGCTCTCTGCAAGAGATTCTCGATTCATGTGATGTTGCACTTTCAGCTTTTGAGCCGCAAAATTTTAAAAGCAAGTAAACAAGAAGTATTGGTGAAAGCAACGCACGAAGAAATCTCAATGATTCGAAAGAACAATATATGGGAGCTTACTGATTTCACAAAAGGAAAATAGGCAATCAGACTTAACTGGATCTTTAAAAGCAAGTTTAACGAAGATGGTTTCAATCACAAACACAAAGCTCGACCGTAGCGAAAGGATACTCTTAACAGCCTGGAGTAGATTTTACAGAAAAGTTTGCTCCAGTTGTTCGTATAGAGACTATACGGACTGTTCTTGCAATTTTAGCCCAATTAGAACTAGATGTGTTTCATTTGGACTGAAATCTGCATTTTTTAAATGGAGAATTAGCTTAGAAAGTTTATGTGGAGCAACCTCAAGGGTTAGTGGTACAAGAAAATGAAGATAAAGTTTATCGACTTTAGAAAACATTATATAGGTTAAAGCAAGCTCTTAGAGAGTGGAATAGCAAGATTGATGGCTATTTTTGTCAAAATGGATTCCAAAGAAGTATAAATGAACCGTCGCTTTATGTGACGAAGGAAGGTGCAAAAGATTTTTTCATTGTTTGTTTATATGTTGATGATTTAATTTATATGGGCACAAAAAGGGAGATGGTTGAGAAATTCAAAAGGAGGATGTTGGAGAGCTTTGAAATAACTAACATGGAATTAATGAAATATTTTCTTGGGATCCAAGTGAAGGAGTCGAAAGGAAAAATTTTCATTTCTCAAGAAAAATATCTTGATGATCAGCTCAAAAGATTTCACATGGAAAATTGTAAACCAGTCAATACGCCCATGGTTTTGAATGAAAAAATATAGCAAAATGATGGTAGTAAAATTGTGGATGGAAAGATGTATAGAAGCTTGGTTGGCTCCTTTATTTATTTTACTTATATAAGGCCAAGTATCATGCACATTGTAAGTTATGTGTCCAGATTGATGAATGAACCAAGTAATTTACATTATGCTGCACTAAAGAGAATTCTTCAATACCTTCGAGGTACTAAAAATATTGGCATCAAATATGAAAAAGAATTGGACAATAACTTAGTTAGTTATACGGACAGTGCCTGAACTGGTTCACTTGATGATCGAAAGAGCACCTCTAGATATATATTTTTCCTTAGATCAAAGATAATATCATGGAAGTTCAAGAAAGAAAAAATTAGTTGCATTGTCATTTGTTGAAGTAGAATATTTAGCCACTACTAAAGCAGGTTGTGAAGCTGTTTGACTAATAAGAATTCTACTAGATTTGCAGCAAAATGTTCATGAGCCTATGATAATCTACTGTGAAAACATGTCAGCCATCACAATGACCAAAAAAATCATATTTTTCATGCAAGGTTGAAGCACATTGATTTGAGACACCATTTTATTTGAGATTTGGTTAGTGAATGAGAAGTTTACTTAGAGTTCATCAACACCATTGAACAACCTACAGATATCTTCACAAAGTCTGTTGGTCTTGAAAAACTTATGAAGTTCAAGAAGCAACTTAAAATTACAAATTAAGAGGGGATGTTGAAAAGTAATTTGAAATTTTCAAATTCAATATGTTTGTTGGGTTTTACATATTATTACTTGGTTTTTTCTCAAGTGTTTCATATTCCAAAAAGCCTTATTAAAGCAGCTGCAGATTATTCTAGAGCTTGTAGCCAACTATAAATACATGCCATGTATGTTTTTTCATGTATGGAATTTCAAGATAAATTAATAGAAAGTGCAAGAGCAACAACTCTGCAATTTACCTCTAATAATCAATTTTCTAGTAAAAAAAATTAGTTCAGCCCAACATTCTTTCTTCAAGCAGTTTTTCATTTATTTGCCCCAACACATTTTCTTATCAAGAGAGATGATTGTGCTTAATAATTGATAAAAAGAAATATTGTACTAGACATCTAATTTTTTGTCCCCATATGCTACCTTTATAACTCTTTACCATAAACTGTAGTATTTGAGATGGGGCCACTAGAGATGTATTAATAAGTGTATGCAACATACCTGATTGACTTGATCAAGCTTGCTAATAATATTGAGACGTACGCCCAAAAATTCATCCTTTAGAAGTAAAAGAAATATTGGAAGAAGTTGTTCAATTGTTGCGTGATAGGTAGTTTTATATCTACCTATTTTATATCAATTGAATTTAATTTGTGTTTAAACTCTTGCATTTTAGTAGATTTTCATGTACTTTTAGTTTCTTTTGCAGATTGCATGTTTGAGACTTTCCTGGTGACTTTTGAAGTAAAAGTGCATGTGTTGATGTTCTAAGGGACAATCAATGAGGTGATGGTATATGGAGTGTAGCGGCGAGAGATGAATCAGAATCGATTATCTAGTGCATAAGACAACCACGCCTGAATTTGGCCTTAGGTGCGGTAGCATTATTACTACTCTTTTTATCGAGAATCTTTATGACCTGAATCGCCCCATTTAGCCTTGTGGGTGGCGCAAATTTCTTGGCCTGATCTCGAATCTCGTGATTGACTTTTAATTATTTTGACTATTCGGATGGGCAAAGAAGGACTCCTGAATTATTCTATATATGGCTTATTTACAATTTGTAATAGGGGAGGCTAGTTTTAGAACTCCATTAAATCCCTCTTGGGATAGATTTCTGTTAATTTTTCTTTACTTTCTCTCTTAGATTAGAAACCTTAGATTAGCTAAGAACTAAAGATTGAAGCTATTAATTATCAATGGAAGTTCAGATTGGAAGCAAAAGAATACATATTTGTTTATCTCAATTCTAAATCCTCTTCTTTTTATATTTTGTATTTTTGAATGCGTAATCAATTGTGGATGATGGATTTTAGTTCAGTTATGAATTAAATTCTATTTTGAGATTACTATTGATCTTATTGTGTAGTTTTCTTTAATATACTTATGTGTTGGTCTTATTAGATGTATTTGGATTGTCTATTATGGTTTGTCCTTAATTGCTTAATTGTCTAACTAACAATTACTGCGATAATCCATATGAACTTGAGAGACAGATTATGGGTTTAGATCTGATCATAATAACATGTATTTATGTGTTGTACATGGTGTTGGAATTCATAATTTATGCTTAGGATAGAGATCACTACTAGAAATTCAATATATAGCTACGGGCTATAGCGACGGTTGGGGCGAAAGTGTCGCTATAGGATACATATATGACAGTCGATGTGTGGCCAATCGGTGTGTAGAGGAGTTTTTGAAATTTGAGGGTAATTTGGGCGCATACAAATCTGTTAGCTTTTATTTTCCCCAAATCAGTAAAAAAAAATTTCCCCAAATCAGTCTAGGTATTTGCTAATCAGTAAACTAAGTCGCTCGATCGACCATCTGGCTCCTCTCTCACCATTTCTCAGTCGATCGATCGCCCATCTCGTTCATCTCTCACCATTTATCAGTCCTTCGATCAACCATCTCGCTCACCATTTCTCAGTCCTTCAGTAGTAGGCCATACATAAATAAAAGGTATGATACTTACACATTATTAGGTCTTCTTCTTGAGCTTAATAGGCATAATAGCTTTGGCTGAGCTTAATAGGCATCATACATCAATAAAAGGTATGATACTTACACATTATTAGTATGATTTCAGGGTTGGGTCTTCTTCCTGAGCTTAATAGACATCATACCTTTGGCTGAATGGCTTGGTTGGGCTACAGAGTAATTCCCTACACATCATTAGTACTTCCCTTACAATTGGCATGCTAATTTGCTATGAGAATTAAACCATGATTTCCTAGCTGCCGTAATACTTCATTGATAAACTAGGGAAAATTCACTGACCTGCATCTTGAAATCCATATAATGCAGATATGTTGTTTTTAATGAGGTAATTCCGTTTCTGAATATTGTATATGGTTTCGCTTCTTTTTGATGTAGCGGTTGTCTTCTTACACCAGGTCTTCTGAGTTTCTTTTCCTAACTTCTCTAGTCTACTCTTTTAATTGTCTTAATTACTATTTTTATGCATTTATGACCATTAGTTTTTGTTTATATCAGTTTGATTCTAGAGATGTATACTGTTGTTCGCACTCAATTTTGTTTATTACATAAAGTTATTATCTGAGTTTACTGTGGTCATTGAAATTGATGATAATATGATAAAGGAAAAACTAAACTAAATGATCACACTCTTTAAAATAAATTTATAACCTTGATGTAACATGCTTAGGCGGACCGATTTTAGTTGCATTCACATAATTTCAAATGTTGTTGTTTACATTTGTTTCACTTTTATGGTTGAGGGTTGCATACATTGTTCAAGTTATTAACTGGATTTACTGTGGTCGTCTTTGAAATTGATGAGAATATGGAAAACGAAAAACTAAACTAAAAGATCACACTCTTTAGAATAAATTTGTAACCCTGATGTAATATGCTTAGGCGGATCGATTTGTAACCTTGATGTAATAAGAGGAATTATATTTTTAGATTAACAAGAGATGTTCGGACCACATTCTAAGCCTACAACTTCGTTCAATGTTGACCTCCAATGATTTTCCATGTCCATATCCATTCCTTTTTTACTTTCATCATCTTTTTTCGCCATCAATTTCTCTTTGTCCCTACCAAATGATTTCTTGATGCTTCTTGTTTGGTACCTAACATTGGATGGTGGTTCAATTTGAATTAGGGACACAATATTATGGATAAGGGGTGGATGGAATTACCTAGATATTCTAGTGAATATCTTGCATACCTAGATAGATTTCTGAACTTTGGTTTCAAAAAAGTGGGCATGGTCACGGGAAGATTTTCTTGTCCATGTAAGAATTGCGTGAATGAAAGATACCAGATTCGAACAACTATTCGTGAACATTTGATTTGTGATGAATTTATGTTTAGCTACACGAATTGGGTGCATCAAGGTGAAAATGAGATTGTCAGGGATGTGAGCAATGATGATGTTCACGACGAACCATCACAATCAGAAGATGATCATCGTATGCCTGAGATGATAAATGATATATTTAGGGATCACGGTGTGGAATCGTCGGCTGAAGCTACAAAATACCAAAAGTACATGGATGAGGCCAATCAACCTTTATATCCTTGATGTGAAATGGAGATTGTCCTTTCATTCATTGTATGGCTTTTCAATCATAAAAATGTTAGCAAATGGACTGATGTGTCCTTTGATGGTTTGCTCCGTAAGTTCAAGTCATCATTTCCGGATTTGCAAACTTGCACGATAATTTTATGAAATGAAGAAAATGGTTAGAAATTTAGGGTTTGGTTATGAGAAGATTGATGCATGCGAGAATGATTGTATGCTCTTTTGGAGGGAGAATGAAAAATTAGAGTCTTGTACAATTTGCAAATCATTAAGATGGAAGCAGACTGAGATGGTTGTACCAGAGCAGGCACAAATAGATACAAATGCTGTGACGCCCTCAAAATAGGTATACAACACCCATTCTGAGTCACCAAATACATGGTAAAGAAAGCAAACTACAACTTCAATAATATAATTGTCGTGCAAAATACGACAACATATACTGTGAGTTTAAATACAAATATTGTCTTTTAGACAATATCCACACTCAAATAAGTCCTCATTACAATTATTCAAACACTATTTTACAGAAATAGTGAGGACTGCTAAAACATCTTTCTAGAACCATCACTCCACTCTCCACAGACTAGTTCTGCTATGTTCTCACCTCCCGAGAAAAATGGAACAAAAAGGAAAAGGGCGAGCTCAACTAGCCCAGTAAAGAATATTATGACTAAGATAATATACAAAAAATTATAGTTAGTCTTCAACAGGAAAAAATCTGATAAAATATAATAGACAACAAGTTTTAGATCAACAACTGCAATGAAACAACAATCCATTAGAAGAGTCAGTAGAGAATGAGTTCTACTATCTTCTAAGATTTAAAAGTCCATCATCAATATTGTATCCTCATAACAACAATCAATATACATCTTTAATCAAATATTCATCTTTTTACTACAAAGGCAAAGATATTCATTTGTATCACCGGTTGGTCATATTCATCTCAACACTGCTTTATCTTTTTTACTACGGGCGAAGATATTCATCGATTAATCATTTATCTTTTTACTTTCTACGGCCAAAGATATTTAGTAATATCATCATTTAGGACCGAGGATGATAAAAAATATTTTAAAGAAAAGCGAATCCAATGGAGACGGAAGGACAAATAGTAGGGATTAGTATAACGGTTTATCCAAGATCAATAATATTCCATAATAACCAATTTTGAAGCAAAATTCAAGAATAAAGATCAAAACATGGATACAATCAAAGATAGTAACCATAATAGACATCTTGGACAAAAGAAGAAAATTTCATTTTTCTATGAATAGTCTTGATCATTGAATAGTGTCGTATCACGTGAATGGTAACCCCACAAAAAAAAGTTCCAAATTTGATAAAATTTAGATCAATACTTTGGCGTAATGATATTGAAGAAATAATATCATATATGAAGAAAATAACATCCACCCTCAAAATAACCGTACTTACGATTGAATTTGGGATATAGTCTTGTGAAAACTTGTACTAAAAAAATAGAAACTCACAAAGTATCTAAATACTCACAAAATATACGCTCGATAATATAGAGAGAAAAGAGAAAAGCTTATGTTTCTGGTGTGATTTTCAATTCTAACTTAGCCCTCTATTTATAGAAAAATGTTAGTAGACTTGACCTGCAACCTGATGGCTTTACCTGCTACTATTCCCACCCACCACATTTGAAATAAAATTCAGCACATTTCTTCACCAACCACAAGTGGGGCCAATCAATTCTAGAATTTTCCACCAAAATGTTAAATTCGGATAATTCAACAATTTCTGAACCAGTCACCTCTTAAAATTCATAACAAATCATACGTTCATTTTTAATGGTTCAAAATTTGTGGACATATACTCAACTTATATATGTATAACATATCCAAAAATTACAACGATCCAACGGTCGGATTAAAAATTATAACTCACGCAATATATCTCAAAAACACTAGTTTAATTTTTAACACCTTCATTCCGATAAAAATACTGATAAAACACCTCAATATTAACTCCTTCATTTTTAACCACAATAAATATATCCAACATTTATATCCACATAAAATAAAAATTTCCTTTATCATATGAATTAATAATTAATTATTCACAAATAATATTACAGAATCACATTTATGATAACCAGGCTGTTCCCAGGAAAGAAGGGGCTTTCCAATAAGAATTTCTCCTTACTGGCGCGCAATTAGGTGACCAAACCTCTCCTTGACAGAACTTTCTAGACATTGCCAATAATGCTATCTAATAATATTATTCAAATAATATGAATTATTGATCTGATAATGGGAAATACTGTACAGTGACAATTATTAAAACAACAATAATATAAAATATCAACGCAGCAATTATTGAATAAATAAAATAAAATATTGAATAGTAACTACTATAACAATTATTGAGTAGTGCCTTCTTACGTAAGGATCAATAATTCATCAATACTGTGCATCCACGTGTATTACTGTATTTTAACCACAGGGTATTCCAACAATGTTAACAGTAACAACTACGCCGTTATTTATAAAAACTCAAACTTGTCGTTTTCTTCATCCGACAATTATTACATTATCGGGCCCATAAATGATCTACTGTGTAAATACGAATATTCCCCAACAACAAGAATATTCCACGACCAAATGAATATTCCCCGACAACAATGATTATTTTATAACCACTTGCATATTTTGCAAAATTTTCACATTTCACCCATAACCAGAGAATTATATCAAATTAATACCTTATTATTCACAATAATAATTAGAGGAAATTTGAATTTATTTATAATAAGTCGGGGTCTTACAACTTCCCCTCCTTATGAAATTTCGTCCTCGAAATTGACATACGTACCTGGTGTTTCGAAAAGGTGACGATACCTCGCTTTCATTTCTGATTCCAACTCCCGGTCATTTCTTCAATAGCATGGTTTCTCCACAAAACCTTAACTTGTGGTATAACCTTGGTGCGTAGGACATGCTCTTTCCTATCCAAGATCTTAACAGGTACTTCTTCGTACGTTAAATCTTTGGCTATCTCGTCTGGTTCTAACGCAATAATATGGTTCGGTCTTTAACATATTTACTGAAGCATGGATATGTGAAAAATATTATGAACACGAGAGACATACTTGGAGGTAATCTTGAGTCTATAGGCCACATTTCCTATTCGGTCAAGAATCTCAAATGGACCAACAAATCGTGGATTGAGCTTTCCTCTTTTTCCAAATCTTGTAACTCCCTTCCATGGAGCAACACGTAACAATACATGATCTCCAATATTAAACTCCACATCCTTTCTATGAAGATCAGCATAACTCTTTTGTCGATCTTGTGAGGTTTGAATACGTTATCGAATCATTTGGATCTTTTCTATAGTCATGCATACTAATTCTGGTCCCAACAACGTTTCTTCTCCCACCTCGTTCCAGCATACTGGAGAACGACACTTTCGTCCATACAACGCCTCAAATGGAGCCATGCCTATACTTGCTTGATAACTGTTGTTGTAGGAGAATTCCACCAGTGGAAAGTACTTATCCCAACTTCCTTTAAAATTTATGACACAAAGTCTTAATAGATCTTCAAGGGTTTGAATAGTCCTCTCTGATTGTCCGTCCGTTTGAGGATGGTATGCCGAACTAAATCGTAAATCTGTGCCCATAGCTTTACGCAAGCTAACCCAAAATCGTGAAGTGAATCTTGGGTCACGATCCAAACTATGGATCTTGGCATGCCATGAAATCGCACAATCTCATTCACGTACATACATCTGCAAGGCGTTCAAGGAATAAGTCTCACGTGTCGAAGAAATGGGGGCGACTTGGTTAATCTATCAACAATAACCTAAATCACATCTATGCCTTGAGAAACCTTGGGAAGACCCGTAACGAAATCCATAGTAATGTGTTCTCACTTCCATTTCGGAATCTCAAGTGGTTGTAATGGACCCTTTGGCACTTGATGCTCCGCCTTTACACGTTGACAAGTTAAACACCTCGAGATAAACTCTGCGATCTCTCTCTTCATATTGTTCCACCAAAATGTATGTCGAATATCATGATACATTTTGGTACTCCCAGGATGGATTGCAAACGGTGTGTTGTGTGCCTCCATCATGATTCTATGCTTCAAGTCAGAATCGTTAGGAACACAAAGTCTGGAGTTGAATCTAAGTATTCCTTCTTCATCGATTCTTGCTTTTGGAATAGCACCTTCTTGCACTTTCTTCTTCATCATACGATCGACTCCATGTCCGTAGTAGCTTGAAGCGACTTTAACTTTATCGATTAAAGTCGGTTCTACTCGTATATTTGCCATCATCATGTGGGTACCTGAAGTCTTTAATTCTACCTCCATCCTTTGTAAGTCATACAGAATGGGCTTTTGCATTGACAATATCGCACTCGTACTCGCATATGATCTTCTACTCAATGCGTCAGCTACTACGTTCGCTTTTCTAGGATGATATTGAATAGTGTGATCGTAATCTTTCAATAGTTCAAGCCAACGTCGTTTCCGCATGTTGAGTTCTTTTTGGGTGAAGAAATATTTGAGACTTTTATGGTCCGTATAAATCTCCACTTTCTCCCCATACAAGTAGTGTCTCCAAATTTTCAACGCTTGATATAATCACTTTGCTTGACTCTAGATCATGAGTATGATAATTTCTCTCATATTCTTTGAGTTATCGTGAGGCATAGGCTATGACTTTCCCATGTTGCATGAGAACGCATCCTAACCCTTTTTTCACGAAGCATCATTTATATATAACAAATCCATCCGTACCGATGGGTATTGCGAAAACAGTGTCGAAATGAGTCTCCTCTTGAGCTCTTGGAAACTCTTCTCGCATTCCTCGCTCCATCATAAATTTTGTATCTTTCAAAGTTAGGTGAGTTAACGAGATAGCGATTCGAGAAAATCCTTCCACGAATCTCAGATAATAACCAAATTAAGCCCGAAAAGCTTCGCACTTGATCCACAAACTTTGGTTGTTCCCAACTTTGTAGTGCTTGATCTTTGTGGGTCAACGGATACTCCATGTTTTGACACCACGTGCCCAAGGAATGCTACTTCCTCAAGCCGAACTCACATTTCTTGACTTGGCATAAAGCTTGTTTTCACGAAGCCTTTCAAGTCGACTTCAAATGGTGTTCATGATCTTCACGGCTTTTGGAATAGATGAGGATGTCATCAATAAAGACAACAACAAAGCCGATCCAAATATTCCTTGAATACACGGTTCATCATATCCATGAAAAGCGGCAGAGCATTAGTCAATCCAAAAGACATGACTAAGAATTCATAATGCCCGTCTGGGGTTACGAAGGCAGTCTTTGGAATATCCTCAGTTTTAATCTTCAGCTGATGATATCCAGAATGAAGATCGATCTTTGAAAAGAATTGTGCTCCTTTAAAATGGTCGAACAGGTCATCAATGCGAGGTAGCGGATACCTATTCTTGATGGTGACATGGTTTAATTCTCGGTAGTCAATACAAATTCGCATACTCCCATCTTTCTTCCTTACGAATAAAGCAGGAGCACCCCAAGGAGATGTACTAGGCCGAATGAAACCTATGTCTAACAATTCCTGTAGTTGGACTTTTAACTCCTGAAGTTCAATAGGAGCCATTCGATATGGGGTTTTAGAAATGGGTTTTGTATCCGGCTAAAGGTCAATAAAGAATTCAACATCACGTTCTGGGGGTAGACCGGGAAGTTCTTCAGGAAATACATCAGGAAATTCTCTAACTACAGAAATATTATTCAAATCTGACTTGTCTTTGTTCAAATCCATAACATGGGCTAAGAAAGCTTGACATCCGTTTTTCAATAAACGAATAGCTTTATGGCTTGATATGATAGTGGTGATTTTAGTGGTTTAGTTGTTTGAATTATGTATGACAGGTTGGTTAGGAATATGAAAACTAACAACCTTACGAAAACAATCAATTTTGGCATGATGAGTGGTTAACCAATCAATTCCTAAAATCACATCAAAAGAAAGTATCTTTAAGGAGATAAGATCAACAAGTAATGTGATAGTGCCAACTTGGATCATGCAAGATTTATAAATTGTGGATGTAACGAAAGTTTCACCCAACAGAGTCTCCACTGATAAATCAAAGTCTAATTTCTCCGAAGTCAAGTTTAAACGTTGAGCACAAGCAGGAGAGATAAAAGAATGGGTAGAACTGGTGTCTAGTAAGGTATAAACTTCGCAAGAGTTCAAGATTAGCTTACCCATAATCACCTCGTTTGGGTTCCTCGCGTTTTGGCGATCGCGACAAACGCTTCTTCCGAGAACCGTGATTTCGATTTATCCGGATGACCCTTGAGTCACCATCCCGTTGAACTTGGTTTTGCTGAGAACAATCTCGAGCTATGTGGCCTTCCTTTCCACAGTTATAACATACCTTGGATTTTTGTGGGCGGTTTGGGTGTGATATGCCCTCTTTCCGCATTTGTAACATCTAACCGGCGATCGTTCTCCTCTCCTAGAATTTGTTGTTGGTATTTGGTCTTGCTTCTTGATGTCTTCCCGTCATTGTTGAATCTCATCTTTCTAAAATTTCCACTTGACTCACCTCTCCTATTATCGTGGCCACGATGACCACCCGAGTGGTTACCACCTTTGTTCGTATTTTTCCCTCCTCGTTGGTTATCATCGCTCTGATGACTGCTGTCACCGGTATGACCCTGGTTGTGGTCCCTCGGTTGCACATACTCATTATCTCGCTCTAATAATTGAGCCATGTTTACAACATCTGAATATAAAAAAAATTATGAGATATAAGATATTGCCGAATCTCGGGCTTTAGACCTCTCAGAAACATCCTTGTCATTCGTTCCTCATTTTCGACCAAATGAGGTGCAAACTTGGATAACTCAGCAAACTTCGCTTTGTACTGGGACACCGTCATGTTGTTTTGTTCCAGTCTGATAAACTCCACCTCTTTCATATGACGTAATACTTTCGGAAAAGTACTTGTCATTGAATAGTTTCAAATGTTTCCCAAGACATCTTTGAGTGGTGGGTGGGTATGCTTCATGACTCCCACCGATGATCTCGCTCTCATGGGAATATAAAGGTGGCGAATGGAACCTTCATTCCTCCGTGCATCCCAGACATCGAATATCTTGGTAATTTGCTTGACCCACGTTTCCGCCATGATCGAATCTGGCTTTCCCTTAAATTCTGGTGGTCCCAACTCTTTGAACTGCTTGGTTGTGACAAGCAAGCGCATTATAGCATTTCCACCAGATTTTGTACACGAGTTTCCCTAAATGCGGTTTTTGCATAAAATGCAAAAAACTTCTAAACATCCCATAATTCATCATTTGTTCGGTGAAGTTGTTTTACGGAGGATTATTGCCTTCATGTTATGCGTTCTCTTGGTTTTGTAACTAAAGGTTGTTCCACATCTCATACACTCCATTGTTAACGTTCTCGTGATCATTCTTAAATCTTGCCATAAAACAAGGTTAATTAAACAAATTAACATATTATATAATATCCTATATTATGACTAACCAACAAATAAGCTTAGATAGGACACATTAGCGAAGGATTTACTCATCTCTCCCTCCTAGTTCTATTCCCGATCTCCGCCAGAGACCATATCCTAAGCTTTGATACCAACCGTGGCGCCCCAAAATAGGTATACAAGACCCATTCGAGTCGCCAAATACATGGTATGTAGAAAGCAAATTACAACTTCATAATAATATTGTTGTCGTGCAAAAGAAGACAACACATCTTATGAGTTTAAATACAAATATTTTCTTTTTAGATATATCCACACTCAAATAAGTCCTTATTACAATTATTCAAACACTATTTTACGAAAATAGTGAGGATTGCTAAAACATCTTTCTAGAACCATCACTCCGCACCCCAGAGCTAGTTCTCTGCTATGTTCTAACCTCCACGAGAAAAATGGAACAAAAAGGAAAAGGGTGAGCTCAACTAGCCCGGTAAAGAATATTATGACTAAGATAATATACAACAAATTATCGTTAGTCTTCAACAGGAAAAAATCTAATAGAATATAATAGACAACAAGTTTTAGATCAACAAATGCAGCGGAAATAACAATCCATTAGAAGGTCAAGTAGAGAATGAGTTCTACTATCTTCTAAGATTTAAAAGTCCATCATCAATATTTTATCCACCGTAAAACAATCAATATACATCTTTAATCAAATATTCATCTTTTCACTCTGAAAGCCAAATATATTCATTTGTATCACCAAATTGGTCATGTTCATCTCAACACTGTTTATCTTTTACACTACGGGCCAAGATATTCATCGATTAATCATTTATCTTTTGCACTACATGCCAAAGATATTTAGTAATATCATCATTTAGGACTAAGGATGATGAAAATATATTTTAAAGAAAAGCGAATCCAGTGAAGATGAAGAAGGACAAATAGTAAGGATTAAGTATAATAGTTTATCCAAGATCAATAATACTCCATAATAACCAATTTTGAAACAAAATTCAAGAATAAAGATCAAAACATGGATCTGATCAAAGATAGTAACCATAATAGACATCTTAGACAAAAAGAAGAAAATTTCATTTTTCTATGAATAGTCTTAGTATTCGTGAATATTGCCAGATATCGTGAATAATGCATATCGTGAATAAGTAACCCCACACAAAAAGTTTCAAATTTGATAAAAATTCGAGATCAATACTTGACATAATGATATTGAAGAAATAATATCATATATGAAGAAAATAACATCCCTTACCTCAAAATAACCGTACTTTTGACTGAATTTCGAATATAGTGCTGACAGAAACTTGTACTAAAAAATAGAAACTCACAAAGTATCTAAATATTCACAAAATACGCTCAATAATATAGAGAGAGAAAGCTTATGTTTTTGGTGTGATTTTCAATTCTAACTTAGCCCTCTATTTATAGGAAAATGTTAGCAGACTTTACCTGCAACTTGATGACTTTACCTGCTACTATTCCCACCCACCACATTTGAAATAAAATTCAGCACATTTCTTCACCAACCACAAGTGGGGCCCACTCAATTCTAGAATTTTCCACCAAAATGCTAAATTCGGATACTTCAACAATTTCTGAACCAGTCACCTCTTAAAATTCATAACAAATCAGACTTTCATTTTTAATGGTTCAAAATTTGTGAACATATACTCAACTTATATATGTATAACATATCCAAAAATTACAACGATCCAACGGTCGGATTAAAAATTATAACTCACGCAATATATCTCAAAAAATCTGATTTAATTTTTTAATACCTCCATTCCAGCAAAAAATCTTGATAAAACACCTCAACATTAACTCCTTCATTTTTAACCACAATAAATATATCCAACATTTATATCCATATAAAATAAATATTTCCTTATCATATGAATCAATAATTAATTATTCACAAATAATATTACAGAATCACATTTATGACAACCAAGCCGTTCCTAGGAAAGAGGGGCTTTCCAATAAGAATTTCTCCTTCTTGGCCGCGATTTAGGTGACCAAACCTCTCCTTGATGTAACTTTCTAGACATTGCCAATAATGCTATCTAATAATATTATTCAAATAATATGAATTATTGTTACGATAATGGGAAATCTTGTCTGATGACAATTATTGAAACAACAATAATATAAAATATCAACGCATCAATTATTGAATCAATAAAATAAAATATTGAACAGTAACTATTGTTACAATTATTGAGTAGTGCCTTCTTACGTAAGGATCAATATCTGTGCATCCACGCCAGACATTCTTGTATTTTAACCACCGGTATTCCAACAAAGGTAATTAGCAGTAACAACTACGCCGTAATTTATAAAACTCAAACTTGTCGTTTTCTTCACCCGAAATTATTATTACATTATGGGGCCCATAAATGATCTAATACTGTCAGTCATGCGAATATTCCCAAACAACAAGAATATTCCACGACCAAATGAATATTCCCAAACAATGATGATTATTTTATAACCACTTGCATATTTTGCAAAATTTGCACATTTCACCCATAACCAGAGAATTATATCAAATTAATACCTTATTATTCACAATAATAATTAGAGAAAATTCGATTTTATTTATAATAAGTTGGGGTCTTACAAATGCTAAGAGGAACAAAGTAGTTGTGAAGCAATTATGTTATTTAGCGTTAATTTTGAGATTGCAGATGCTATTTATGTCTGTAGAAACTGCAAAATACATGACGTGGCATCATGTAAAGCGACGGAAAGATGGAGTGAATAGTCATCCAGCTGACTCTGCAGCTTGGAAGCATTTGGATACAATGTACCCTACATTCTCTCAAGAACATCGAAATGTAAGACTCGGACTGTCCACTGATGGCATGAGTCCATTTACCCATGGGTCACCGTATAGTATATGGCCAGTGACAGTTGTTGTTTATAACTTACCACCATGGATGTGTATGAAGCAAGAGTATTTTATCATGCCGTTGTTAATACCTGGTCCAAACTCTCCATGTAATGATATTGACGTGTATATGCAACCTTTAATTAAGGAGTTGATGATACTATGGAGTAATGGGGTTGAAACGTATGATGCATCTACCGGTACAAAGTTCCAAATGCGTGCTGCACTGTTATGGAAAATTAATGATTTTCCAGCTCTTGCTATGTTGTCTGGTTGAAGCATTAAAGGTAAGCTGGCTTGTCCATCGTGTCAAATGAACACTCGTTCTTGTAGATTGCAAAGTAAGGAATGTTATATCGGGCACCGTTGTTTTCTGGAGTCGGGTCATAGTTATAGGTTTGATACACGAAGATTTAACAGAGAATGTGACCATAGTGAAACTCCGGTGGTGCCATCAGGGTTTGATATTCTTGAACAAGTTAATGCCATTAATGTCACTTTTGGAAAGACAACCACTAGCACGAAGACCATTCCCCATGACTCGAAACATAATTGGAGGAAGAAATCTATTTTCTTTGAATTTCCATATTGGCGGATACTTTTGTTGCGCCACAATCTAGATGGAATGCACATTACCAAAAATATTTGTGATAGCCTAATTGGGACATTGTTGAGTGTGTAAAGAACGTCAAAAGATAATTTAAAAGCACGATTGAACTTGATGAAAATGGGTATAAGAAGAGAGCTCCATCCAATACCCGTGCAAGCAAGCAATTCAAAGTACCTTTTTTCGGCTGCAAGCTACTCCATGTCTAAGAAATAAAGACATGATTTCTTGCAAGTGTTGAAAAATGTTAAGGTACCTGATGGATATGCTTCAAATATTTCACGTTGCATCAATTTGAAGGGGGGCAAGATCTCAGGTCTTAAAAGTCACGATATGTTAAATGTGTTACTGGTTCTGTACTGTTTTGATAGTATTTTGGATGTTAAATGTGCTACTGGTTATGTACTGTTTTGATAGTATTTTGGATGGTTATGTATATTTAGATGATATTATACATTAATTTGTAATTTTGAATACTATACTTTATTTGTTTTGTTCTTTTAGTTTTAAATGTTATATTCAGATTGGATGGTATGGTTTGAATGTAATTATACTTGTTAACTAGTAAAATAAATAAGAAATATTGTGTAATAACAAAAATTATTTTTAAAAATCTGGAACACATATACCGACGATCGGGACCGTCGCTATAGACAATCAAATGTGGTGCCAAAACATCTATAGCGACGGTCACAACCGTCGCCGTAGACCAAAATCTTTCGCGCCAAAAGCATCTATAGCTATTGCCTGACCGTTGGTAAAAAAATTCATGCGCATTTTTGGGATGTTTTTTGGCGACGGTCTGACCGTCGCTATAGGAGAAAAGACCGTCGCTATAGGTTTCAAATGACGGTGATATGTGACGATGTCATCCACCGTCACTATAGGATATAGCGACGGTCGTTTCATCTATAGCGACGGTCGATGACCGTCGCTATATGCTGATTTTCTAGTAGTGGATATATCGATGCATTGCATGTAATCTAATAAGAACTTGCACTTAAACTCTTTTTAATTGTAATTCACATAGAGATATAGTGGATTAGTTAATTAGGGTGTTCAAGTTGGTTCTATCATCTGTGGATTTGATTTGATATGAGTATGGTGCGTTGAGAGATGACCATATTTTACTTTCGTGTTCTTGATTAACAATCCATTATAAATAATTTGGCTTAACAAGAAGTGTGTTGGCTTAAATGAAACAATAAGTGAAATTGTAATCTCAAGTCTTTATTATTTTGTTTCATTCTAGGGGTAGTTAGTAATAGTTAATTTAATTATTTTAAATTAAATTATTATATCATTTGTTTAAATAAGATTAAATTGGTCATAGGTTAGTAATAGGTAATTCTTGTTAAATAATTCTCTGTGGGAACGATACTCAACTTATCATTATATTAATCACGTATACTTATGTGTTGTGCGTAATTAAATTTTACCCAACATTGTGTCCAGCATTGAACACCAAATAAGCATCAAGACTCAACTTTCCGAAAACATAACTAAAGACATACATGAGGCATTGAAGTCAATCGTAGCTTGAAATCATAAGTAAACCATTGTCTTTCTTGAATGAGCAGGTAAGTGGACAAATTTTAAATATTTGTAAACAAATGTGTTGGAAGTAAGCACTCTTCCTCACTTCTCATTTTGAATGGGTCCACACTAGGAAATTTTTTTATTCACAAGAACTAGCAAAAAGAAATTATGAAATTTTTTGTAAGAAGTTCAAGATCAGTCACAAGAAGTTCATGAATCATGAAAAACATGAGAAACATTTTGAAGAGGTAAAAGAAGAAGAAAAAGAAAAGGGGGAGGTGATCAAAGAAATTGAATCGAGGAGAAAAATTGTCAATGGTGGAAAATTTTTTGAAATTATGAAAAGAGAAGAAAAGATTGTTGATTAAAACTATATGTTCGGAAATTTAAAGGAGAATGAGTAAACTATTTTGTGTGTCAAAATTTAATTGGAATTTATAATGATAAATTTTGTGGAAAACATTGAATGGGTTAACATGGAAAAGTATTTTGATCAAAAATAGTTTATTGCGCTTGAAAGAATCCGAAGATCAAAATGTTTTACGACATTGCAAAAAATAAATTTAGTTTACGGGAGGCATTGTTAGCAAATAAATCAAATTAATAAATGTTTACTAGAATGTTCATGAATTGTCTTAGTTAGTATTTATAGTACTATATGAATGGGTGAGTGTAAGTACATGATGCATGTATTTACATGAATGCAGGGGAGGATCTAAACACTTGGTTCAGTGAGGTCATTTTTTTTAAAAAAAATTCTAATATAAACTTAAAAATAAAATAAATCTCAAAACTAAATAATACTTAAATATTAATTACAACAACATTTTTTGAGACTTCATTGTTTGAAATTATTGCATGATAGCCTCATTTTTAATAACTGCAAAAATATCATATTTAATGTACATTAGTAAAGAATCATTCATCCACTCATCTCTAAATAATTTTTCTTTAATGGGACGATGTTCTTACAAAAATATCAAGATAGCATCATTTTCAATAGTTGTAGGAATCCATAAGTAACTAATTAATTTATGAAATTACCAAAAAGAACTATAAATAAATAAATAAATAATTACGATATAGAATATTTCTTTGATGGGTCTACGTTATGATTGACGAAAGAGAGCAAAATGGGTACAAGTTTAAGAAATTTAGTAACTTTTTTACTTAAAATTTTCATATTTTTACTAAACACTAAAAAAATTTAAAAAATTTAAAATTTGACCCCCTAGAAATTCAGGGTCAATTGCCCCCACTGCCCTCACTGTAGATCCGTCCACGTATGAATGTATATATCTAGAAGAGTCTTGAAATATGTAAAACTAGATTCATGTACATGTATTTGGTCATATAGTAATTATTAAAGTGACTCTAAAAATGTCATAGGAGCCCTACAAATAGCCTTATATGTGAGTATTTTAAGCAAGTGAGTTTAATCAAGTATTTTAAGGTTTAAAGATTCTTCCTCACTTTTCTATAATTTATCATCTTCTATAAATTTTCAACAATAATCCACAACATTATTGCTTTTAATAATACGAAATAGTATCGTCAAACATAGAAGGCTAAAGTATAAAGAACATATGGGATAATCACTACAGAAATGGTACCCATGGATAACACTAAGCCCAAAAGAGCTATGACACAATTAATTGGCCAGACCAACCCAACAAACTAAAATTTTACAAAAGCTGATGTAGCACATATTCTGGACACCTTTTTCCATATTTGGAATATAACAAGAATTCCAACCTTCAAAATCATGTCCAACAAAATAAAAACATTTGAAATTTTCTCTTGCAAGAAGGTTTCTGATGCATGATTATTTAATGTAAACCCTTACAATTGTTTGTGTAGTTAATTAATTGTGGGGAATAGAAAAAATCAAATTAAGATAAGATACATGACCCATTTTTACATTAATTAGTTAAGTGCATGAAAATAAAAATTAGTGAGGTTGCATAGAGATCTGAAAGACACTTTTACCTTTCCTACAACAGGAGTCATGCCCATTATAACAGAGGCCAGATCGAGCAGACTTGACATGCTAAGAAGAATCTGAAGACAACTCCGATAAATAATAAGATAGCTGGAATATGGACAAACTGAAATGATAATTAACAATAAGGGCAATAAGAAGGAAAATTACTAGAGGCTTCATAACACCACCTTCACACACGGAAGAATGTGTTGGATAGCTAGCTCAGGATTAAGAATCCGGCAGAACTTGGTAACTTTGTCAGCAGCTGCTTTACGTACTTCGATCATTATCTCGAAGTAGCCGCATATATGCCTCGAACGAACCTTATCATGTAAGATTTACGGAAATTCCCTAACTACAGGGAAGAAACCTGCCAAAAATCAGAGAATTGTGACCGTCACTCTACCAGTCTATTCCTATGCCCAATGTGCGACCGTAACTACTAGGAGTTATAGCTACGCTTCCGCATCGACCGTAGCTATAGGTCGTATCTGCAGGTCAAATTTCTTGTAGTGGAATGTAAGTATAAGAATTGGAGCAAGATACCAATTCATGTTCTAGTTAGTATATAATATGTGAAATTGAATTAAGAAAGGCATTTCCATTATCATGATCGGATTCTTAACAAAAAAGCTTATCTGCATCCGAATATTTAAAACTAATATCAAGGTAAAACAAAGTTGCTCTCTACTGATAGGTGATAATGAGTGGAGTCATTGATGGGTACAAGTGTGCTCATCAAATTAAAGGTGATAATTTAACGCTAAGGTTTCTAACTTTATAGTGTATGATCACATGTTCAGGTCTATTCTGTATGAAAATCAGACTCTACGTAGCGAAAGTAGCTAGATAAGTTTTCCCTGTCATCCTTTCTGATGTTTCTCCTAGTCCTAAATAATTAAATTACCATAATATAAGTTAACTAGCTTTGATTAGTTATGACTTCAAGATCTATTTGGATAATTGAAATTTATCTCAAATTTTGATTAAGCTTTAGGATGATTTATTGAGTGAGTAGGAAATTCAAAATTATTTCTATTTTATTAGATAGATTTCTCGAAAAGTAAATGTTTTTCAATCTATAAAGAACAATCTCATTTCACTTTTATTTTCATATTTTTATACTCCCTCCGTCCAGGATAAAAGTCCTGGTGGACTTTTCACGCATATTAAGAAGAGGAATAAAATGACAAAATTACCCATAATAATGTCATTAAATATGAAGAGAGAATTAGAATAAGAAAAATATAAGATATTTAATGCTACGGGCATAATAGGAAAAAATATGTAAATGTTTGGTTATTAAAAGAAAGTGGACATTTAACATGGAATAACCCAAAATAGTAATAAGAACTTTTATCCTGGGACGGAGGGAATACATATTAAGCTTTATCATACACTTACAAAATATAGTAAATTAAGTTTAGTGTTCCACTTAGTTATTGATGATGACCAACTCAAAGTTAAAGAATGTGTAAAAGTAATATCCCCTCATATTTATCAATTTTTGCAATATACTACATAATGTATGTCTAGTGAGGAGCCACAATGTTAAGAAGCGTGTAAAACTACTTCAAAATTATGCCATACATGAGGAGCATAGTCCAGATTATACACATAATCTTGATGGAATCCGTGGAATTGTATTTACTAAGCATATTAAATAGAGGGGTAAATTAGGAAAAAATATTGCTTGATATTGCATTGATAGGGATTCCAAAATTACACTTATATAGAATAAAATGAAACTTTCTAAAAATACATTTAATCTGAATAGGAAGGAGTATTTGTGTTGGCCCACAAGCAGAGCGTTAGAGTTAAAATGTAATACTATAAAAAATACAAGAATAATTAAATTACAGAAATTTATAGCGGTATGTGGTGTGATAAATTTGCGTTAACCGGATCCGAAAAAGTGGTTGTGATACACATAAAACAGTTCAAGTAAATGCGAATTTGTGGCTATTTATTAACATAGGATAATATTCAACTATGTTTAATTCCTTGGTACAAAACATAATTTAAACAAAATTGAAAACAAATCCACTAATATTGCATGCTCTACTGTCATCCTCAAGCTTCCCAATATAAAAACCCCGAAAACACAAAAACAAAAACAAAATCAAAATAACAAAACAAAACAAAATATGGAGTTTACAAACTTTAATCCACTTGAGATCAAGTTGAGAGCTCCTAATTAAATCCTCCATCATCACATCAAACCATATTGATTAAGCAGCAAGAAAAATGAATAAAGATGACAAGATTAACCAAATTAAACACCATGACCTTCATGTACACCAGGTGGTGGTCTATCATGACCAATACCGGGACTATGCCCTGGAGCCGTTGGCCTGAAAGCATCTGCCGACGTCTCAGTCTTCTTATACCGGTTTAGTACAAAACCCTGAAATGAACCAGCTTTCGGAGTACTCATATTGCCATTAGGGATAGCTGTAGGACAAACTTTTATTGGCCTGGATGCTGTTATCATAACAAAGTGCTGCTGAACAAGGAAACTTACAAGAAGAAGAATAAAAATATGGATCATATGATGCGAGGCCATTATATGGAAACTAAGAGGAAGAGATTATTTGTTTTATTGAGACTTGAAAAACATCAGTGCATGAAACGTAGCTGGTGAGATTGCTATTTAAGAGTATAAAAAAAGACTAAAATATAAAATTATACTTTGAGTTTATTATTTGTGAAGATACGATACATGATGTTGTAATATAGCAAATTATTATGTCGTGGTACAATTAGTAACAAAAACTATATCTTTTGGATCAGTTTCATATATACTATTAATTATCGTGGTACAATTAGTAACAAACAATACAAGGAAAAGGGCTATTTCCGACTGAATATTCCGTCGGATTTAAGGAAATTCCGTCGAGAATATCTTAAATCCGACGGAATATTCAATTGAAACTTCGATTGGATATAGACGTGTCCGAATTAAATCCGTCGAGCTTTCCGTCGGAATTAAAGAACGTCAACGGAACCATTTTTGACAAAATATTCGGTCGAAATTACCGTATTCTCGAGGGAATCTAATTGGTTGGAAATAATCAATCGAGGATAAGTTGCCACGTGGCATCACTGGCTCACATGTAGAAAATTTTAAATCCAACGGAATTCCGTCGAGAATAAAGTATTCTGTCGAAAATAAGGTTTATTTTTTTTAATGGTTTTCCTGTTTTGGCAATATCCAGGGTTTTAACCCACATTTTTGTACCTGTAAACCTGTTTATTTTCCCAACAGCACATACAACATAATAATAGCATTCCAACAACATATACACAGTAATAACTGGCTTTTGTTCACATACAAGTCCAATATGAATTTCACCTCCAACAATAATAAAAATACTCTAATTTCAAAAGAAATACAAAAATGACATGTAATGACAAGGTTTAAACTACAATACGTCAAATATTAACTAAACTACAAAAATTTACATCCCATTAATCTAAACTAAAGTAAAGATGAATAAAATATGTACTAATCATCTACAAAATTAAGTCATGCTAGTAGCACAACCCCTGGTGTGAGGAGGATCATCGGGCGGACGTCGACGTTGCTGCTCTGACGTATGAAAATCATCGACGTCGTCCAACTGCTCGTGATCGAAGTTAGCAGCCTCATCTGCATCGTCAACCCACTCGGGATTGTCACCATGTTAATACAATATAATGTAATTCATTAGTCCATATGATACAATTAAAGATACAACAAAATGAAAATTAAATAACATATTGAATACTTGAAATTAAAACGAATAATATACCTGAATAGTCGAGGGCGGACTCAGCATCGACCCAAAATCGTCCATGAGTAAGGTAAGTACCACCATCCGAACCACCTCGTCGCATATCGCGATGAACTACTCCGAAGGGATACCCGTACTCTCGGTGGTGGCACTAGCTACAATGTCCTAAGCAAGCTGATGGAGGCGAGCATGGCTGGGAAGGTCCTGATAACGGAACAACGGATCCTTACCAAACCTCTCTAACACCGCCGTCATAACCGTCGAGAACATAGCGTCGTCTAAGCCAGCACCCGTATGTGATGGTCCCATGGATGCTCTCGAACGCAAACTGCTAGCTAGAGCCATATCATGAATAATATTATATTTCACTTTATTCATAAACGAGAAATATACTAAAATATTATACCTCCAGGTAGAGTATGTTGATATCCTTGGCAACCCCAACACTTGATACCGGTCGGTAGTGCTATAGGAGGGTCCTGAGAAGCGACCCAAAGAGTCATCTCCTCATCCTAAGATAAACTAATCTCTGAGGGATAGTGGAATCTAACGTCTCGGAATCGCCCCTAGCTCGCTGCAACTCAGCTATACGCTGGCCCTAGAGCTTCTCAAATCGGTCCTGTAATTTAATATATATACATGTGAGTTAACTCGGCATCATTATATAAAGTACATAATATGGTCCTAAATAATAATTATTATAGTAGATGTATTTATTAGTTCCCAGAGGGCACACAATAGATCTAGAAGGGGGGTTGAATAGATCTTTTTTATTTTTAAAAATCTTTTCCATTTTATTTTACATTGTTAATTAAGTAATTAGCAGATGACAAACTTAAGGAATGTTTCAAACACAGCGGAATAAGTTAAGGTTCCCTTTCATAGATATTTTGTTGACCATTTTTTCTAGAGTTAGTTTAGATGTAAGTAGTTATCATATTCATAGCAGTTATAGCAGTTATAGGTTCAGTAATGTAAATGACAATATGTAAAAGACATAAGGGATTTTAAGTGGTTCAGAGACTCAAACTCCTTATCCACTCTTCCGCTTCAACAAGTAGGGATTCCACTATGGAAGTCTTTACATCTTTGAATCACTCAGATTCCTTCAAGACCAGCAGTCTTGGAACTTCTTAGTTCACTTACAATTCTTCAAGTCCTGCAGACTTGGAACTTTAGTTCACCGAGAACTCTTCAAGTCCAGCAGACTTGGAACTCAGTTTAGTCCCTAGGACAAGGATCCATCATGCCCTCACTTCTTTTTGATGTTGTTGTTGGTGCTAAGCTGCTAAGATGACTTGAAGCTTGTTCATCCTTTGATACTTAGCAGCTTGATGTGATCCTCTTTGGATTCTGCATCGAGACTGGATCACCATTGGACAGAATGCTAAGTTGTTTATAAAGCTCGATCTCTTTGAGTACTTAGCAGTTTGTCACTTCTTCGTTGGTGCAGCTGATCTTGTGGTCGGTGCTAATCTTTATCTGATCTCAGCTTGCACACCTTCACCACTTGAGGTTTTCTAAGTCTTTGCACTTTTGGTAGACTCCATCTGGCATTTAGCATCCCTTGAACCTTGGTTGACTTGTGTACATATTTGGTTCTGTATCTGTTCTTCTTCAGCTCTTGGTGGTTCATGGTGATTCGTAGAATGACTCTTTAAATCTTCTTTCTGGTCTGCCAATTTTCTGAATGCTATCTTCTTGACCTTGTTGGCTCTCAGCTTATCTGCCATTCTGAGTGGCATTCTCATTGTTGTTGAGTGAAACATTTTTCTGTTAAAGCTCCTCTCTTATCTTGCTTCACTTCTACTTTCGTAGTCTCACTGCCACTGAGATATATTCTGTTTTGCTCTATAGAACTCGTAGAGTCAACAACTTATCAAAAACAACAACTCTTCTACATTCAAGCTTCAGCTGTTAAATATCCTTCCATAAGCTTCCCGTTGGACTATAGTCGTTGGAAGCTATTTGAATTGATTCACAGATCTCGAGTTATTTGGTGCAGAAGAATGATGTGACGTGACATCCCCTTTTTGATTTTTCTAACACTGGAGTCTACTATTTCACCTAACACATTAGAGATGTCACTTTAACACGTCAGATTGGTAGTCACCTTTATTTCTTCTTTCTGACTCCTCGATTAGAACATTAGGAGTTTTCCTTCTGCATTGATGCTTTCAATCAATAACTTTCGAATTTCAGTCTTTATATTGAGACGTTGCCAAGGCTTCAATACTTAGATGACCGAACTCTACGATTCTGATGTAGATGACCTTGAACTTGATTATAGTTAGTATATTGAATATTGCTCGTTGACTGATTGAGACAACACTACGATTCTGAGAGTGTTCTTTGGATTTGCAATGTAGAACCTCTCTTTCTTCACTCGTGCAGGGCTTCAACACTTCTGCCTGCCTTGACTTGCATTAGGCAGCGACTGTGACACCCCCAAAATAGGTATACATCACCCATCTTGAGTCGCCAAATACATGGTACAAAATTCAAATACAACTTAATTATACAACAGTCGTGTAAAATACGACAAAACATAATCTAAGAGTTTTAATAAGAATATTGTCATCTAGATAATATCCACACTCAATGGAGTCCTCAGTATATTTATTGTCACACTATTTTATAGAATAGTGAGGACTACTAAAACAACCATCTGAAGCGTCAATCCGTTCCCCGACTCATCCCAACTATATTCTCATTTCCTGAAGAGAAGAGTGAAAGAAAGGGTGAGCTCAACTACCCCAGTAAGAAATATTATGACTAAGATAATGCAGAATAAATTATCCTTAGCCTTCAACAGTATAACAACTGATAGAATATAATAGACAAAAAGTTTTAGATTAACAACAACAGCGGAATAAGAAATCCATTAGAAGAGTCAAGTAGGGCATAAAATCTACTATCTTCTATGATTTAAAAAGTTTTTCATCAACTTTATCGCTGAGACTCAACTTAATAAATAAAATCAAATCATCCCTACATCACAGCCAATGATATTCATGTAATCATCAATGGTCATGATTATACTGAATAATCCTTGGTCATAATCATACCAACAACTGTCCATCAATAAACTACAGGCCAATGAGGACTTTCACCACATCATTCGTCACATTACGGTCATGATTATACCGAATAATCCCTGGTCATAATCATACCAAGTCCATCTATGCACGTAAGCCAGAGATGACTTTCATCACAATATAAGCATGAGGATGATGACAATAACATAATAATTCAATAAAACAAGTTCAAGATAAATTTTAAAGATTTATAATTTAATTTATCCAGAAATCAATAACGTACAAATTGTCAACATGATACTGCTTTGTGGAGTAAAATTCAAGAATGCTCAGAAGAATATTTCCATGAAAAGATACAGGATGAAGCGCAAATATCCAGGATATTATACTAATTTCATGGAGTATAGAAGCCAAAACTTTAACCAACCGAGAGTATAATATAATATATGAAAATCGCAAATGGATTTTTTCCCGCCATGCGGTAATCCGTACGAGCAGATGATCTTTTCCACAATTTAATAAAGAATGAATACGAAGGATCATTCACCATGCATCTGCAGTAGTCCACATAGATGAAAGTTATTCCAACGAATAATAAAGAATAGAATAATGTAAGAATTCATCATGCATGCAGTGTCTTAGTAGACGAAAAGTTATTCCAATGTAATAATAAAGAATGGAATAACAAAAGAATTCACCAGCACGCGATAGATCGCAATGCATGTGTTATTCCAACAGAATAATAAAGAATGAAATAACAAAAGAATTCACCATGCATAGACCCTACAGACAGGTTATTCCAACAGAATAATAAAGAATGGAATAACAGAATAATTCACAAGGCATGCGATAGACCGCACAGACAGGTTATTACAACAGAATAATAAAGAATGGAATAACAACCCTTACGAGTATTGAAAGAAAATAACTCTCTTCATGAATACGAAAGAAATAATACCCTTACCTTAGAAGAAACTAGATTACGGAATAGTGAGGTAGCAGACTTCTCTTCTTCTTTCTCTCTATAATTTCTCTCTATAATAATTGCTCTTGTGAGACTTAGTAAATTGGTGAGAATGAAAGAAGAATGAGCTTCTATTTATAGAAAAATATAGTTTCAATAATTACACATTTTGGGGCTCGAAATATTACAGTATAATAATACCTTCCTATTTTTCTTCATTTTTAATTTAGTCTTGCAAGTATTATCAAACTTGCACCACCTCCCCTAATAGTAAATAATGTGAATTAATAGTTCATTCATGTGACTTAATAGTATAATCATGTGAAAAAACTAATTACGGTATAATACCTTCATCTATACCTCCATTTTTAATTTAGTCATGCAAGTATTATCAATCTTGCACTAATTCCCCTAATAGTAAATCATGTGAATCAATAGTATACAAATGTGAACACAAAGTTATAAGCATGTGAATTAATAACAATTAATTACTCATTTATCCGATGAATCACCCGATTGGTCAATATAACCTCCAGACATTAATTATTATCGAAATAAATATCGATTTACACTAACACTAATAATTCTCACACAATGGAACTATCAATTTCATCTTTAATCAACACGAACTTATTCATCATTAATATTATAACTCACAATATTTAACAACCAGGTCGTTCCTAGGAAAGAGGGGGCTTTCCGATAAGGATTTCTCCTTATTGGCGCGTAATTAGGTGACCAAACCTCCTCGATGTAACTTCTAGACATTGTCAATATTGTAAATAATAATATGAATAACTTTGTCGTCTCAATTATTGATTTAATAATATAAAATATTATGCAGATGATACTGTGACAATAATTGAATCAATAATATGAGAGATATTATGTAGCAATTACTGTAGCAATAATTGAGTATAACTGAGTGATTTCTCACGTAAGCATCAATAATCAATACCGTGTGCTACTATGCAACCACGCGTATTATTGTACTTTTACCATCGGGTAGTTCAACAGTTTAACCGTAAAATTTTCGCCGTTATTTTTATAAAAAGATAATTCTGTCGTTTTCTAACTACGACAATACTTTCGTTGTGAGGTCCACCAATGATTATGCCATCGTACGAATATTCCCTGTTCAAACGAATATTCCCCGACCAATCGAATATTATATAACCACTTGCTTACTTTGAAAAATTTATAAATAGTACCCACGGCTATAACATTATATCAAATCCGCACCATAATATTCAAAAATATATTTCGAGAAAACTTAATCTTTATTCATAAAAGTTGGGGTCTTACAGCGACAACTTGTTTGAATGCTCTGGCCTTCCTGAATTTCAAGACTCGTCTTATTGGTCATGTTCATCTCTCTTTCTCCTTGTGATCTCCTGTTCACATATCATCAATGGTCTGACCTATGCTTAATCTTCTTTGTCTATTCTTTATAGGTTGGCCAGTATCTCTGTATAAATCACATCAGTTCCTACTTATTCATAAATATGATTTTTGATGCTAATGTGATATAAATTCAAGAATATGAGGAATTTGGATTTTGAGAAAACTAATCTGGCAGGACCCAAACAATCATGGGTACCAAAAATAGAAATTACCTAGCCTGCAAGTACTTGGCCTATCTGACCACACAAGGAATACTGAAGCAGATAGCTTCAGTCATAAGGATTTAACCAGCTGCAAGGTCAAGACATTTCGGAAATGCTCTTGATTATATTATCCAAAGTCAAAGACTGTTCTTGAAAACTTGCTGAGTCCCCATTAATGAAGATTCACATGGTTGATGATCTTTCTATGGAAGCAGGCTATTCATGTCAAGACGAAAGAGATCTACTTGTCGTATCCATGCAAATCATATCATTCCAAAGGGAACATCCAGGAAGTTCATATCAAAGGATCATCAAACATTGATGATGAAGAATGCACCATTGAAGCATAACTTCAAGAGTGCAGAAGATACTGAAGCAAGAATGAGAAAGACTACGTTCGTAGTTTTGTCAACAATTGTGGAGTGATCAGTTCTGAGGATACCTCCCTATGATTCATTTAGGTTTATTCATTCATGATGATTTCAGCCTGAAAGAGATGCTGTAACAGCCTCTTAACCTGAATAAACTGTCAAAGCTGAAGCTGAAGAAAGTGCAAATGCTATGACCAAGCCAAAGAAGAGAACGAAGAGGCTTGTCAAGAATAATGCTCTAGCAAATGAGGAATTGTTGAAGGAAGACGATCAAAGGATTGCTGATGAAAAGGCTGAACAAAGAAGTCAACCTCAAGCATCTGGTCTAACTGAGGAAGAAACCAGAATCATAGAAGATGACCCGGCCATGATTAAATCATGCAGATCACACTACTGCACCTGATCAAACCATGATCAATGCTAAAGAAGAAATGCCAGAATCAAGTGATGTTGCTGAGGAAGTGCAGCCTGAAGTTGTTGATCAGTCTAAGGAAATTATAGATGCAAATGATGAAGATGGTGAAGCTTGGGGAGCAAAATGAAGAAGTGGAATACTTTCTAGAAGATCTGGGACAAGCTTGAAGGATAGGTCAACCAGGGTACATGCTGTTAACCACTCCACAAATATCAAGACCACTCCTGTCAAGATCATAGAGATAGGAGCTAACCCAAAATAGAAATATCCTAGTTAAAGAGTCCCAAAAATCTATGACTAATGAACCAAATGAAGATCCACAGTTAGTAGTTGTTAGGTTTGTAATATTCAAGAACGCAATCAAATTGCATAAATAAGCGGAAACGTGTAAAAATCAGAGTTTTAAAAAAGTAACAAACCATATACCCGGATCACCCTTTATGCACAATTATTAATTATACGAAAAAGAAAGAACAAGAAACATACCCTTGAAGATTCGAGCTTCCTCGGGTACAAGTTCACCTCCAATCCTTTTCACGTTCAATTTGAATCCATCGGGTTTGGTTACTTCCTTTGATCAATGTTAGCCACCCAAGTGTTTGGCCTCTAGAGGTGATCCACCAAGGAAGAAGAAGGATTCAAGAAGATGGGTATTTGGCAAAACTCTAGTTTTCTATCTCTATAGAAAAAGGCGTACTCTCCCAACTATTGGAATTACGTCTATTGTTAAAGTCAACAACCACCCCACCCATAATAAGACTCCTCTTATTTATAGATGTGGGCAACCCTCCTTAACAATTAAGAAATTGGGTTTTATTTTATTAATTAAATTCCTTTAATTAATTAGGCTCCCAATCTTATTAGGAATAATTAATTAAACTCTTTTAATTAATTGGCCTCCTAATCTTATTAGGATATACGAGAGTACTTTTATTAATTAATTCCCAAACTCTTTTAGAAATTAAATAATAATAATAGTAATAATAATAATAAGACTCCTCTTATTAATTTATATTTAATATTTCTAAAATATTAAATAATAAATATTAAGCTATTTAATTTATTCTATCACCATAGATTAAATTAAATATACTTAATTTATTATTACGATTATGACATTAACTTCTTAAATAATTATTCTTCCTTTTATGGTGTGACCCTTTAGGTTCTCCATATTAAACCGGTTGTGAATAAATCAATTAGAACAATTCTAATCTTATTTAAATAAATAAATTAAACTATTAATTTATTTAAATAAATAATATTTATTCTATAATAGGGATAAACCTCCCTAGCGATCAACGACTTTCCAGATAATATAGATTTCAACATTAATCATAAAAGAACCTTTGAGTAAATAGTTACCGTACAATTCAATCCTTCCACCATACAATATCCCAATTAAATATAAGACATGGAATTACTGTCAAGTCTTATTTTATTTAATTATATGTATTTCAACTCTTAAATGCACAACTCCAAATAATACAAATTAGAAACTCCTTTCTAATTTCATTCTGTATTGGCCAAGGACTACTGGTTGTCATTTATCGAATCACATAGCACATTTCTCTTCTTTTACTAGAAGTGGTAGATTCTTTATTGATCATACATTATCTACATGTATAACTTATTATACCCAAGCATATCCTTTGATATACCCTAAGGGTCTTAAGGAATAAGTCAAAGTATAACTCATCATACACAAGATACTATGATGATCTCAAGTCCAAGGATCACTTGTACTACTATCACTACATGAATTCCTATTGACAGGCAAGTAAAACTCCATTAGGTATCCCTTAGCGAGCCACGTTCAGTGAACTTATTCTCTAATAAGCACCTACATACTTGCTTTAGTGTCTCCACACAAATGATCATGAGATCAATCATCCTCATCCAATGAGCAAGCAACGTATGTACCAATCTATCCGGATTCACTAATCCCCAATTTAGTAATCCAACGATTGGGAACTATTTTAGTTTTAAGCTTTCTAAGAATTTAGATCTCATTAGAATGATCATCATAATTATTCTAAAAGCATTGCTTAAAACTATGGGTTTATCACATATTATAAAACAGCATCATGTAGATAATTAAAAGCCTTTAATAAATTAATACTTTTTATTAATAAATGAATAAGATTGTTACAAAGTATATGCTTTATCATCAAACATGATTGGCTTGTATGCATACTACTTTCAATCTCCCACTTACACTAAAGCCAATCGTCATGGTATCTCATACTCTTCTTCTCTAAGTTACGATTATCCTGCTGTTGGATAAGCTTCAGTAAATGGATATGTAATGTTGTTCTTGAGAGCCCACTATCTCTATAGTGATTTCCCATCTTTCAATGATTCTTATAATCAAATGAAAGTGCCACAACACATGTTTAGATCCAAGATGAGACTTAAGAACAATTCCAAGTTCTGTAATAAACTTTTAATCCAAACAATCAACTTGCAGCTTCATTTATAGCTATATACTTTGTCTTTATCACTAAACCAACAACTCTTTGCTGTTTGGAACCTTTCCAATTTCACTGCACCATCGTTCAAGGTAACATTTTACCTTAAAGTGGATTTCCTGTCGTCTTGGTCTGTCTAAAAAACTTGAGTCCGTTAAGTCCTCTAGTTTTAATTTAGACCCACCATGAATATGATCACATCCTTAGTTCCAGTTAAGTACTTTAAGATGTTTTTCACTCTCTCATAGTGAACTTCTCCAAAATATGACTGATCAACATCAGGTCTTGTACATTTCATTGCATACATGATAGTTACTCATGCGATCTCTCTTTTATGAGTCTATGGGGACTATTAAGAGAGATACACTCCAAGGCTCATCAATATGAGACATCTCTTGGAGTTTTTCATGCTAAACGACTTTAGCATCAAATGAATATACGTTCCTTGGGTTAAATCGAGCATCCTCGTGAATCTATCTATATAGATTTGTATCCCCAATTATGATACTCTTCCCAAATCATTCATGGAGGAATGTTTAGACAACTTTATCTTTACTGATTGTAGCATTGGTATGTTATTCCTTATCCGTAGTATATCAACATATAATACTAGGAATATCACAATGCTCCCACTGACCCTTTTATACACACTAGGTTCATTCTTGTTTTTGATAAAATCAAACTCTTTTGATTGTCTCATCAAAACGAATGTTCCATATTTGAGAAGCTTGCTTCAATCCATTTCTTTGAGTGGGTACAGCTCTTACCTCATCGTATGTAACTAGATCATCATCTTCTATGATACGTACCTCATCATCATCATCCATGATGAATCCATGCCTCCCAAGTATCTTCAAGATTATTCCAGATTCTTTATCTTGGTTGTGGTACAATAGTTACATCTACAAGTTCCTCTTATTTGACTTATAGTGTTTTGTGGTTCTTGAACTCTTCAAGATCTATTATCCTCCCACTAGCCCCTTGAATGATAAACACATTTATCTTAGAAGGCAAATGTGTTCATAATAAACACCTTTTGCTAAGTAAGATTATAGAACATATACCCTAAACTTACTTTAGGATTTCCCATAAATCTGTACTTGTCAAATTTTGTCCCAAGCTTATCCTTTTGAAACCTTTTTCACATAAGTTGAACAACCCCTTATCTTAACATACTTAAGATTAGGAATCCTCCATGTCCATAACTTTTATGGATTCTTGGGGCCGTATTTTGAGGTTACCTTTTTCGTAGATATGCAACCATTTCTAGGACATTACCCCAGAAGGATACTGGAATGTCGGTAAAATTATTATGGACCATACCATGTCCAAAAAGGTACGATTTTTCCTTTCAGATACATCAATCAATTATTGAGTATCAAGAGGCATCCATTGTGAGAAAACCATTTGAGATGATCTAGAAACTTATTGCACAAGTATTTATTCCTTGGTCTAATCAAAGAATCTTAATACTTTGCCAATTTGTTTCACTTATGAATTCTTTGAACCTTTCAAATAATTCACACTTGTATTTCAGTAAATACACACATTCAACTCTTTGAATGATCATCTCCTTTTCTTATACTCGTTTGTTCAATTTGCAAAATTATTTTTCACGTAAGTCAAGTATACAAAATCCATTAAGTTATATTTCAGTTCTATACAAAACATTATTATTATAAATAGAACAACAATTGTTCTTAATTATAATACCAAAATTTTTATTATCCAACAATAAAATGGAAATAATGTTTCTAACAAGAACTGTAATACAATAACAACTTATTGACTTAATAGATTTGCCCGTAGGCATTGCTAAACTATAAGCTTCTATGGCTAATATGGCAACCTTTGCTTCATTTCTCACACATAGGATTACTTATATTTGTTTAGCTTTGTACTTCTGCTTGGTCCCTTCATAAATCTATATTTATGATAACCAAAGTCGGTATCCAATACCCAAGTAGAAACTTGACTTAAAGAAAAATTTATTTTAAATCATGAACAAAATTGTATTTGTAACCGAAACTTCATTAAGCTTCTTCTGGTTAGCCTCTGCAAAATGCTTCTTGCAGTTTCTTTCCAGTGTCCAGGCTTATTGTAGTGGAAGCAAACTCCTTTACTATCTGTATAAGTTTTGTTCTTATTATCCTTTGTTTTTGCCTTTTCTATTTACCTTCTTAGAATCGTTCTTCTTTTCAGAAGATTATTTGGCCCCTACCAGTAAGACTTGGTCTTTCTTGGTTGGAAAATGACTCTCAACATTTTTCAACATGTTAAGCAAATCAGCGAGGCTGATATCTAGCTTGTTCATATAAAAAATTCACAACAATTGTGAAAGGAGTCCGGGAGTGAGTGCAAGATCAAATCTTGGCTCAACTCTCCATCCATGACAAAACCAGTTGTCCTAATTGATCAATCAAATTGATTATGTTAAGGACTTTTATCCATCTCAGATAGTGTCATCGGTCATTCTAGATCGGAAGAGCTCCTTAGATATCTGATATCTATCAGTCCTACTTTCATCACCATCAACTACTTGATGTGCAGGAATATAGTAGGAGTATCCATAGTTTCAGGCTAACGCTGAAGCTTGTTACTCATGGATACGAGCATGATTCATTGAGCCAACTGTGCATCATCTTGCCACTTTCTAAAAGTAGCAATCTCTTCCTCAGAGGCATTTTCTGCAACCATTACAAGAAAGATGTATTAAGGACATAAGATAACTTTTTAGCCATGAGAACTATTCTCAAACTCCTTAACCAATCCGTTTTATTCGGTCTGGTTAATTTAGCATCTAGTATGCTTCGCAGTGATAGTAATTTAGACATTGTAAAAATCTGTAAATGAATTTATAATTAACAACATTTTAACATACATTCTTTTATTAATTACCAAAATAAATTAGGTCTTGTTTTAAATTGGTATCTCCCACTATTTTCTTCAAACTATATTACCCTCAATATATATAGTTCGGCAAAATCTAATTAAAGATTTGCTAGTGAGAATAAGGATCCCATTTCAAATGTATATAGCTTTGTGGTGACACAACAAACTATATATAAATAAATAGGTAGACAACTCTTGTCAATTATATCAACTATGCAACTCCTTGTATTTTGCCTCTTAGATTATTTTGATCAAGTGGTGGCACATCCGAATCAAAATTATCCAAGTTAAGTCCAACCTAGCACTCCATATATTCAAAAAAGAAAAATATTGTCCTTGTGGTGACACAACAAAACAATACTGTTTAATTTTCTTTATAAGCATCAAATGTGATAAATTAACATCTTAAATACTTAATACTTGCCTTGTGGTGACACAACAAACTCATATTAAATATTTAATACTCTATTAATTTTATCATGCTAGAAGGCGACGTTCGATATTCCAAATATCTTTGAACGCTTAGGACTTAATATAAAAATATGAGGGGTTTGTTATTAATTTGTCTCATCTTGTTTAGCACGCATGCACATATATATATAAAATACGCGTCATATTAATTAACATGCGAAGCATGTTTGCATAATATATAATATATATAGTACAAGCATGCACATATAGAATACTATATTCTACCTGGATTGATTATAGACTTTATTCTAGTTTGGTTCACTAGAGCCACCAAGTGAACCAAAAGGTCAAACCCTAGGGGTGGAAGAATTAATATTTAAATATAACTATTACATTTAAACCCGGGTTCCATTACAAACGGGTCTTCAAGTGCTCATTGTTCCTTGCTCCTTGATCTCTAATTTTTCAAAAATAAACTCTAACTATTCCTATTACAAAACTATTTAAAATAAATAGAAACATTGATCAGCAGTCAAGGGAAAGTACGTAGGAGGGAGATAGAATTTACATTAAGAAAAATTAGAGAAGACGAGGTACGTAGACCCCATTTAATAAAACCCATACATTCATTCATCCAACTAAAATAAAATCCAATCACATTGGTCAATAGTCCATAATCAATCCCATTTATTATCATACACATCACCATATGCATCAATAAATAACATTCATCTCATGAATAATAAACATTCAATATATATATTGATATCATTTAATGGGCAAATTTAGTTAGTATAAGTCTAATTTTGAATCAAAATAAACTCTTTTATTTTAATCCAAATTTAAATCAAAATAAAACTATTTTATTTTAATTTATCCAATTTTGAATAAAATAAACTATTTTATTTTAATCAAAATCTTTAATCAAAATAAACTCCTTTATTTTAATTAATTATGGAATCCAATTCCATGTAAAAAAAAAAATATTAAAGGAAACACTTGATTCTTTTTTCCTATTCACAAATAAACTCCTTTATTTTGAATAATAATATGAAATCTTATTACATATCTAAATAAACTCATTTATTTAAGGAAATATGAAATCCAATTTCAACTCCAATTAGTTATCATGGAATCAAATTCCAACTCTAATTAGTTAGCATGAAATTCAAATTTTAAAATTAAAATAAACTCTCTTATTTTAATATTAAAATAAACCTTTTATTTTAAAATTAAAATAAACTTTTATTTTAATTATAAAATTATTAAAATATATATATTATATAATATATATATATATATTACTGTAATATATATATATATATATATATATATATATATATATATAATATATAAGTATTACATTTAATATGTAATCCCAGTACACTTATACTTACAGTAATCCTTCCTTCACGTGAATCCCTTAAGGGACATACTGAATCACGTGAATAACATAAGCAGGATTGCAGGAAAAACAGGATGTCGGGATATCTTATGTAAACTATATAAATAAATATATCATATATATATATATATATATATATATATCATGTGCAGACTTCATGTCACGGAAGTAATCATATAAAAACAAACTGTTCATATAAAAAAAAAATTACTTCCGGAAAAGCAAAATTCGGCACCTTTTATATATCTACATAATAAAATCACGTGATCAGTGATCTCTAAATTACCGAATCCAATATTCGCCTTGAATCCAATATTAGCCATTTTTTTTTAAAATAAATTTTATACTACAAAATTATGTCCAATTAAATTGTTCTAAACACATATCAATATACATATCAAATCTGAACAATTAATAATTCGCATAAAGGTTTGGCTCTGATACCACTGTTAGGTTTGTAATATTCAAGAACGCAATCAAATTGCATAAATAAGCGGAAACGTGTAAAAATCAGAGTTTTAAAAAAGTAACAAACCATATACCCGGATCACCCTTTATGCACAATTATTAATTATACTAAAAAGAAAGAACAAGAAACATACCTTTGAAGATTCGAGCTTCCTCAGGTACAAGTTCACCTCCAATCATTTTCACGTTCAATTTGAATCCACCGGGTTTGGTTCCTTCCTTTGATTAACGTTAGCCACCCAAGTGTTTGGACTCTAGAGGTGATCCACCAAGGAAGAAGAAGGAAGTGTTTGGCCTCTAGAGGTGATCCACCAAGGAAGAAGAAGGATTCAAGAAGATGAGTATTTGGCAAAACCTTAGTTTTCTATCTCTATAGAAAAAGGCGTACTCTCTCAACTATTGGAATTACGTCTATTGTTATAGTCAACAACCCCCCACCCATAATAAGACTCCTCTTATTTATAGATGTGGGCAACTCTCCTTAACAATTAAGAAATTGGATTTTATTTTATTAATTAAATTCCTTTAATTAATTAGGCTCCCAATCTTATTAGGAATAATTAATTAAACTCTTTTAATTAATTGGTCTCCTAATCTTATTAGGTTATACGAGAGTACTTTTATTAATTAATTCTCAAACTCCTTTAAAAATTAAATAATAATAATAGTAATAATAATAAGACTCTCTTATTAATTTATATTTAATATTTCTAAAATATTAAATAATAAATATTAAGCTATTTAATTTATTCTATCACCATAGATTAAATTAAATATACTTAATTTATTATTACGATTATGCCATTAACTTCTTAAATAATTATTCTTCCTTTTATGGTGTGACCCTTTAGGTTCTCCATATTAAACCCATTGTGAATAAATCAATTAGAAACAATTCTAATCTTATTTAAATAAATAAATTAAACTATTAATTTATTTAAATAAATAATATTTATTCTATAATAGGGATAAACCTCCCTAATGATCAACGACTTTCCGGATAATATAGATTTCAACATTAATCATAAAAGAACCTTTGAGTAAATAGTTACCGTCTACATTCAATCCTTCCACCATACAATATCCCAATTAAATATAAGACATGTAATTACTCACAAGTCTTATTTTATTTAATTATATGTATTTCGACTCTTAAATGCACAACTCCAAATAATGCAAATTAGAAACTCCTTTCTAATTTCATTCTGCATTGGCCAAGGACTACTGGTTGTCATTTATCGAATCACATAGGACATTTCTCTTCTTTTACTAGAAGTGGTAGATACTTTATTGATCATACATAATTTACATGTATAACTTATTATATCAAGCCTACCCTTTGATATACCCTAAGGGTCTTAAGGAATAAGTCAAAGTATAACTCATCATACACAAGATACTATGATGATCTCAAGTCCAAGGATCACTTGTACTACTATCACTACATGAATTCCTATTGACAGGCAAGTAAAACTCCATTAGGTATCCCTTAGCGAGCCACGTTCAGTGAACTTATTCTCTAATAAGCACCTACATACTTGCTTTAGTGTCTCCACTCAAATGATCATGAGATCAATCATCCTCATCCAATGAAAGCAAGTGACGACGTATGTACCAATCTATCCGGATTCACTAATCCCCAATTTAGTAATCCAACGATTGGGAACTATTTTAGTTTTAAGCTTTCTAAGAATTTAGATCTCATTCGAATGATCATCATCATTATTCTAAAAGCTTTGCTTAAAACTATGGGTTTATCACATATTATAAAATAGCATCATGTAGATAATTAATATCCTTTAATAAATTAATACTTTTTATTAATAAATGAATAAGATTGTTACAAAGTATATGCTTTATCATCAAACATGATTGGCTTGTATGCATACTACTTTCAGTAGTAACGTCCCAAAACGTGCTACTAATAACCATATCAACCAACCACTCAAATAATGGAGTACTTTCGATTAGTCTCAGTGATCTTAGTGTAAGAACATGATGACACCACGATTGCAGCCTAAAAAAATACCAACATCAAAGAGTATCCAGAGTTGGTAAGTGAACTCTCCAGAAGAAAAATCCAATGTGATGTCATTGTAGCCACCATACTTATAAAGCTCTTCATCTGATAAGCGCCTCAGGGACAATCCTGATCCTTAGTCTTGGACTAAGAGGTTGACCCTTCCTGAGCAACCTTAACCCTGAAGAAATGCAAAAATTGATTGGCATCACAAGAATCTCTGTTGAAGCAAGCAGTAACTACTCAGAAGAATACAAACAGCAAATGAGTATTGCCACTCTCTTGAAGTCTAATGAAGAAGTTTTCTATTGAAGCATACCCACAGACTACGATCATCGAAGAAGGCATAAAAGTTTGTAGATCAGTCTAAGAAGTCGTGGAGTACTGAGCTAAGTCATAAGGCCACTCCACGAACTGAAGAAGTCAATAGTCAACTAAAGAAAAGTCAAATCTGATAAGCTGATGTGTTAGAAGAAGTTATAGATTGTGACCTATCAGAGTCTTACAACTTTCCCACTAATAAACATGGAGGGAACAATTACAAGAGTGAAAATTCAAATCAATGGCAATTATACTTTTGAGAGTTTATCAAAAACTGCAAGCCTGTCTAATCCATACACACACACTCTCTCTCTCAAGCCAAAACCTAAACACCTCTAAACTGTCAAATCCTCTCAAACATCCATCTATCCTCAAATCGCTTCCTGATATCTCACAATACTATTATACAAAGACATAAACCTAGAATTTCCTAACTCTTCAAATAGAAGATTTGCGTGTAATCACTGGTATTCAACTTGGAACTAAGAAGTTCGAGAAATCTAAGAAGAAGTTCAGAGATATTCTTCAGTTGGTAAAGAAGGCTGGATTCTATGAATGCCTGGAATCAAGCACCTTAATCTACTCAAACCTGGTGAGAGAGTTCTACTCAAATGCGACTACGAGTTCTAGAACTCTATCGACTAAGGTCAAAGGCCAGATCTTGAAGTTAAAGCCTACAGACATTAATCAGTGCTTAGGTCTTCCAGACTCAGGTCTGAAGAACCTTGAAGAGGTCAACATTAAAGAAGGGAAGAAATTTATTATGCGCAACAAAAGAAACCCTATTTTGAAGAATATGAAGAAGAATGAGTTTCATGAAGAGTACGAGTTTCTTGCTGAGATAGTAGGGAAATGCATACTGAGCAAAGATACTGCTCATGATACAGTAAGTGATCATCAACTAAGAATCATGAAATGCCATTGTTCTCAAGAAGCAAATCAATTTTGGTGCTATATTGTTTGACTTAATGTCTGAGTGGCTAGACAAGGCTAAAAAGAAGAAGTCAACAAACAACCCACTTACAAAGGTTTTTCATGGGAGATTTATAAGCATCATTCTGAAGAAGAAGCTGGAGAATAAAATTAAGGATGATGAGGGTGAAGTTCTAAGCAGTCAGAATGTGTTGTCCCCAAAATTGTTTGTTAACTGAAAGAAGAATACAATGGAAAACAAAAGGCTAGTGACATATGGCAGCAGTAGCAAAAAAATTACTAAAAAAAGGAAGGCAAATGATATGGAGGAGGAGCTATCACACCATGAGGATTCAATCATTCTAGAATCCATATCTGCAAAGGCTAGTAGCAAGAGACTGAAAACTACAGAGTACGAAGTGCCAAGTAGATCTTGAAAGACTGGCTCTGCTGAAGATAATGATCAAATACAGGAATATTCTGATGAGTCAGTTGAAGAAAGTCTGCACCAATCTGACTCCAAGTTAGGATAGGAAGAAAGTAAAGAAGACTCCAGTCATGAGGATGAGATGCCAGAAGATTTTCATATCCCTTGTCCTGTTCATCGGAAGAAAAGAGTAGTGGTGGAAGTTGATGATGAACCACTAGATGTACTTCTAGGAAAATGGGTTAACCTTGGAAATGAAAAGCTAAATGTGGTGAAGATGACCACAACAAATCTTGTCAATAATCTCAAGGTTATGAAGCTGGATACTTCAACTCTGATATATGAGCCTGAAATTAAGAATCATGCAATAAGGTGGTTTTATCCTCACATGTCATGGGCAAAGGCATCCATCACTGGTGATAACAGCTACTTCTCGTGGTGCTTCTCTCTCATATTCCCAACTTGGAGCTGGTGTCACAGAACTTCCCAAGGGTAAAGAAATTTGTAACAAAGCTGATTAAAGACCAGTCTCACTTTAGGGTCTATTGACATGCTGACAAACACTACATTCCCTACGATTGTAGAGTAGGTTCGGATGGTAGAAGGATTATACCCAAGTCCATAATCGTAGAGTCCTTTCACTCTACCATTGAAGATGATTAAGCTCAGTTTGAGAAGCTCTACTTTGCCCAAGCATAATTGTATGATATTCCTTTATCTTCCAATAATGATTGGCACTCAACGATCTATCAGATTCTCACTACATTCGAAAGTCTGTCCAAGAATGAGAATTGTGGAGTCCAATCTGATGTTCAACAGGAGTCTGCTTAACCAAATTACCAAACTCCTCAGGAACAAGAGTTACTAAAGAACTCGGACGAGTTGGTTGAGAAGATATCTCTCATTACTGCAGAGGCTAAGATGTTGTTAGAAGAAGGAGATAGTGTGCTTCAAAACAGACTTCAGGCCACAATATCAGATATATCTCTCAAGATCAAAGAGAGAGATCAAATCTATCTGAACTTTATCAATGATCAGAAGGAAGAAGTTCTGCAAGCTCAGAAGGATAATGCTGATCAAATCATGTCCCTCTCTGACAAGATTGCCTTCCTAAAGCAGTCTCTCTCCCTACAGTTGGAGCTAAGCCAACAAGAACTCAAGACTGAATTTAACAACTCATCTTATCTGATAGAGCAGCTTATGAAAATGTCCAACAACTTTCCCAAGTGATTAATAACAAAAAGGGGGAGAAAAAGAGGTATTCAAGGAAGAGCAAGGAGAGAATAATGAAGGCAGAAGAAAAGGGCAAGAGCAAAAAAACAAAGAAGAAGAAGCAGGTTAAAACAGCAGCAAGTGTATCATCATCTGAGGAGGAGCCAAAGGATGATGAACCTATAGAGATAAAGTGTGAGGGGGAGCCAGAATAAGAGAAAGACAAAGTTGAAGACAAAGAAGAAAAGCATGCATCTGAGCCAGAGCATCATGAAGATGAAGCAATGGAGAATGCATCAGAAGGGGAGCAGACTGGAGAGGAAAAGACAATTGAATAACTAATCAACAAACATTATGGAGACATACATGAAGCAGTAAATGAAGCTGAGAAGGTATATTTCTAGCTATATAGGTATGTTCTGGATCCAGGATGTAAAGTGTCATATAATGTGTAAATTTCATATTATCATCAATGACATTCATAATTATCTGTTTTAGAAATACAGCTACTCACTATATCTTAAGATTTTTCATCTCATACATATGCATTTATTGTTTTTGTCATAATCAAATAGGGGAAGATTGTTAGGAATAAGCATGAAAATGCTATTCCTATTTATATAAGATTTGATTATGATCTTAATGAATGAATATGCAAATATGTCTGCATTGAAATAAGTTATAAAGTCCTTGGATAGATAATAGTAATATATATGCAATGACTTATACTGAAATGATCAAATATGTTAGGTTGATTCTACATGAACAAAATAGCTTTGTAAATTCATTTAAAAGAACATGATGTGCAAGGACTAAATATAGAAAGATCAAGCTTGTTAGGTTGATCTTATATGATGTAATAGATAGACATGTATCGTTGAGCACTGCACCAGCCTTCGAGGTCTGCCATGAGAGACAAGGAACTCGGAGACTATTAAGATAGAATCGTAGTCTGTCAAGCCAGCCAAGGGATTGCAAAAGCCAAGGAAGAATCGTAGAGTATCAAGAAAGTTGCTAAATAATAGTAGTCTTTTTTGGAGGGCATCACTCAGAATTGTAGAGTTGGTCCAAGCGCTTGCCGAGCCAAATCAAGAATCGTAGACCACACTTGAAGTCGTGGAGTCTACTGATCATATCAGAGACATAAATTATAGTCGAGCAAGATCAGACAAGGACAACAAGTGTTAAGGCAGAAATCATAGTCTGTTGTATAATCTGCTCTCAGAGTCATAGTGTCTGCAGAACCAAAGATAGATCGTAGTCTGCAGAACAAAGTCTTCGACAAAGTCTATCAGTGCTCACAACGCCAAGGAAGAATCGTAGTGATAACACAATTCTCAACACATGAGCACTTCCAAAGCATCCAAAAAATGTAGCCTCTGGTTAGAACTATAAAGATGTAATCTACCTGAAGGAAGCTAGAGAGCACTCACCAAATGGCTTGCAAGTAAATAGAAGATCGAAGCACCAATTTAATCAGCATCCTGATTGAGAAGTGAATCCATTCAAGGGAAGTCTTCCACAAGAAATAGTAAGAAGAATTCAGATAACATGACTGACAAAAGGAAGTCAGCAATGCAGTAGCTGTCAAGATAAACAAAAGATGATGATATTGGGTGTGACTATGATCGTAGTGCTTGCCAGATGATAAGTAAGAACTGATGCGGTTTATATAGAGATACTGTACAACCTATAAAGAATAGACAAAGAAGATTAAGCATGGGTCATACCATTGATGATATGTGAACGGGAGATCACAAGGAGAAAGAGAGATGAGCATGACCAATCAGATGAGTCTTGAAATTCAAGAAGGCCAAAGCATTCAAACAAGTTGTCAGTGCCTAATGAAAGTTAAGGCAAGCAGAAGTGTTGAAGCACTACACGAGTGAAGAAAGAGAGGTTCTACATTGCAAATCCAAAGAACACTCTCAGAATCGTAGTGTTGTCTACGATTCTTGACTTGGCTCGGTAGGCGCTTGGACCAACTCTATGATTCTGAGTGAGGCCCTCCAAAGTAGACTACGATTCTATAGCAACTTTCTCGATACTCTATGATTCTGCCTTGGCTTATACAATCCCTTGGCTGGCTCGACAAACTACGATTCTATTTTGATAGTCTTCGAGTTCTTTGTCTCTTTTAGAAGACCTTGAAGGCTAGTGCAGTGCTCGACGATAAGACATGCCTATCTATTACATCATATAAGATCAACCTAAAAAGCTTGATCTTTCTATATTTAGTCCTTGTACATCATGTTCTTTTGAAGGACTTTACAAAGCTGTTTTGTTCATGTAGAATCAACCTAACATATTTGATCATTTCAGTCTAAGTCCTTGTACATATATTCCTATTATCTATTTAAGGACTTTACAACTTATTTCAATGCAGACATATTTGCATATTCATTCAGTAAGATCATAATCAAATCTTATATAAATAGGAATAACATTCTCATGTTTATTCCTAACAGTATTACCCGTATAGCTAATGCTGCTGGAGACATCGTCGATGATGAAGTCGACGCCTTCGGCGTATCGACTCTATCCCAAAACTCGACCATAGTATGAGCTCGCCCCAAGATTCTCCGCATGGCCTAAATCCTACATTAATTAATATCACATTACCTTACTATAGATCCCAACAATATTAAACTAAATTAAATATAAATATATACCGACTTAACCTCCTGAAATGACTGCGATCCAGAAGTATGTACAATTCTGAGCTTGCCTCAATTCTTCTTCATCTACTCGGACTTTGTCTTGAAGGCAGCATCATCCTAGTACGTACACATGGCGGCTCATGTTGCATCTGATATAGTCGGCGGCTGATGATCTCGTATAGTAGTCCCGAGCGATTCTTCAACTGCCTGGGTTATCCTTTGTCACATCTCGTACAACCAGTCGACATAGTTCTTCGAGATGTATGCAATAAGAACAACGTCTCCGTCTGCGTCAGAGATGTCGGCCTCATATGTATAACATGTCAATCAAAAATCCATAACGTACGTATCAATAAAAATTTGAATAATATGGAAATAACTAGGATCAACTTTTTGATTTAATATATGTAATTCGACTTACGTGAAACTAGCGCAACACACACTATCACCATAAACTGGAGATCATACTACACGTACTAGATATATCACATGCAGCCAGTCGGGAGATGAGTCAGGCATATGGCACGTAAGACTCGCCTTAGCGATAGGGTCCATAATACTATATATAATACAATAATTTATTGGATTATTTTAATTGTGTAATTACATAATATCATTTTAATTGAACATGATATATTATAGTTAAAACTTACTGCGACGAGCCGATATCAACCTGAACTATGTGTGGAATTGCCAGCAGACGACTTAATAAACTGAGGTTAGGCCCTCAGTGATGCCGACGTCTATCATATGTAGGTATAATTAAGTTATGACATTGTGAAAAAATAGTTGATGGACTTTTTTTTATAAACTATAAAAAAGTAATGAAAATGAGTGTGATTGTGCCAAAACGAAAGTAACTCACACGACTATATATGTAGGCATAACAGTACTACTGAAATAACAGAAATTATCTTATTAAATTCCACTTCATTTATTCTAATAATCGTTTTTATTAGTAAAATATTTACAAAACAACAATTAAAGAAAATTAGTATGTTGTCAAACCCATCAGAATCAAATCTTTTTTATCCTTTGATTATGTCTCTTCCTCTTGCGTATCAATTTCTTCCTCGGTATCATCTTCTACGACGACATACGGGTCGACAACCACATCTTCCTCGACTTCGTCAACATCGGGAACGCCAACGACATCATCTACCAGCACATCGTCATCATTTAGCACTACGTGCTTGAGATTACTAATTTGTTCTTGCAACGAGTCATCCGTTCCAGGCTAGTATCATTAAATGTCCGAATCTTCGTTGTGACAATTGTATACTAAGGGGGTCTATAATTTACAACATTAAGGACATAGTACACTTGAGTTGCTTGGTTGGCTAATACGAATATGTCACTAGAATGTGCCTTTGACTTTATATCTACTATGATGATTCTAAGTAAATACTACTCAGTTTAAGATAATTATTTTATTTTATTTTTGGATTTTATTTTATTTTATAGTATATTATATTAAATAATTTTGTAAATTTATTATATTATATTATATTTTTTATTATATTATATAATTTATAAAATTTATTAAATTAAATTAAAGTTATTTTATTCTAATTTATTATTATTAATTTTATTTTATTTTATTATGTATTATATTATATAATTTCTTAAATTTATTTTACTTGTTAAATTAAATTTATTATTTTTTAATTTTTATTATATTATGTTATATAATTTATTAAATTTATTTTATGTTATTAAATTAAATTTATTTTATTTTAATTTATTAAAATTATTTATTTTATTCTAATTTATTATTATTTTTATATTATATTATATTAGATAATTTATTTATTACTTTTCCTAGTATTTTATTTTGTATTATATTATATTATAAAATTTAATTAGAATTAATTATATTATATTATATTATATTATTTTTTAAATTTATTGTATTATTTTATGTTATATTAATTATTTTATTTTATTTTTATGTTAATATATTTAAACTAATTTAATTTAATGTATTTATAGTTAAGTGTTGATTTATTTTTTACATTCTATAATTCCCACGGAAATTTTCATCGGAAATTCCGTCGAAAATAATTCTCACTACAAACAAATAAGCTGGTATTATTGTTTCCCAATTCCAGCAATGTATCAAAATATATTACTGCAACTACATGTTTCCCAATTTCAACAGCGTGTCAAAATAATCTCAATTTCAACAACTTCATCTCAATTTCAACATCAATATATTAAAAATAAACCCAATTTTAGACTAATAATTTCAATAATCTCAATTTCAGATTCCAACAGGATCAATAATTAAAAATTGCACATATCAACAATTAAGGAGAAACTACCAGTTTAAATGCCAGCAAAATATAAAAAATAATCTCAATTTCATGAACAACAATTTCATCTCAATTTCAACAACCACCTATCAAAAATAAACCCAATTTCAGGCCAATAATCTCAATTTCATATTCCAATCCCAATTTTAAACCCAAATCAAAACTAAACCCTAATAACATAATAAATAATTCAATACCCATTACATACCCAAATAAAAAATAATCCCTAAATACAAAACAATCCAATTTCAAATTCCAATAATTCAATTTAATCCGTATTTCAGATTCCAATAACGAAATATATATATATATATATATATATATATATATATGAACCCTAACTAAATTTAAAAATTAAATTGAAACAAACTAGAAACAAATGAACCCTTGTTTCTAAGGAGGTGGATTAGTGAGAACAAATCGGAGGGAGGTAGAGGCGGCGACAACGACAACCGATAGAGGGAGGCGGCGACGCCAGAGTGGGCGGGGACAACAGAGGGGGCGGCGACGACAGAGGGATGGAGGTGGTGGACTGGTGGCTGGATGAGTGAGAGAGAGAGAGAGAGAGAGAGAGGCTAGCTAGCGAGATATGAGAGAGAAAGAGAAAGTGAGAGATGGACTAATGAAGCGAATGAAGAAATGAGACTGATTTTAGGTTTTAAAACTTATTTTTGACGGAATTTTCGTCGAAAATAAGTCTGTCAAAAATACCTTATTCCCGACGGAACTTCCGTCGAGATTAGCCTCAGTTCCGTTGAACATAGTACTGGCGCTGGCAGGAAAATTGGCGCCAAGGTCTGCTCCTTGTTTCCGACGGAATTTCGTCGATATTAAAGTATTTCTGACTGAATTATAGTCGATAGACTATTCCGTTGTACTTAACGTAGTCTCAAATTTATTCCATAGACTATAGTTCCGTCGGAGTTTAACCAATTTTCTTGTAGTGAAAAACTATACCTTTTGGATCAGTTTCATACTTTTAATTATATCATAAAACTAACGTTTTTGAGCAAATGTGATAACTTAGTGATAAAAGACACTTCCCTTATTATGCAAAGTCACATGTTCGATTTTATTCTTTAATAAAAGACAAAATTTAGCATATACGTTACAGATTGAAGATAAAATCTCCCTAGGTTTCTCCTAGTTTTACACTTGATTTGATCCTTAGGTGAAATATATCCGTAGAATGAAATTGTAATAGCATAGGTTATTAAAAAAAAGGTATGATTTTATATTGATAATCACATTTTAAGGCATAAATTTACAAACTAGTCAGAAAGAAAGAAATTTACTAACTCGTCAAACTTGATGACAAAAAAACATCACACGGTACAAATAAATAAAATAATTTGATACTCTCTCTATTCTAAAATTAGAGATATATATATTTTTTAGTTCGTTCTAAAATTAAAAATATATTTCTATTTTCATACTATAAAATACAAGATGTTCCTAATTTTTCATTACTTTTTCAATATTATTTTCAATCGGGAACTGATATTTCTACATAAAAAATTTGATATTTCCACACGATCCTTCTCACATGAATAGTAAGTGGGTCTCACCTCCATGTGAGAGAGACTTATGTAGAAATATCAGTTTCCTTTTCAATATTATACCACCACAATTGAATTCTTAACTAATTCTAAAATTATATGTGAGAACATAAAATTATATTTAAAAATCGTCTTTTTATAAATGTATATTTAATTTTAGAACGGATGGAATATATTATAAATTACGAACTACTCAAAAAGACAAAAAATTATTAACTAGTCCAACTTGAGGACAAAAGCATCACATATAGGTACAAATACAGGGAAGAATTTGATATTTTAGTCTATCAAAAAGGTATCACCTTGTTGGTGGTTTTAGTAATGCACATGGTAGGGAATTTAAGGTATTAATAAACGAGCAAACAAGCGAATATTTCCCGTTTTTGGCAAGGGTAACAATTCTTAACTCGTCCGAATTAAGAGCACTTTTGCGGCAGCCACTCATTCAAATTCGTAAAGATTGATAAGGAAAGCGCGTGAAATTCGATTAGACATCAGAAGAGAACAATTTGCTTTCCTTTCCTTTGCTTTTTAATTAAGCCCTTGTTTAGTGGTTTGAGAGGGACTCAAGTCTGCTGCAGGATACATTATTTCTTTTTATATTATATTTGTTCAAGGAAAATGCTTCTTCCACTTATTAAGATTTGTTAATTGCAACCACATTTTCTTTTGACAAAAATATGTCAGACTTTTGTGTGGAGAAAAGAAAAATCTTGTGTTGTATTGTGTGAATTGTGATGTTTTTGTTCTTGAGTTTGACTAAATAGTAATTCTTTTCTCAAAATAGTTATTTTTGTAGTGCAAAACTGACCTAAAAATGTATAATTTTGTACTACTAATTATACCACGAGTTAGCGATTTATTTATTGCAAAGACAGATACCATACAATCACAAATTATAAAGTCAAGATATAATTTTACATTTTAGTCTAACATAACATTGACATTTTTTTCACCATATAAGCTAAAATATATTATCTTTATGTACTTGAATAACATTGTCTTTTGGAAGACACAGATATATAGATCTTAACATATCAAATCTTTTGTATATTCTAAGAGGTTAGGGTTTCTTTATTTGAACGGCCTAGCTTATTCCAAACCTCTTTAAGTTCATATGAAGCCAGATACTGCCAAGAAAGATCTTATTGCATGAGTGTATATATGTGTTGATAAAAATCAAATAAAATCATAAACTAGCTTAATCTCTGTGAATTCTTGATGGAAAAAGATACAATATTAAGAGAATAATGTGATTGAAGGGCTCAATGTGACGCCCCCAAAATAGGTCAACACAACTTATTTTTAGTCGTCAAATAATAACTACAACTTCATTATTACAATTGTCGTACAAAATACGACAACACATATGCTGTGAGTTTAAATACAAATATTGTCTTCTAGACAATATACAAACTCAAATAAGTTCTCATTACAATTATTGATACACTATTTTATAAAATAGTGAGGATTGCTAAAACAACTGCCTTGAAACATCACTCCACACCTTTGAATTGGTTCCCTGCTTATATTCTCGCCTCCTGAGAAGAAAAATGGAACAAAAAAAAGGGTGAGCTCAACTAGCCCAGTAAAAAATATTATGACTAAGATAATATAGAACAAATTATCGTTAGCCTTCAATAAATCAGATAAAATATAATGGACAACAAGTTTTAGATTAATATTCGCAGCAGAAATAACAATTCATTAGAAGAGTTAAGTAGAGAATGAAGTATACTATCTTCTATGATTTAAAAGTCCATCATTAATATTTTATCTCTGTAACATCAATCAATATACATCCTGAATCAGATATTCATATTTGCACTACGGGCCAAAGATATTCATTTGTATCACCAGTTGGTCATGTTCATATCAACACCTGTCCATCTTTGCACTACGGGCCAAAGATATTCATCTTTGCACTACAGGCCAAATGTAAGACTCCGAATTTTACGAAATGAAAGTATTCAATTTTCTGATAACTGTTATTCTATTTAGTAAATGGTTAAATTGATAAAAGGTCAAAGTTAATGGTGATATTTGAAAATTTTGCAAAGTATGCAAGTTGATATAAAATATTCGTTTGGTTGGGGAAATTCTTTTTGTCAAGGAATATTCGTACGACGACACCATCATTGGTGGACCCCACAACGTAATAACTGTCGGAGTTAGAAAATGACGGAATTATCTTTTTTATAAAAATAACGGTGAAAGTTTTACCGTTAAATTGTTGAAATACTCAGTGGTAAAAAATAATAATACACGTGGTTGCATAGTAGCACATGGTATTGATTATTGATGCTTACGTGAGAAGTCACTCAGTTATACTCAATTATTACTACAGTAATTGCTGCATAATATCTCTCATATTATTGATTTAATTATTGTCACAATATCAATATTTTATATTATTAAATCAATAATTGAGACGACAAAGTTATTCATATTATTATTTACAATATTGACAATATCTAGAAAGTTCTGTCGAGGAGAGATCTGGTCACCTAATTGCGCGCCAATAGGGAGAAATCCTTATCGGAAAGCCCCCTCTTTCTTGAGAATGATCTGGTTGTTAAATATTGTGAGTTATAATATTAATGATGAATAAGTTCGTGTTGATTAAAGATGAAATTGATATTTCTATTGTGTTGGGATTATTAATGTTAGTGAAAATCGATATTTATTTCGATAATAATTGACTTCTGGAGGTTATATTGACCAATCGGGTAATTAATCGGATAAATGAGCAATTATTTTCTATTAATTCACATGCTTATAACTATTTGTTCACATGTGTGTACTATTGATTCGCATGCATGTACTATTAGGGGAAGTGGTGCAAGATTGATAATACTTGTATGACTAAATTAAAAATGGAGGTATAGATGAAGGTACTATACTGTAATTATTTTTTTCACATGTATAGAACTATTGATTCACATGATTGTACTATTGATTCACATGATGCACTATTAGGGGAGGTGGTGCAAGTTTGATAATACGTGCAGGACTAAATTAAAAATGAAGAAAAAGATGAAGGTATTATACTGTAATATTCCGAGCCCTAAAATGTGCAATTATCGAAACTATGTTTTTCTATAAATAGAAGCTCATTCTTCTTTCATTCTCACCAATTCACTAAGACTCACAAGAGTAATTATAGAGAGAGAAACTATAGAGAGAAAGAAGAAGAGAAGTCTGCTACTTCACTATCCCAGTATCCAGTCTTCTTTCGAGGTAAGGGGTATTATTTATTTCATATTCTGAAGAGATATTATTTTTCGTATTCGTATGAATATTATTTTCGTTCAATATTCGTAAGAAGTATTATTTCTTTCGTATTCATGAAGGTAGTTATTTTTTTTCAATACTCGTAAGAGTTGTTACTCCATTTTTTATTATTCTGTTGGAATAACTTGTCTACGCGGACTACCGCATGTATGGTGAAATTCTTCTGTTATTCCATTCCTTATTATTCTGTTGGAATAACCTGTCTACGCGGACTACCACATGAATGGTGACATTATTCTGTTATTCCATTCTTTATTATTCTGTTGGAATAACATGTCTACGCGGACTACCACATGCATGGTGAATGAACCTTCGCATTCATTCTTTATTAAATTATGGGAAATGATCTATCTACGTGGATTACCGCATGGCGGGTGAAAATCCATTTGCAGTTTCGTATATTCTATTATACTCGTATGAGATATCATTTCTTTTGTACTCGTCGTGGAATATCGTTTTCTTTTATATTTTCCTTTTATGAGTATTATTCACAGATTACTATTTATGGGTACTATTCACGTATACGGTACTATTTACGAATACTAGTTACTATCCACGAGTTACTATTTACGGGTATTATTCACGAAGTATTATTCACGAATACTATTTACAAAGTACTATTTACGAAGTACTATTCCCGAAGTACTATTCACAGGGTACTATTCACGGGGTACTATTCACTCGAAAAATATATTTCTTTTCTATCTAAATTATTTTTGATACATGAATATTATTCTTAAATTTTAGTCCACAAAGCAGTATCATTTGACAATTTGGATATTTTTAAACTCTAGATAAATTTAAAGTCTTTAATATTTATCCTTGATTTCGTTTGATTAATTCTTATATCATTGTCATCATCCTCATGCTTATATTGTGATGAAAGTCATCTTTGGCTTACGTGCATAAATGGACTGTTGATTGGTATGATTATGACCAGGGATCATTCGGTATAATCATGACCCGTAATATTACAAATGATGTGGTAAAAGTCCTCAGTGGCCTGTAGTGCATTGATGGACAATTGTTGGTATGATTATAACCAGGAATTATTTGGTATAATCATGACCATTGATGATTACATGAATATCCTTGGCCCGTATGACATGGATAATTCGTGGTTGTGATACTAATTATTAAGCTGAGTCTCAGCGATAGTTATTGGTATGATCATGACCATGAGTTCTCTTCGGCCAAGGGTGCAAAGATGAATTGTTGTTTGGCATGTTCATGACCATTGGTGAAAACACGAATATCATTGGCCCGTAGTGCATGGATAATTCGGTGATATGAATTATTTATTAAGTTGAGTCTCAACGATAAAATTGATGGTAAATTTTTAAATCGTAGAAGACAGTAGATATCATGCTCTACTTGACTCTTCTAAAATACAGTTGCATGTCTTTGGCCTATAATGCAAAGATGAACTGTTAATGAATATCTTTGGCACGTAGTGAAAAGATGAATTTATTAGTATTATTATGAATAGGAACTGTGATTTGGTATAACTATGATATTTGATGTTTCAGGTAAAGACAGGTGATGAAAATTATCTTCGTCCTGGGTGCGAAGAGGAATTTAGAACCACAATTATGATTATGAGTTATTCACATGATTGTGGACAGGAACTGTTGATTGATGTTACAGTGATAAAACATTGTTGGTGGACTTTTAACATGAATGAAATAATAGACTTTAAGGTCTATTTGACTCTTTTAATGGATTGCTCGTTCCGCTGCAACTATGGTCAAAAAGTTTTATCATCTACCATATGTTCTAAATCTCTGATTTATTATTGATGAAGGCTATTGATAATTTAATTATCTTTAGCATGATATTCTTTACTGGGCTAGTTGTGATCACCCTTTTGCTTCACAATTCCTTTCAGGTAATAAGAGTGTAATTTGGGTCGAAAGCCCAGGTAACATGGGAATAGAACGATGGTCTATAGCTGTTGAGGTTTCCCCTAAAATAGTATGGAAATAATTTTATTGAGAATTATAGATAAGTGTGTCGTATTTAATTTATAAGTCATTTTAACCGTTGATTTTGGTGAACCAAATAAGATGAGGTGAACCCAACTTTGGAAGGGTGGTTTTCCACTATCATACAAGATGTCTAATGACAGAAGACTTCGTGTTATGATAAGACAGGGTTGTGCACATGCACTTGCTGATTATATCTATGAGCACTACCTATATAATATTGGAGTTTGATTGAAATATAATTCTCAATTGGAGACAATGGAGATAATTATATGTCAATAGAAGACTCACCATTGGAAATAACATAACAATAATCTTCTCGTTTTTCTTTGGGGTCTATTGGGTACACCAAGGATAATTCTCGAGTCATATGATATCTATCATAACTTAGATGCATGGCCTCCCATGTACGAAGGTTTCCTTGAGCATTTTCCAAAGATTTTAATTTCTAAAACAGTTATTGATTATACTTTTATGTAAAGTACCATTGTAAGGTGTTGTGGTCGAGACACCATGACAGTTACATATATTTGTATTAAAACTCATGGCTTATGTGTTGTCATACTCTATACGACAGTTCAACAGTTGTATAAATGAAGTTTATATTTGATTTCTGTAGTGTGATATCTGGCGACTCAGAATGGGTCGTGTGGACCTATTTTGGGGGCGTCACACCAAATATATTCAGTTATATTACCATTTAGGACTGAGGATGATGAAAAATATTTTAAAGAAAACGAATTCAGTGAGATAAAGGGATAAAGGTTAGGGATTCATACTTCAGTTTATCCAAGTTCAAAAATACTCAATAATAATCAATTGTGGAGCATAATTCATGAATGAAGATCAAACATAGATACAATCAAAGATAGTAACTATAATAGACAAACTTCGACCAAGAAAAGAAAATTTAATTTTTCTATGAATAGTGTCGTATACGTGAATAGTAACCCCGACTCAAAAGGTAATAATTTCATAAGAAAAATCATACTTCGTGAATAGTAACCTCGACATGAAAAGGTAAAAATTTCATAATAAAATTCATAGCAATATTTCGGCATAATGATATTGAACGAAATAACATCATTTATGAAGAAAATAACATCCCTTACCTCAAAAGAACTGTACTTCTGACTAGAATATCGGACATAATATTGAAGGAAACTTGCACTGAATAACAACACTCAAGATATCTAAATATTCACAAAAATACGCTCGATATTATAGAGAGAGAAAACTTCAGATTCTGGTGTAATTTTCAATTCTAACTAAGCACCCTATTTATAGGAAAATGGTAGCACACCACTTCTGACAATTTTGCATGCGGAGGATTATTTGCAGCACACCACATTTGAAACAACACTTTGAAATTTCTCAGCACACCAACAAGGACAAGATTGGGGCCCACCCATTCCAGAAAATCTCCACCAAAATGTTTTAAACAATATTCAGAAACTTCAATAATTCATAATAAATAGCCCATTTATTAGAAAAATATGAATTTTATGTCCATTTCATAGGAAATTTAATTCTCTACAACTTTTGTAAAAGAAATTTTCTCCAAATTCCAAACGAAAAATGACCGAAATCCACATACGAATAATTTTTAATACCTTCATTCTGACAGAATACTGATAAAACACATCAACATTAATTCCTTCATTTATATCCACATAAAATAAATATTTCCTTATCATATAAATCAAAAATTAATTATTCACAAATAATATTACAGAATCACAATAATGACAACCAGGTCGTTCCTAAGAAAGAGGGGGCTTTTCGATAAGGATTTCTCCTTACTGGCGCACAATTAGGTGACCAAACCCCTATTCTAGACAGGACTTCCTTAGACATTGCCAATAATGCTATATAATAAAATTATTCAAATAATATAAATTAGTGATCTGATAATGGAAAATACTGTGCAGTGACAATTATTGAAACAACAATAATATAAAATATCAATGTAGCAGTGATTGAATTAATAAAATAAAATATTGAGCGATAATTTATCATAATAATTATTGAGTAAATACTTTCACGTAAGAATCAATAATCCAACATCACATCAATATCGTATTATTCTTTGTCTAACCACGCGTATTACTTTACTTTAACCACCAGGTATTCCAACAGTGTTAACGGTAACAATTATGCCGTTATTTATAAAAAAAAAACTCATACTTATCATTTTTTCATCTGACAGTTTTCCGTTATGGGGCCCACAAATGGCTGCGCCATTGTACGAATATTTTCCGACAGCAAGAATATTCCATGAATTTTATGTCTATTTCATAGGAAATTTAATTCTCTACAATTTTGTAGAAGAAAGTTTCTCCAAATTTCAAACGAAAAATGACCGAAATCCACAAACGGATGATTTTTGATACCTTCATTTTGACAAAATACTGATAAAACATCTCAACATTAATTCCTTCATTTATATCCACATAAAATAAATATTTTCTTATCATATAAATCAATAATTAATTATTCATAAATAATATTACAGAATCACAATAATGACAACCAGGTCGTTCCCAGGAAAGAGTGGGCTTTTCGATAAGGATTTCTCCTTACTGGCACACAATTAGGTGACCAAACCCTTTTCTAGACAGAACTTCCTTATACATTGCCAATAATGTTATCTAATAATATTATTCAAATAATAGGAATTATTGATCTGATAATGGGAAATACTGTGTTGTGACAATTATTGAAACAACCATAATATAAAATATCAACGTAGTAATTATTGAATCAATAAAATAAAATATTGAACAATAATTACATGAAAAATCATACTTCGTGAATAGTATTGTATTCGTGAATAGTGCCGTATACATGAATAGTAACCTGGACATGAAAATGTAAAAATTTTATAATAAAAATCATACCAATATTTCGGCATAATTAATGATATTGAACGAAATAACATCATTTACGAAGAAAATAACACCCCTTACCTCAAAAGAACAATACTTCTGACTTGAATATCAGATATAATGTTGAAGGAAACTTGTACTGAATAACAACACTCAAGATATCTAAATACTCACAAAAATACGCTTGATATTATAGAGAGAGAAAACTTCAGATTCTGGTGTGATTTTCAATTATAACTAAGCATCCTATTTATAGAAAAGTGGTAGCACACCACTTCTGACAATTTTGCATACCGAGGATTATTTGTAGCACCCCACATTTGAAACCACACTTTGAAATTTCTCAACACACCAACAAGGACAAGAGTGGGGCCCACCCATTCTAGAAAATCTCCACCAAAATGTTTTAAATTTAAACAATATTCAGAAACTTCAATAATTCATAATTAATAGCCATTTGATTAGAAAAATACGAATTTTATGTCTATTTCATAGGAAATTTAATTCTCTACAACTTTGTAGAAGAAAGTTTCTCCAAATTTCAAACGAAAAATGACCGAAATCCACATACGGATGATTTTTAATTCCTTCATTTTGACAAAATACTGATAAAACATCTCAACATTAATTCCTTCATTTATATCCAAATAAAATAAATATTTCCTTATCATAAAAATCAATAATTAATTATTAACAAATAATATTACAGAATCACAATAATGACAACCAGGTCGTTCCCAGGAAAGAGTGGGCTTTCCGATAAGGATTTCTCCTTAATGGCACGCAATTAGGTGACCAAACCCTTTTTTAGACAGAACTTCCTTAGACATTGCCAATAATGTTATCTAATAATATTATTCAAATAATAGGAATTATTGATCTGATAATGGGAAATACTGTGTTGTGACAATTATTGAAACAACCATAATATAAAATATCAACGTAGTAATTATTGAATCAATAAAATAAAATATTGAACAATAATTACTGTAACAATTATTGAGTACTGCCTTCTTATGTAAGAATCAATATTCCAAAAATACTGTGCAATACCGTGTGCTACTTTGCACCAACGCGTATTACTGTACTTTAACTACCAAGTATTCCAACAGTGTTAACGGTAACAACTACGCCGTTATTTATAAAAAAAACTCTTACTTTTCATTTTCTTCATCTGACTGTTTTCCGTTATGGGGCCCACAAATGGCTGCGTCATCGTACGAATATTCCCCGATAGCAAGAATATTCCACGACCAAATGAATATTCCTCGACAACAATGAATATTTTATAACCACTTGCTTAGTTAAAATATTTGCGCATTTTACCCATAACTAACCACATTAATCAAATCCACACCTTACTATTTCAAAATAATGAATAGAGGAAAAATTAATTTTATTTATAAAAAGTTGGGGTCTTACACTCAAGGCCTCATTTAGGACTTCTTTGAAATTCCTAGGGGAAAATGCAAGTAAACTACAAACTAATGATGATTACCTTAAACCTTATTGGAATAAAGAAAGATGGAATTATATTATTAAATTATCATACATCTGTTGTTACATCAAATGTTCTATTTATACATGAAGTAGGGAATTTTGATAGGACAACTTATAACAAACACAAAAATCAACAAAGAAATTACATGATTTATGTGGAAAGCTCAATTTTGAAAAAACTAATAGGTAGACATTTTACTACATCAAATTGCGAAAAATACAAGATATTATTCTCTTTCTAAAAACATGAGTTGTAAATGGTAACGGAGAATTTGTATCCGTCCAAATTTGTATTTAGAAAAAAAATGGATATTATTTGTCAACGTCGAGATTTTTCAAAGTTTAAAAATCTTGTTGGATGACTTTGGAAAAAATAGAATTATGCCGACGAGGTTTTGAAATTTTGATTTAAAGGCGGGCCAATTAGATAGAGTCGTTAGTTGGTATATGTCGATCGTCGGGAAAAATTTCCTTTGGAATTCCTCTTTTAAATATTTCTTATACTTTATGTTTTTTATGTGGTTCGAATTTGGTTTGAAAGGGTGAAATTGACAAAAGAGTCCGACATAAAATGTCGATAATTTGAAATGGTTGTATAGAGCCGCCAGTTGGTAGGAGTGAAATGGTTGTACCAACTCAACCGAGTTTATAAAAGGTTTTACAAAAAGGCCCAATTATTTGACTATGTTTAACAGGCCTTGGAAACTGAGATTCATAGAGTTCGGGGGATTGCTTAAGCTGGGGGATTGTGTTAGGCACCCCCCGACTTCCGTAAAAACACAGTTACCGCATCTTTTTAATTCCTTAATTTATTTGAAATGTGTGAGTTGCAGTTAATTAGGCCTAAGTGCTTTATTTGGAAGTAGTGCTATGCCTCTTTCGAACTTATATACAAAGGGTTTGACTTGTAAAAAAGTTAAATTTTACGCAAAATATATACAGAAATGACGTTTTGAAAATTGGTTTTCAAACCCTTATGCTCACATAGTAATTGAGGCCTTTGATGCTTCCATTTTATTCCATATTCACCTTGTTTTGATTTTATTCTCGAGATGTGAAGCATCCTTATGACGTCCCCAAAATAGGTCCACACAACCCATTCTGAGTCGCTAAATACATGGTACAAAAAACAACTACAACTTCATTATTACAATTGTCGTGCAAAATACGACAACACATATGCTGTGAGTTTAAATACAAATATTGTCTTCTAGACAATATCCAAACTCAAATAAGTTCTCATTACAATTATTGATATACTATTTTACAAAATAGTGAGGATTGCTAAAATAATTGGCCTGAAACATCACTCCACACCCCAACTAGTTCCCGTTATATTCTCACCTCTTGAGAAGAAAAATGGAACAAAAAGAAAAAGAGTGAGCTCAATTAGCCCAGTAAAGAATATTATGACTAAGATAATGTAGAACAAATTATCGTTAGCGTTCAATAAATCAGATAAAATATAATGGACAACAAGTTTTAGATCAATATTCACAACGGAAATAACAATTCATTAAAAGAGTTAAGTAGAGAATGAAGTCTACTATCTTCTATGATTTAAAAGTCCATCATCAATATTTTATAACTGTAACATCAATCAATATACATCCTGAATCAAATATTTATCTTTGCACTACGGGCCAAAGATATTCATTTGTATCACCATTTGGTCATGTTCATCTCAACACCTGTCCATCTTTGCACTACGGGCCAAAGATATTCATCAAGTAATCATTCATTTTTGCACTAAAGGCCAAAGATATTCAGTTATATCACCATTTAGGACTGAGGATGATGAAAAATATTTTAAAAAAACTAATCTAATGAGATAAAGGGACAAAGGTTAGGGATTCGTACTTCAGTTTATCCAAGTTCAAAAATACTCAATAATAATCAATTGTGGAGCATAATTCAAGAATGAAGATCAAAATATGGATACAATCAAAGATAGTAACCATAATAGATAACTTGGACCAAGAAAAGAAAATTTAATTTTTCTGTGAATAGTGTTGTATACGTGAATAGTAACCCCGACACAAAAGGTAATAATTTCATAAGAAAAATCATACTTCGTGAATAGTACTCGTGAATAGTACTGTATTCGTGAATAGTGCCATATACGTGAATAGTAACCTCGACATGAAAATATAAAATTTTTATAATAAAAATCATACCAATATTTTGGCATAATTAATGATATTGAACGAAATAACATCATTTACGAAGAAAATAACACCCCTTACCTCAAAAGAGCAGTACTTCTGACTTGAATATCGGATATAATGTTGAAGAAAACTTGTACTGAATAACAACACTCAAGATATCTAAATACTCACAAAAATACGCTTGATATTATAGAGAGAGAAAACTTCAGATTCTGGTGTGATTTTCAATTATAACTAAGCATCCTATTTATAGGAAAGTGGTAGCACACCACTTCTGACAATTTTTCATACCGAGGATTATTTGCAGCACACCACATTTGAAACCACACTTTGAAATTTCTCAACACACCAACAAGGATCAGAGTGGGGCCCACCCATTCTAGAAAATCTCCACCAAAATATTTTAAATTTAAACAATATTCAGAAACTTCAATAATTCATAATTAATAGCCATTTGATTAGAAAAATACGAATTTTATGTCTATTTCATAGGAAATTTAATTCTCTACAACTTTGTAGAAAAAAGTTTCTCCAAATTTCAAACGAAAAATGACTGAAATCCACATACGGATGATTTTTAATACTTTCATTTCGATAAAATACTGATAAAATATCTCAACATTAATTCCTTTATTTATATCCACATAAAATAAATATTTTCTTATCATATAAATCAATAATTAATTATTCACAAATAATATTACAGAATCACAATAATGACAACCAGGTCGTTCCCAGGAAAGAGTGTGCTTTCCGATAAGGAAGGATTTCTCCTTACTGGCGCGCAATTAGGTATCCAAAACCTTTTCTAGACATAACTTCCTTAGACATTTCTAATAATTTTATCTAATAATATTATTCAAATAATATGAATTATTGATCTGATAATGGGAAATACTGTGTTGTGACAATTATTGAAATAACCATAATATAAAATATCAACGTAGCAATGGCTGCGCCATTGTACGAATATTCCCTAATAGCAAGAGTATTCCACGACCAAACGAATATTCTTCGACAACAATGAATATTTTATAACCGCTTGCTTAGTTAAAATATTTGTGCATTTTACCCATAACTAACCACATTAATCAAATCCACCCCTTATTATTTCAAAATAATGAATAGAGGAGAAATCAATTTTATTTTTAAAAAGTTGGGATCTTACAACCTCCCCTCATGAAATTTCGACCTCGAAATTGACGTATGTACCTGGTGCTTCGAAAAGGTGAGGGTATCTCGCTTTCATTTCTGATTTCAACTCCCAGGTCATTTCCTCAATAGCATGGTTTCTCTACAAAACTTTGACTTGTGGTATAACCTTTGTGCGTAGGACATGCTCCTTCCTATCCAAGATCTTGACAGGTACCTCTTCATACGTTAAATCTTCGGCTATCTCGTCTGGTTCTAACTCAATAATGTGGTTTGGGTCTTTCACATATTTACGAAGCATAGATATGTGAAAAACATTATGAACACGAGACATGCTTGGAGGTAATGCGAGTCTATAGGCCACATTTCCTACTCGATCAAGAATCTCAAACGGACCAATAAATCATGGATTGAGCTTTCCTCTCTTCCCAAATCTTGTAACTCCCTTCCATGGAGCAATACATAATAATATATGATCCCCAATATTAAATTCCACGTCCTTTCGATGAAGATCCGTATAACTCTTTTGTTGATCATGTGCCATTTGTATACGTTGTCGGATCATTTGGATCTTCTCTGTAGTCACATGTACCAACTCTAGTCCCAATAATGTTACTTCACCCACCTCATCCCAACATACTGGAGAGCGACACTTTCGTCCATACACTGCTTCGAATGGAGCCACACCTATACTTGCTTGATAACTGTTGCTGTAGGAGAATTCCACCAATGGTAAGTACTTATCCCAACTTCTTTTGAAATCTAGGGCACAAAGTCTTAATAGATCTTCAAGAGTTTGAATAGTCCTTTCTGATTGCCCGCCCGTTTGAGGATGATATGCTAAAATGAATCGTAAATCTGTGCCGATAGCTTTCTGCAAACTAACCCAAAATCGTGAAGTAAATATTAGGTCATGATCCGAAACTATGGATACTGGCATGCCATGCAATCTCACAATCTCATTTACGTACATACGAGTAAGATGTTCAAGGGAATAAGTCTCCCGTATCGGAAAGAAATGAGCAGACTTGGTTAATCTATCAGCAATAACCCAAATCGCATCTATGCATTGAGAAACCTTGGGAAGACCCATAACGAAATCCATGGTAATGTGTTCCCACTTCTATTTTGGAATCTCAAGTGGTTGCAATGGACCCTTTGGTACTTGATGCTCCGCCTTTACACGTTGACAAGTTAAACACCTCGAGATAAACTCCGCGATCTCTCTCTTCATATTGCTCCACCAAAATGCATATAAAAAATCATGATACATTTTGGTACTCCCAAGATGGATTGCAAACGATGTGTTTTGTGCCTCCATCATGATTCTATGCTTCAAGTTAGAATTTTTAGGAATACAAAGTCTGGAGTGGACTCGAAGTATTCCTTTTTCTTTGATTCTTGCTTCTAGTATAACACCTTCTTGTACTTTCTTCGTCACACGCATCAGCTTTGGGTCTGTGCCTTGAACAGCTTTAACTTTATCGATTAAAGTCGGTTCTACTCGTATATTTGATATCATCATGTGGGTACTTGGAGCCTTTAACTCTATCTCCATTCTTTGTAAGTTGTACAAAATGGGCCTTTGTGTTAACAACATCGCACTCGTACCCGCATATAATCTTCTACTCAATGCGTCAGCTACCACATTTGATTTTCCAGGATGGTATTGGATGGTATGGTCGTAATCTTTCAACAGCTCGAGTTAAAGTCGTTGCCGCATGTTGAGTTCCTTTTGGGTGAAAAAATATTTAAGGCTCTTATGATCCGTATAAATCTCCACTTTCTCCCCATACAGGTAGTGTCTTAAGATCTTCAACGTGAAAACGACTGCTGCAAACTCCAGTTCATGAGTTGGATAATTCCTCTCATATTCTTCGAGTTGTCGCAAGGCATAGGCTATGACTTTCCCATGTTTCATGAGAACACATCATAACCCTTTGCCCGAAGCATCGCTGTAGATAACAAATCCATCCGAACCAGATTGTATTGTCAGAATAGGTGCCGAAATGAGTCTCCTCTTGAGCTCTTGGAAACTCTTCTTGCATTCCTCGCTCTATACGAATTTTGTATCTTTCCGAGTCAGCTGAGTTAACGGAGTAGCGATTCGAGAAAATCCTTCCACAAATCTCTGATAATAACTGGCTAAGCCCGAAGCTACGTGCTTGATCCACAATCGACTTGATTGCTCCCAACTTTGTATTGCTTCAATCTTCGCCGGGTCAACAGATATTCCATGTTTTGACACCAAGTGCCTAAGGAATGCTACTTCCTCAAGCTAGAACTCGCATTTTTTTAGCTTGGCATATAGCTTGTTATCACGAAGTCTTTGAAGTACCATCTTCAAATGGTGCTCATAATCTTCACGGCTTTTGGAATAGATGAGGATTTCATCAATAAAGATAACAACGAACTGATCCAAATATTCCTTGAACACACGGTTCATCATATCTATGAAAGCAGTAAGAGAATTAGTCAATCCAAAAGACATGACTAAGAATTTATAATGCCCGTACCGAGTTCTGAAGGCAGTCTTCGGAATATCCTCAGTTTTAATCTTCAGCTGATGAGTTGTCCTCGACATGTTCATTGGGTCTTGTCTCCTTCCTAACTGTTGAGAACAGTCGATGCCTGACGTCAGCACCATAAGTGTCCTTTTTACCCACAGACTAACTACGGGGCCCGGGCCTATCCTGGATGTCTTTGGACTGGCCTAACATGTTCTTCACCGAACCCTTTGGCTGAGCAAATAGGTCAGCCGTTGACTTCCTGTTTCCAGAAACTGTCTTACTCATCAACATTATCCTCTCAAAACTCTTATGTGATTGAAAAACCGAAAAGCAGTAAAATGACTTCCTTCTAGCGCCAATGCTAATGCTAAGATTTGTCCATGCGTCTCAATCACGAAAAGTGCATTTAATCCTACACAGAAACGAAATCACACGCAAAGCTTGAAGGCTTGGGCCTCCGGGGGATAGCTCCGGTGTGAGAATAAGTACATGCTGAATAAGGTTTAACAATGGAGGCTTAATGTAATAGTGTTGTAAATAATATTGTGTTGTATACCTGATAGTTAGGGTATAGCCTTGTATTTATAGTGATCACACATTCTTCTCCGTATAGAAACAGGATTCCTTAATGTGATCAAACTGAATTTCCTTACAGAATGAAAGTCGAATCATATCTTGACACTTTCCATAGGAGTTTAGAAATTAAATGCAATTAGGAATATTTGATTTCTTAAAATATTCAACTGCCAAAACAGATTCTTATGTAGGGTTAAATACATCTGCATAGACTTTGGTCCATCATATAAATTGGGCCCTAATATTTACGCCCCAACATTGGTCCATCATATAAATTGGGCCCTAATATTTACGCCCCAACAGGGATAATGAAAGATGGAATTATATATATTATTAATTTATCATACTTCTGTTGGTACATCAAATGTCATACTTATACATGAAGAGTAATTATACCTAGGGAAGTTTGATAGGAAAAATTATAACAAACACAAAAATCAGCCAAGAAATTACATGATTAATGTGGAAAACTTGATTTGGAAAAAACTAATATATAGGTAGACGATTTTACTACCTCAAATTGTGAAAAAATAAATACAAGTTATGAATCGCTTTCTAAAAATTAGAGTTGTAAATGGTAACTGGAAAATTCATATCCGTCCACATCTGTATTTGGAAACAAATGGATATTATTTGTCGACGTCGAGATTTTTCAAAGTTTAAAAATCTTGTGGGAGGATTTTGGAAAAAAATCGACTTATTCCGACGGGTTTTTGAAATTTTGACTTAAAGGTGGGCCAATTAGATAGAGTCATCAGTTGGTATAAATTTAAATAGATATACTGAAACAACCCGGGTCAAATCCCGAGTATGGAACAAATCTCCGGTCAAATCCCAAGTCCGAATGGAATCAAATCCATCCAAATAAAACCTTAAATCACTAGCTCAATAGTATCTTCTTGGGTCATCTTAGCCCACCACAAACTCATCCAAAAGGTCATGACTTGAAGGTACTATTGGTAACAACTTAATTCCTTATACACAGATAAATTTTTTCATATCTTTCGATGTGGGACTAGGGTGTTACATATACTAACTCATCCGAATTTTTAGTTTTGATAAATGAGATGACTCATATGTGACTCCATAAAATTGGTTCGCAAACAAAATTTCAAAAGTTTGGGGGTTTGTTTAAACGAGGGGAAGATGTTATAGTCATTGCTTTCTTAATATTTTCTCAAAAATTTAAATGAGTTACCTTAAAAAGAAGTGCAAAAGTGTTCACTTAATGTTTTGTTCCTAGGTGAGTTGTGTCGTAAGAAAACATCTAGAATATTGTCTCCTATAGTTAATTTGAATCGTCAAATGGAATGAAACTTAGGGTATCATCTCCTAAATTATCTAGGATATCGTCTCCTAGAGTTATCATACAAAGAGACTAAGGTATCGTCTGCTAAACTGTCTAAATCATGGAGAACATAGGGTTTCGTCTCCTAGAGTAATCATGTAAACAAAATCTAAACTATCGTCTCATAAATCATCTAAATTATGTTCAAAGAAAAATGTTGGGTCGTGATATTTCTCCTATTGGACCGAATGGATTGGGCCTACATATTCAGTTAGTCCATTGGGTCTTCACTATTGGGTGTTGACATTATTGGATCTAGTCACTTTATTATCTTTATTAAGTCCTTCTAGTATCGGACCCAATCAGTGGGTCGACCCATCATATATTTAAATATCTACATCTTTGATTTGTAATGATGAAAAAGCATGACGGTTGACTAGAGAACCTGCCATGCATTAATGTGGATGGGATCACAACCGGCCGGCGGTAGTAACAGTGACCAAAAGCAGTGGATAAACTACATGCAGTCGGCAGAACCCATTAGATCAAAGGGTGTGTGTCAGGTAGTAGTGGGTGGCACAGTAATCCAGGCAAAGAGAGTATAACTTAGCAAGGAAGTCTTCACAAAGAGGTACGCTCTCATACACTTCTTCATTCATAATCACATATACACAGAGAATTATTATTTCTCTCTCAAGACACTAGACATTATATTCCTCCATTGTTTAACCTTGTGAACACGCATATTGACTCTCACGCCTGAGCTATCCCCCGACGGAACCGCCGTCAAGCTTGTGGTGTTTATCGTGTTTACTGTGCAGGATCAAGGCGTCTTACGTGATTGGGACGTGGCAGAAGATCCTGGCGTTAACATTGGCGCTAGAAGGAGGGCTTTTTCTAGTGTTCTTGAGCTATCAATCACAATATTTCCAGTTGTTCTACATCGGAAGTTATGGCACCAATCAGGGTGTTCTCGTTCGAGATCCCACAAAGAAAGCTTAGAAGATGGTTGGTCTTTGTTTCGATAAAGAGCGGGATCATGACCGAAAGGCAAGTAAAAGGCACCCCGCCCATAATTCGCAAAAAGTGGTCAGGCTGATAAAGATGATGGTGGAAGCAGAGTAGATGAAGACCCAACAGCCATTTCCTGTTTGACCGAAGAGGGTAATCTACCCTATTGGTCTTCGGGATGATGGTCGAAGCAGAGTAGATGAAGACCCAACAGCCATTTCCTGTTTGACCGAAGAGGGTAATCTGCCCTATTGGTCTTCGGGATGATGGTCGAAGCAGAGTAGATGAAGTCCCAATGACCATTTCTGTTTGGCCAAGAGGAGGTAATCACCTATTGGTCTTCGGGATGATGGTCAAGCAGAGTAGATGAAGTCCCAATGACCATTTTCTCGATTGATCAAGAGAGGTATCCCGCCTATCGGTTTTCGAGGATTATGGTCGCAGCAGACGAAGAGATTGATCCAGGGAGCATGCACCTCAGAATACAAATAAGGCATACTGCCTCGAGTATCCTCATCACCGTGACGGAGAGTTTCACCAAAGTATATCTAGAAATCACACTCCCGAGAATCCACTGGGGGCACACCGCCTTGTAGATACTTTTCTTCGGAGATGTCCGTCTAAAAATTTATCGTGTTCGTTTGATTCAAGACACAAAATGCACCCATATTCCTAAGCATCCGAAGAGGATACCTCATCCTAGGGGTTCTCAGGACTATGGCACAAATTGATGAGGGAGCAATTCAAGAATATATTCACCCGAGAATGCAAAAAAGGTACTCTGCCTTGAGTGTTCTCGCCACAGCGAAGGACTCATCACCAAAGCAGATCTATAAGCCGCACTCTTGGAAATTCGAACACTTCGGTAAATATTTCCAAAGTTGGTTGACATTATGGTCGGACAATTCTTTTCTGAAGCTGATAATAGTTAAAGAGAAGCCGAGGAATCTGACAAAGCCGTTGCAGTTCTTCAGCAGAAGCAGAGCTCGTGGACATTGCATGCAGATGGATATTCTATTTTGGACATCGATCTGACAAGCTATCAAGGGTCGATTACAATAACAATTCCGTTCTTTGATGCATTATCGAAGTTGGCCACTACGGATGCTTATAACTTTGATGGCGATGGCGTCTTTCCTTCTGATCAAAATTGGCAAAGAAAACCAATTACAAGAGTGTCAACTTTGTTCTCATTGATGAGAATCTTTATCGAAAGACCTTTTTCGTCATCATTACTCAAACATTTGGTTCCATCCAAAATGAGTATGTTCTTCGAAATTCACAAAGACATCGTGGCGATCATTTGACCCGAAGTTGTTGGCCTATAAAGCACTTCGGCAGGGATATTCATGAAAGAACCAGGGAGTCAGCACAGACAGATTTCGGTGGCTCATCCACATTCACTTTTGCACTATTGATCCTGGTCCTATTTGTCCTAAGGTCACAATGGTGTAAGGAGGTATGGTAGGACTCGCTGGCCATTCGATGGTAGCCCAAGGTCCTTATGATCATATATTGATCTTATCAGGGTGGTAAGTCAATGGTCACTATTGATCCTGGTCCTATTTGTCCTAAGGTCACTATGGTGTAAGGAGGTATGGTAGGACTCGCTGGCCATTCGATGGTAGCCCAAGGTCCTTATGATCCTATATTGATCTTATCAGGGTGGTAAGTCAATGGTCACTATTGATCCTTATATCTTGATCCTTATATCTTGGTCCTTATATACTTGTTCTACCCCGAGTGGTAAGCAAGATTTCGATGGTGCAAGGAGGATCATCCAAATTCACCTCACACATGATCGATCTCATACTTCGGAAATGATAAGTATACATTACTTTATTTTGTTCAAGTGTTGAGTTCAGTTCATTCAATCATTGTTCATTAAATTCTATCCATTAAATTGATTCACTTCATTTCATAAATTAAGCATTATCGCCTTTATCTAGTTCATGTCCTAAGTTAAGTTCATACAGATTAATTGATACTGAATTATTGACAAGAAATGTTCATTCAGAAGTAATAAGGCATGAAGTTGATATTTTAAATATTAACTGTTCACAACAAGTTAGAATTTTTACAGAAAGTTCTACAGCTAAAGATAAGGAGAGGTCATCTTCAGGCTTCTTCCTTGTCATTGTCACCATCTAAAGAGTCTAGAAGAGATGGATCTACCTTGGCTCGAGCTTTTTCTTGCCTTTACTTCGGCAGATTTCATATCCTTTGGCATACATATGGACGATCTTATTGTTCAGCTCGGCGGATTTTCTGTATTCTGCCTGTATCTCCTTACGAAAGTCTTCGGTCAGTGGCGGACCCAAATCTCTAAGGGCCCGAAGCTCTTTGAGCTCTTCTTCGAGCTTCTGACGATGTACCAGATGCTTTGATCCTTTAGCTTGACAGATCGGCATTTATATCAGTGATGACCCGATGAGTGGCCTTGGTCGTTTTCAGTTCTTCTTTGACCTTGTCGATATCCTTCCGAAGGCATTCATTGTTGAGAAGAACAATGTCAAGGTTGCTTCTTTCCTTTTGCCAAACATAGACTTCAGAATGGCTTTTTCCTTCGGTATTATCTTCGGCATTCTCTTCGGCATTATCTTGGTTCTCTTGGTTCCTTTTCGGCTTCTTTATATTTGGGGCGGAAACACGAAGACAAAGTGTTTACTGCAGATGACCAATATTAATCGATCAGTTCAGATTGATGGTCAAATCTCAACTTCCTTTAGTCTGGTATATCACTCCTTCACCCATCAGTTCCATGATGGAATTATTGCCGAACCGATGATCATCGATGTCGCCACGACTTGAACCTAGATTCAGAAGAGAATGGTTTTTGTGGCGAAGGTTTGGGTTGTTCGAGAGGCGGTGAAATATTTGTTGTTGTATGTTCGGCTGAAGCGGGCTCTTTAAATGGACTTCCAATCTTAATTGATGTTGCCATTTGATATTCACCATATGGGCTTCGGTAAGCCGTATTTTGGGCCTTCATTGGTCTTATATTAGTTCCTTTTGTCTGAACCGATGCCATTTATAGTTTCCTATTAAACCTCCCATGCTTAATAAAAAACTAGAAGCAATGTTGGGTCGTGATATTTCTCTATTGGATAGAATGGATTGGGCCTACATATTTAGTTAGTCCATTGGGTCTTCACTATTGGGTGTTGACATTATTGGATCTAGTCACTTTATTATCTTTATTAAGTCCTTCTAAAGATCGGACCCAATCGGTGGGTCGACCCATCATATATTTAAAATCTACATCTTTGATTTGTAATGATGAAAAAGTATGACGGTTGACTAGACTAGAACTTTGCCATGCATTAATGTGGATGGGATCATAACCTACGGTATTGTAATGTAATGATGACCAAAAGCGATGGATAAACTACATGCGATCAAGAGAACCCATCGAGATCAAAGGGTGTGTGTCGGTAGTAGTGGGTGGCACACGATAATCCGAAAAAAGAGAGTATAACTTAGCAAGGAAGTCTTCACAAAGAGAGCGCGTTCTCTCACACTTCTTCATTCATAATCACATATACACGAGAATTATTATTTCTCTCTCAAGACACTTCCAGACATTATATTCCTCCATTGTTTAACCTTGTGAACACGATCTCGACTCTCACGCTTGAAATATCCCCGTGGAACCGCCCGTCAAAGCTTGTAGTGTTTATCGTGTTTCTTTGTGCGGATCGAGCGTCTTTACGTGATTGGGACGTGGCAGAAGATCCTGACGTTAACAAAAAATATATATAGGGTATCGTCTCCTATAGTCAATTTGAGTACCCTAAATTTATGAAAACACTATTCTTGGTGTTATCCCTTTCATTGTATTTTATTTTTTTGTTTTTAGCTTCGGTTGTTTCACATTTACTAGTCTAGTTAATATTCTTAATTGATTTATCTCCCAAACCTTGTACATTTAATAGGTGGCTTGATTTGAGTTATAAAACACACAAAAAAATAATACTTTAAACGATGTTTGTTACGTGTGTAGCTTAGTAAATTCGGATTCTTAAATTATTTTTCCTTTATTAATTTTTTTTATTGAGTTTAGTTATTGTGTTTTTCCCCTTATAATTTAATTACTCATCTTAGTCCGTGTTTCTAATTAATTAACCAAAAATTTAAATTTAAAATCTTTTTAAAAAATAAATTAGTTTTTGTGAGTTCTACATCTTTTTTTAAGTCTTCAGACTTCAATAACGATTGTGTACTTTTGTTATTAAAATTTTAAGCATTATGTGTATTATTGGGGTGCTAAATAGTTAAGTTTTTTTTGTGTCCTCGTGTGTGAGCCTATGAGGAGCTTTATGTTACCCTCCTTTCATGAACTTTTGTCCCTTGGAAAAGAATTAAAATTGCATCCACTTTGAAAATTCTTGTGGTCAACATCAACACTCATTCTTGTTTAAGGAAATCATGACCCCAAGTCCCAAATATACTCTAATGCTAAAGTGTTTTAAGAAATTCCTTTTTATGGCTTGACCAATCTTAGGTCAGAAATGGTGACCATGCAGGTGGATTGTGATTCTTTAAAGATTAAATCAAAAATTGCACCTTATAATTTAGATCCTAATTTTATTTTCACCCCTAAACTTTATTTTGACTAAAAAAACCTTAAACTTTGAGGGTTTCAACAATTTGTACCCTCTCCAACAAAAAATATGCTCCTGTATTTAAGTGCGGAGGGTGCAAATTATTTTGATACTTAAAGCTTAGAGTATTTTTAATTAAAAATAAAATTTAGATTGAAATCGTTTTTAAACCTAAACTATAGGGTGTAATTTGTGATTTAGTCTTCTTTAAAAATTAAATATTTCTGGACCAGGAACATAAAAAAAATTGTTTAGAGGGCATCTAAGCTCTTCTTTCTATTGCTTTTGAAGCCATTGTTTTTTAAAGCCATTGTTTTTCTTTACTTTTATCCTAATGTTTGTTCCTTTTCATTATTTTTTATAAAAGGTTCTTTCCCCTAGCTCATATGAACAGGAACCCCACTAAGATTCGTAGGAAAATATCATGTAGTATCCTACCAAATATCAAAATCACAACTCCTCCATTTCCTCTTTACAACAAAGCAGGCATTTGATTCCTTTTTAGACAGGATGTGAAGGAATCATTAACTAGTCACTTCACATTGTTCCCTTTAATCAGCTTGTTTAGTCTTGGTTAGGTTTGCAAGTCTACATTGGGGATGATTCCTCCAATATATATGAAGATTAAAGGTCGCATTGTAGAAGTTAAACCTCAAGCTTAAAAATATTATCCTTTTCAAGCAAATCCATCTGTTTTTTTGTTACAGCTTATAAGTATTAGCAGAAACTATTCTGAAGTTATATATTGATTTGTTTCGCAATTATAATTCGATATAAAATTATCATAATATATAACATTACTCATTGTATATTATTTGTAAACCGTACGAATGCAATTAATTTATAGGACTAGACAAATATATTGTCCAAAACAAACTGTTTGGGATCGAAATCCGTTATTAATGGTGAGGAAACATATTTAAGATATAAAGTTAGCATTGGACAAATGGAGTGATTAGATCCGAGAGCAAATCTTGTGCTAAACTCCACTTGCCACGGCTTGATTGTGAATTGGATGCTCCAACAAATTTCACAAACAATATGAGAAAGCGGTTCATTCTACAAAAATAATCTCATTTAAAAACGTAAATTATTCTACAAAATAAAAATATTATCTATATACATACGTATATAATAAGACAAATTAAATTAAATCTTTTGGTCCTTATTCTTGTTAGAATTTGAGCTTAAATTAAAATTAAAATGGGTTTCATTAATCATTTAAGATGAATTCACATATCAATGTGTTCTACTCTATGAGTACATTAAAATCAAGTATTTAGAAACTCAAATTCATGGGATAATGAATGACAAATTTACTCCCAAATATCACCATTGAAAATGTTAATAAATATTTGTGAGAAACTAAAGTCTCACATCGACTGAGAACTAAACCTTAAGTGAGTATATATGCAATTACATTGCTCTTGGGTTTGGATCCCAAGGGACACCCCACTTTTGTGGTGGAAAGAGAACCTAGCCAAAACTTGGTTTGACCACACGCACGTCGACGACTCAGGAGATCGGTCGGGCCCGGGTTGCGGCGCTAAGGTTAGAGTCGCAATGCTCCTATGCGCTCGTGCGCCTGACTTGCTTGGTTTCGCTAGCACCTGTTCAACCATGCCTTTCCATAAGGTGTACCATGTCTTTTCATATTCATCCAAACCATTTCAAAGGGATATGTCCATCATGAAGGGTCACATAAATCACACTATAAATATCATGTGAAGTCATCCATTTGAAGCATTCAAAATTCATTCATTCTTCATCATTTCTTCACTCATATTCATAGTATATAAGAGAGAGTCCAAAGCATTTCTTTAGTTCGTTGTGTGTGTTATTTATTATGCTGCTATAACACACGTTGTCATTATACCCTGGGAGACAAGTGCCGCTAACTCTAAGAACCAATAAGGAGGGCATAATTATCTTGAAGACATAGTACCAAGTACTAACCTTGACATATTAATTTCATGCATTTCAACTTTGATGTACAACAAATAAGTTTATATATATATATATATATATATATGCAATAAAAATGACTACCGAATTTATAACTATAGTCGGTTCTTCTTCTGCACCAATGATACCTAATGTGCTTGTGAACCATAGTGAAAAACCAGAAAAGTTCAATGAAACAAAGTTTAAAAGATGTCAACAAAAGATGTTTTATCTCACTACACTAAATTTGGCGAGATTTCTTCATGAAGATCCCCCTGTGCTTAGTGAAAATGAAACATATAAGCAGTTGATTGCTGCAATAGATGCATGGAAACATGATGACATTTTGTGACGAAACTACATCCTCAATGGATTGTAAAACACATTACACAATGTTTATAGTTCTCTCAAGTCAGCAAGAGAACCATGAGATTTCTTGGATAAGAAATATAAAATGGAAGATGCTGACACGAAGAAGTTCGTAGTTGGTAGATTTCTAAACTGTAAGATGGTGGATTCCAAGGTTGTCATCAATCAAGTTTAATAATTTCAAATAATTCTGCATGCAATACATGTAGAAGGTATGTCCTTAAGTGAATATTTTCAAGTAGTGGCGATCATTGAAAAACTACCACCGATGTGGAAATATTTTAAGAATTATCTCAAGCAAAAGCGTAAAGAGATGAAACTTGAAGACTTAATCGTGAGATTAAGGATAGAAAATGACAATCGTGTTTCTGAAAAGAAGGTAGGAAAAACCTATATGGAATTTAAAGCCAACATGGTGGAACAAGGTAAAAAGTTTAAGAAGAAAGTAGTCTGGCAATGGGCCTCTACAGTGAACGAATAAAAAGTTCTAAGGAAAGTATTACATTTGTGACAAGCCCGAACATAGGGCAAACGATTGTCATAAATGAATACAAAAATAAGAAGTCCAAACAAGCTAATTTAATAGAAGTGGATGGTCTTCTTGAAGACGTTTCTAGTGGTAGTTTTTAAAGTAAACTTGGTTGAAAATCCCAAGGAATGGTGGGTAGATACTAGAGCAACCCACCATGTGTGTTCTGATAGGAAGATGTTAATTCTCCACATATCAAGAAATTGATAATGGAGAACAATTATGCATGGATAATTATTCTACATCCAAAATTACTGGACATGGAAATGTGGTTCTAAAGATGACATGTGGCAAGAAACTCACCATCAACAACGTGCTTCTTGTGCTTGATATTTGGAAGAATTTAGTGTCAATATCTCTTCTTAGTCAAAAAGGATTTAAATTGGTCTTTGTATCAGACAAGTTTGTCCCAACCAAAAATAGAATGTATGTGGGGAAGGGATATATGAGTGATGGGGTTTTTAAATGAATGTATTGACAATTGTACCTTTCAATATTAATAAAAATAAATCTTCTGCTTATATGATTGAGTCATCTAATTTATGGCATGGTAGATTAGGAAATGTTAATTATAATATTATACGTAGATTAATTAATATGGAATGTTTACCAAAATGTGAGATTGACTGTAATACCTGGAAAAAAAAATTAATTTTAAAACATATTAATTGGACTTTGTTTTTAATTGGGTCAAAGTAGTCATTTAATTTATATGGGCTAATAAGTATTAATAATGATGGATATTAAATTTATAAAATTTGGGCCTTAAAAATTAATTGGGTTTAATTTATGTGAGTAATTTTAAAATTCTATTTAAACTAGGAGAGTTCATCAGTTATATAAGTAAATATTTAAACCCTAATCTATCTCACGTGCATCTCTAATAACCCACTAAGAAAAAAAAGGAAGAAGAACGCAATTACGCCACTACTGGAGAAAAAGAAAGGAAAAATCGATTGCACTTGTGTGTTATAAGAATAAAGATTGAATATCCTGATACAAGTAAGTTTGCATGTTTAGTATTCATTTTATTAATTATTTGAGTAAATACAGATATTTGCGTGAACAGAGTAATCGCTATGAAATTGTTGATTTGTAATCATGCTATCTATTTATATATATTTCTTTAAGTAATGAATGGTATTCATGCATGCTGACAAAACAGGAAAAGTGATGTGAAAAGAGTTCTTTTAAAATAAAAAAAAAAATGTTAATCGATGCAAGTTGGGTACTGTCTTCATTGTAATATAATAAGGATAAAGGTTTATATATATATATATATATATATATATATATATATATATATATATATTTATTTTAATAAACTTTTGGCCATGAAACTTATATAAGAAATTAGTAAATCAATTGAAGTTATATATATATTTTGAATTAATTAATTTTTCCAACATAGTTATAAAAGTTTTAATAATAATTTAATAGTATTATGTTATTAAAGATTGGATTGTAATAAAATCTTATTAAATTATTTAGATTGAACGGAGAGAGTTTAAACGAGTTTTTGGAATATAATTTGGATAATACATTGCTTAATCCAGGTACGGATTCTGTACTCTTTCAACGATACTCTTGTTAAATTTGATTTGTTCGTTTATTTCCTTATTTCGAATTATGTTATGATTTCACATAATTATTTCCTGTGAAATAAATATATTAGTTTCATTTTGGAGTTGATACACATGACTCGTATTTGTACTATTTGAATTAGGATATCATGTTTAGTATTTATTTTTGATAATTGTAGAACGGTACATGTTGCTACCTTCTTTTTGAGACCTTGTGACTATAATTTGATTTGGTTCAACATGTACATATAGAACCATTTTGTTGGTATTATGTCGCATGTGTTGTGACATAGTATTTTGTTAGAATATACCGTAGGGTATACCCGAAGCTATAACCACCGTGGGGGTACCACAGTGCATGTCGTCTTGGCACGAGAGGCATGACACTTTTCGTGGCGGTGTGATTAGTCCACGACGTCTCCGTTTTGGGCTCCGGAGGAAGTGGGCCATTTGGTGTTTTGTTGTGGGAGGCGTATTAGTTAACCCTAGTTTTCTGTTCTACGGATTTGTGATGTTGTTCCAAACACACATATCCGATTTGCATACATTTGGATTCGCGGTCCAATGTGTGATTTGCATGTGTGGCATTATTTTGGTTGCCTGTGTGGCATCATTTGACTTGCCTGTGTGGCATTATTTTGACTTACCTGTGTGGCATCATTTGACTTGCCTGTGTGACATTATTTTGACTTGCCTGTGTGGCATTGTTTTGACTTGCCTGTGTGGCAATGTATATTTCTGAGCTCACTCGATATGAAATAAAACTCAACCATTTGATCAGTTGACCGGGACGCGCTTGACTTTTGGTTTGACTGCATAGTTGGTGGATATTTGAAGTCAAATTGGATTTGGATTGCTAGGTTTTTGAGAAGTGGAGTATATAATGGTTGTTTTAATTGAAAGAGGGCATCATTGACAATTGGAGGCGAAGCAAAGGATTACTTGAAGATTAAGGATTGGCTCAAGAGTTTTTCTCCTTCTCCTTATTTTCAATTTGTGTAATTCTTTAAGGATGATTTTTCAAAGATTGTTGGTTTTAATTTCTGTTATGAACTAATTTTTAATTAAGATTTCAATTGAACCTTTTATGGCTATAAATTAGTCATTTGATTTATTCTAATTATTTATGTCAAAGTGAATTATTTATCTTGACTTGTATTTATTGATTAATTATTTGGCCAGTAATTACCTTGTTACTCTAGAAGGAAATGGAAAAGGAATTCTAGGGTTAGAACTGGGCATGATAACATTTGACTTATTTATTTGCATGGTGAATAATTAGGTTTGTGAATTGAATGGAAATATCTGTTCACCGCATGTAACATATAAGGAATTGGGATTGAATGAGTTTAACTCGCTTGTTTTGCATAAGAATATAACAAGATTAATTTGAATTAAATAGAAGTCAATTGATCACTTGGAAAAGGGCTTTTGGCATTTGAGAATTTCTGTTAACAATTTAGTAGACATAATAGTTGGGATAATTGGATAATTAAGTTATAGTTCATAATTGGGGATATTGAAATCTTAATCCTTATTTATATGAATTTATTCATTCAAATCTTAGTTTTATTTATTTGCTTTATTTTAGAGTAATATCTCTTAATTGTTTAGTTAGTTTCATTATTTCAGAAAATCACAATTATTAGTTGTTTAAATAAAATTGGATTGATACAGTGCTAGTAGTTGGAATTTATTGATTAGAATTCTCTGTGGGATCGACACTTTATCTTATCACTTTATTACTTGTTGACTGTGTACACTTGCACAAATCTATTGATTGCGAAATCAACCAACAAGTTTTTGGCGCTGCTGCCGGGGGATTCTTTATTAATATTAATTTCATATTAGTTATATTCAATTCGGTCTTAATTTAAATGTTACTTATTTTTCTTCTTGTATTTGCAGGAATTCTTTGCAAGTGTATGCACACTAGATCAAGGGCTAAAAAGGAACTTTTCCCGTATACAGACGACATAGAAAGGAAGTTCCGGAAATTGCGGTTGACTAGTGAGTTTATACAGTTGGAAGAAGAGCTGGCAGACCAGGAAATACCCGTGAATATGGTAGGGAACGAACAGAAATCACTTAGGGATTATGCCGTGCCAAATGTCACGGATATACAGTCGAGTATTAGGAGGCCGACAATCAATGTGAATAGTTTTGAGATAAAATCGGGAATAATTCAGATGCTGCAGAATACATGTCAGTTTGGGAGTATTTCGATAGATGATCCTAATGAGCATATCATGAGTTTCTTGGAAGTTTGCGGCACCTTCAAATTCAATAATGTAACGGAAGATGCTGTAAGATTGAGAATGTTCCCATTTACCTTGAAAGATAAAGCGCGAAGTTGGCTACATTCTTTGCCTCCTGTCTCAATCACAACTTGGGACGGCTTAGCCCAAAAATTTCTAGCGAAATTCTTCCCACCAGCGAAGTCGGCAAAACTACGGAACGATATTCACACCTTTGCACAGTTCGATTCAGAATCGTTATATTAGGCGTGGGAAATATTTAAGGATATGCTTCGTAAGTGCCCACATCACAGAATTCCACAGTGGATGCAGTTGGGGATATTTTGTGATGGTTTGCACGCGCCCACTAGAGCCATTATTGATGCAGCAGCAGGGGGAACAATCATGTCTAAGAATTTTTATAAGGCATATCAACTATTAGAAACGATGGCCACCAACAACTATCAGTGGCCCATGACTAGGTCGAACCCTCCGAAAACACTAGGAAAGTTTGAAGTGGATCCTATGACAGCATTAGCAGCACAAGTGGCTGCAATGGCTAAAAAATGGAAACATGGAGTCCACCATCCACACAGCAGTTAGCAGTGGTTTGTGAATTATGTGCTGGAGGTCATGCTACGGAGCAATGTGCCATAAATGTGGAATCAGCTCAGTTCGTAGAAAGCTACAGTCGATCTACCCATCCGTATCTGAATCAAAACGTAAATAATCCAGGTTAGAGAAATCATCCGAGATTTTCATGGAGTAACAATCAAGCTCAAGCTCAAACGCCTAGACAGCAAAACACATCCGGATTTCAAAATCAGACGCAACAACAACCAGAGAGGAAATCAAGTTTGGAAGAAGCCTTGAAAAAAATTCATTAGAGCTTCTGACAAAAGGAACGAGGAACAAGACAAAAAAATGAATCAAATAGAGCTGAATATGCAAAGCCAAGGTGCGTCGATAAAGAATCTGGAAAATCAAGTGGGGCAAATAGCACATGCACTGAATAACCGACCACTTGGAACACTCCCAAGCGATACAGAAAAAAAACCCGAGCAGAGATGAGCATTGTAAGGCTGTAACTCTACGAAGTGGAAAGGATTTGCAAGAGATAGTCAAGGATAGTGAAACAAGAGATAACGCATCAAAGTGAAATAGAGGAAGTTGTGGACACCAGAAAACGTCCAGATGAAACCGTAGAGCAGAAAGAACAGAAACCAACCATCACAATGCCGCCCATACCGTATCCGCAGAGGTTTCAGAAATCCAAGTTAGATAAGTAGTTTTTATGATTCTTGGATATTTTGAAAAAACTGCATATCAACATCCCCTTTGCCGAAGCCTTGGAACAAATGCCAAGTTACGCCAAGTTTATGAAGGAGGTTTTGTAGAGGAAAAGGAAATTGGGTGAGTTCGAGACATTGGCATTAACCGAAGAGTGCAGTGCAATTATACAGAATAAGTTACCTCCGAAGCTCAAGGATCCAGGTAGCTTTAATATTCCATGTGAAATTGGAAATCAGTTTTCGGGACAAGCATTGTGTGATTTGGTGGCCAGTATAAATTTAATGCCATTATCCGTCTACAGCCAGTTTGGACTTCAAGCTCCACGATCGACAAATATCAGTTTGCAGTTAGCGGATCGTTCGGTTACATATCCACGAGGTATTATTGAGGATGTTTTAGTCAAAGTGGATAAATTCATCTTCCCTGCGGATTTCTTTATCTTGGATTGTGAAGTAGATAGCGAAATTCCAATTATTCTTGGGCGACCATTCTTAGCAACTGGAAGAACGTTGATTGATGTGCAAAAAGGAGAATTGACAATGCGAGTTGATGATCAGCAGGTCACCTTTAATGTATTCAAGTCAATGTCTTATCCGAAATAAAAAGGTGAGTGTATGCGGGTGGATATCATGGAGGAATTAGTTAATCACAAGTTCAGTGGAAATTATTCGGAGGACCCGCTAGAATCCATTTTTCTCGGGATGGACGATGATGGTATTGAAGAGGACATTGAACATATCAAATGGCTAGATTCAACATCGTTCTTCTGGAAAAGCAATCAACCATTCGACACCCTTGATAGGCCCGAAGCGGAAGGTAAAAAGTGCAAACCCTCAATAGAAGAGCCACCGGTGTTGGAATTAAAACCGTTACTATCTCATTTGCAGTATGCCTATTTGGGGAAAGATTCTACACTACCAGTCATTGTTTCAACAGAGTTAATGGACACACAAAAAGAGAAACGGCTAAGGGTATTGCGGGAGTTCAAAACAGCAATCGGTTAGACCATAGCAGATATTCGAGGTATAAGTCCGTCTTTCTGTATGCACAAAATTCTACTGGAAGAAGGGGCGAGACCAACCATTGAGCAACAAAGAAGGCTAAACCCCATTATGAAGGATGTGGTGAAAAAGGAAATCATAAAGTGGTTGGATGCCAGTATTATTTATCCAATCCTGGACAGTTCATGGGTAAGTCTTGTACAATGTGTACCAAAGAAAGGGGACATGACGGTGGTGAAGAACGAAGCTAATGAGCTCATCCCTACTAAAACTGTTACAGGATGGAGAGTATATATGGATTACCGCAAGCTAAATAAAGCCACACACAAGGATCACTTTCCCTTGCCGTTCATTGATCAGATGTTGGATAGGTTAGCGGGACATCAATTTTACTGTCTGCTGGATGGATATTTCGGGTATAATCAAATTGCCATAGCTCCGGAAGATCAAGAAAAAACCACATTCACATGTCCATACGGTACGTTTGCATTTCGGCGTATGTCTTTTGGTTTATGTAATGCGCCAGCGACCTTTCAACGGTGCATGATGGCAATCTTCTCAGATATGGTCGAACAGAATTTGGAGGTATTTATGGATGACTTCTCCGTGTTCGGTGATAGTTTCGACTTATGTTTGAAAAATCTGATTTTAGTGTTGAAACGATGCGTGGAGACTAACCTGGTGCTCAACTGGGAAAAATGTCACTTTATGGTGCAAGAGGGAATTATTCTGGGGTATAAAGTTTCTGCATCAGGATTAGAGGTGGATAGAGCAAAGATTGAGACGATTGAGAAACTACCTCCTCCTTCATCTGTAAAGGGCATACGGAGCTTCTTGGGACATGCGGGTTTCTACAGATGCTTCATTAAAGATTTTTCAAAAATTTCGAAACCCTTATGTTCACTCTTAGAGAAAGATGTGCCTTTCAAGATGGATCAGTCATGTATCGAGGCATTTGAGGTATTAAAGAAGAAATTGGTATGTGCTCCAATTATTGTGGCGCCCGATTGGTCGTTACCATTTGAGTTGATGTGTGACGCCAGTGACTACGCAGTTGGAGCAGTATTGGGACAACGAAACGACAAAATTTTTCACACAATCTACTACTCCAGCAAGACGTTGACGGATGCCCAGTTGAACTACACAACCACCGAAAAAGAGTTACTTGCAGTGGTGTTTGCCTTCGACAAATTCAGAGCATATCTTATTGGCACCAAGGTAATTGTCTACACGGATCATTCTGCCATTAAATATCAGATTGAGAAGAAGGATGCCAAACCGTGGTTAATACGGTGGGTACTGTTGTTACAAGAATTTGATCTGGAGATCCGGGATAGAAAAGGTATCGAAAATCAAGTGGCGGATCATCTTTCTCGGTTGGAAAATGCGGAGGTGCAGAAAAACGACAATGTACTGATCAATGAAAATTTTTTGGATGAACATCTTCTTCGAGTAATTACAATATTGTCGTGGTATGCCGATTACATGAATTACGTGGTTGCAAAGGTATTACCACAGGATTTGACTTCACAGCAACGTAAGAAGTTCCTCCACGATGTTAAGCAATATTATTTGGAAGAACCATTTCTGTTTAAGGCTTGTGCGGATCAAATGATTAGACGTTGTGTGCCACATGAAGAGATGGACGGCATATTAGGACATTGCCACTCATCAGATTATGGAGGTCATTATTCCGGTGATCGAACAGCGGCGAAGGTGTTACAATCAGGATTTTTCTGGCCGTCTCTATTCAAAGACGCTTACCTCCATGTGCTGAAGTGTGAACGGTGCCAACGTGTAGGTAATATCTCCAAGCACAATGAAATGCCACTCAACACAATTTTGGAGGTTAAACTGTTCAACGTATGGGGAATCGACTTTATGGGACCTTTACCATCCTCTTTCAATAATTAGTACATTTTGTTGGCAGTAGATTATGTTTCCAAATGGGTAGAGGCCGCAACTTTACCTACGAATGATGCCAACGTTGTCCTCCTATTCTTAAAGAAAAACATCTTCACACGATTTGGGACGCCTAGGGCGATAATAAGTGATGAGGGAACTCATTTCTGTAATAAGTAGTTCACTAAATTGCTTATCAAGTATGGGCTTCGTCATAAAATTGTTGTTGCATATCATCCCCAAACGAATGGTCAAGCGGAGGTCTCCAATAGAGAGGTCAAGCGAATTCTAGAAAAAGTGGTCAATCCGTCACGAAAAGACTGGTCCATGCGTCTTGACGATGCCCTATGGGCATATCGAACAACATATAAGAATCCTATCGGCACGTCACCCTACAGGATGGTGTACGGAAAAGCATGTCACCTCTCGGTTGAGCTAGAACACAGTGCACACTGGGCCATTCAAAAACTTAATTTTGATCTACAAGCAGCGGGGGAGAAAAGGTTACTTCAGCTGAATGAGATGGACGAATTCCGGTTCAATGTGTATAAGAACGCAAAACTCTATAAGGAGAAAGTCAAAGCCTGGCATGATAAGAAAATTCTGGATCAGACATTTGAACCGGGCCAACAAGTCTTGCTGTTTAACTCTCGATTGCGTTTATTTCCTAGAAAATTGAAATCTCGTTGGTCGGGGCCGTTCGTAATCATCTCAGTCGCACCACACGGAAACATCGAAATAGAGGAACCAAATTCAAAGCGGACATTTAAGGTGAACGGTCAACGACTTAAACATTACTGGAGTGGACCTATCGAACGCCAATCTACGGCCATGAACCTCTCCTATCCAGTGCCCAATTGAGAAACACAACAAAGTCGGGCTGATGACTATAATCCCAGCGCTCTGGGGAGGCAACCCCATGTGTTCTAATTTATTTTATTTTGTTTATTTCAACTAACTTTTCTTAGCATTTGCGGTACTTACATTTCCCAGTGGAATATATTAGCCTGAAATTCTTCATTATTTCCTTGCTTATTTCAGTGCTCAGATCTCACATGCTCATAAGGGTCAGGCCAAGGATATAATATAACACAGTGGCAGGAAATGGGCTAACACAAGTCACAATTCTCCAGTTGAGCGCCCCGACGCTTCCAACATGAAGAAAAAACAAATACCCAACACTAGCCAAATCTCACATTCTTCGCCAAGCGGCCTTCCTACACCACACCAAGATAAAATCAGTATTCCGGCGCTAGTCTCAAAAGAATCGCTTATTGTATATAAGCAAAGACCAAATACTAGAATTTTTTATAACCCAGTACTTCTTGGCTGAAACCGGGAACTACATAAGTAAATGGCCCTTAACTGCTGAACAGTTCCACTTTCCACCTTTTAACTTCTCCTCACGTTTTGCTCTCATACACCTCTAAGACTCTCATACGGTAATTGCACTTGGAAAATTGTTCTGTAACGTCCTACTATCTAACACAATTTCATATCTCACGTTTGAATCCTTATTCTGTGACAAATTCTGCTATCTCTAATTCAAAGGTATGTAATACATTAAATTCAAGGGATTATGCAATCTAGGTAAGTTGATACGCATCTCGATTTCCCTTCTCCTTCATCTAAAGTGCAAATTTTCTTAATCTGATTTTGAATATCTAATATTTCTTGTAAGTGAATCAGATATTTAAATGTTAAATGTGTGAATTGCTAGAAAACCGTTAGTGCTCCAAATAAAATATGAATTGCCCACAAGGTGTTTGATGTTTTGCCTGACTTAATGCTCATGATTTAATTCGCACATAGCACCATATCAACACACGGAACATACTCGCCAACTTCCCACCCAAATACTATAGGGTTATTGCCAAATATATAGATCACTATTATGGGGGGGTAAACTATATTGAGGCATACGTGTGTTATATTGCTTTTCATAACACATCTTTTGGGCGTATCTTGTGCTTTTCACGCTATTATGGGTAGTGCCATGGGTACGTTGTCCACACTAGACTTATGCCCAATTCTAATACATATAAATGCAATTTCTTGCAGATTTTTTGACATGGGTTCAAAGCGTCAACGCGACGAAGGTTCCGGTTCTGCCTCGGCTCCACCCAAATTTGATAATAGAAGGTTTGTCTCCGCCGAGGCATAGGAACGCTACAACAAGATGGCTACCCGCTCTCTCATCCTCGAATGCGTTTTAAGGCCCAATCAATCCAAAGACGGAGACATAGCAGTCATGATAGCCGAGAGGAAATGGTTCTCCCTCACCGAACAACCCGATCCAGCAGTAATTGCCATCGTCAAAGAGTTATACGCCAACGTGTCTGAGAACTATCATTATGGGGTGTTTGTAAGAGGCAAGACGGTCGAAATTGGCGACGAAGACATTAACGGATGTTATCAACTGCCATTAGAAGGACTTAACGACGAATATGCCAATCTTTTGAGTCAAGGTCCAGACTATGAGAAAATAATCCGAGAACTTTGTGAACCGGGCACCACGTGGACATTACATGAATGTGGCAGCATGACCTTCCCCCATTCTCACCTCAGTTTATATGGGAAGGCGTGGTATGCCTTTATCTGCGCCAAAGTCATGCCATGCACACATGCGAGCCATGTCACCAAAGAGAGAGTGGTGCTGCTATATTCTATAATTTAGGGCTTGCAAGTTGATGTTGGCCATCTTATTCAGCAATCTATTATCCGGGCATCACGAGGAGGCACCACAAGAGGGTTACCCCATCCGTCTCTCATTTGCATTTTGTGTGCTAAGTTTGGGGTAAAATGGAAATCGGATGAGATGATTCAAACACCTATGCCAATTCTGGACCATAAGTTGATAAGCAGGTATAAAGTGTGGACAGGTGGGGAAAACCACCCTAGGGGATTGGGTTTCATAATTCCCCAAGTTGAAGCTACACAAGCCCCACCACCTCAAGCTCCACCTACTTATGGTCCGTCCTCAACAGCTCATCGTTGTGTGGTTTCTGAAGCTGTCCAATGGGAAATTGACAGTTGGTTTTACAACCTTGAATCCCATAATGTAAGTTTGTCTGAACGTCAAGATGTTATCTGTAAGTATATGGTCGATCAATTTGCTACCCAGAATGCTATGAACGCCCAACTGTACCTGGACGTTAACCTTAGCCAGTTCCCTACTGCTCCTGTTCTGCCAGTATTTCCCCTTCCGATCTAGAGATGAGCGAGGACGATGATGCTCCACCCGCGGAATAAGCTCGTCAGGGAAGTCCTCTATTTTATTTTGCCTTATTTTTCGCATGAGAACATTGCTCTAGATTAGTTTGGGGGTAGTTAATTTTTATTTGCAGTTGTAGTTTGTTAATAGTTTATTTAGGATTGCATGATAATTCCAGCGTTTGATAGCACGTATGTTTGGGGCCAATGATGAAATTAAAATTGCATGAACAAGTCTAGTAAGGATTGTTGAGCTAGTGAGATGATTTTCTTGACATGATGTAAAACTTTATCTGTTTGATACTGATATTATAATGAAAACACGTTTTGAAAAATGACCATGTTGGCTATGATAGTTTAAATGGATAGATAATAGAGTTCTAAAGGATGAATGCTAGTGAAATAAAGGATCAATTTGAATAGCTAGTGAAGACTGAATTGAGACTTAAACTCAAGTTTGGGGAAAAAATATTTGGAGTATATAAGCTATGTTAAATAATAATAATAATAATAATAAACACCGTGGCATGCTTGTCTAGTTTTGTGGCCTTTGTTACTTGAGTAAGTAAGCCCGATGGGATTGTCTCTACACCTAGCGCCCTATGATTTTAATGGCTTGGGAGTCGTTGGTCGAAAGCTCGTTAAGGTAACATTGAAAAGCCTAAAGGAATAAGACAATGCATAGTCATGAGGAAAATAATAATAATAATAATAATAATAAAAATAATAATAATAATAATAATAATATAAATGCAAATAAAGCGGGAAAAGTGCAAAAAAGCCCCCGTTATAAGAAAAGAGACAAAAGAAAAGCATAAGTATTCCATTTTGACTCTTGAATTTTGGTAAGTGTTTGATTTTAGTTGAATCAAGTTTATTTGATGAGTTCTCAAGTTTACACTGTATGATGCCTACTATGAAATTTATTATCTTTCATATTTTAGCCTTTCATTGGTTAGCATGGTTGTTGGTCACACACACACGATATCAGTAATAATAGATTTAGATTCATTGATTGTTGGGATATTATTGATCTGCTTTAACATGATGTATTAGCATGTTTTTGTGATTTTTCTGAGGCCTATGGATATACGTGAGCTATTGGATTGCTGGAATTACGATCATTTAGATTGGTTGCATTTGAATGATGTTTAGTTTTTCGTGTTGTTTGTGTTTTGTTGCTTGAGTACACGCAATGATTTAAGTTTGGGGGTATTTGATGATTGGGTAATATACCCATGAATCGGTTATACTTGGGCTTAAATTTATGTATTCTCGGGTCTTTTAGAATCATTTTCTACTGAGTTCAGTTGCATTTTGCAGATTTGGAGTTATTTGAGCGAATGGGGGATTTTAAGCTACAAAATGGCATTGTGGTAATTTCACGGGCCGCAGTCGGTATTTATACTTAGTATAGATCCAAGGCGCCGGCTACCGGGCCGTGTAATCGATTAATAGGACGCGCTTGACTTTTGGTTTGACTGCATAGTTGGTGGATATTTGAAGTCAAATTGGATTTGGATTGCTAGGTTTTTGAGAAGTGGAGTATATAATGGTTGTTTTAATTGAAAGAGGGCATCATTGACAATTGGAGGCGAAGCAAAGGATTACTTGAAGATTAAGGATTGGCTCAAGAGTTTTTCTCCTTCTCCTTATTTTCAATTTGTGTAATTCTTTAAGGATGATTTTTCAAAGATTGTTGGTTTTAATTTCTGTTATGAACTAATTTTTAATTAAGATTTCAATTGAACCTTTTATGGCTATAAATTAGTTATTTGATTTATTCCAATTATTTATGTCAAAGTGAATTTTTTATCTTGCCTTGTATTTATTGATTAATTATTTGGCCAATAATTACCTTGTTACTTTAGAAGGAATTGGAAAAGGAATTCTAGGGTTAGAACTGGGCATGATAACATGTGACTTAGTTATTTGCATGGTGAATAATTAGGTTTGTGAATTGAATAGAAATATCTGTTCACCACATGTAACATATAAGGAATTGGGATTGAATAAGTTTAATTCGCTTGTTTTGCATAGGAATATAGCAAGATTAATTTGAATTAAATAGAAGTCAATTATCACTTGGAAAAGGGCTTTTGGCATTTGAGAATTTCTGTTAACAATTCAGTAGACATAATAGTTGGGATAATTGGATAATTAAGTTATAGTTCATAATTGGGGATATTGAAGTCTTAATCCTTATTTATCTGAATTTATTCATTCAAATCTTAGTTTTATTTATTTGCTTTATTTTAGAGTAATATCTCTTAATTGTTTAGTTAGTTTCATTATTTCAGAAAATCACAATTATTAGTTGTTTAAATAAAATTGGATTGATACAGTGCTAGTAGTTGGAATTTATTGATTAGAATTCTCTGTGGGATCGACACTTTATCTTATCACTTTATTACTTGTTGACTGTGTACACTTGCACAAATCTATTGATTGTGAAATCAATCAACATTGTGCTTTGCACGTGACCTCCCTTTCCTTTTCGAGAAGGGGGTGTTACATATATGGTATCAAAGCTTAGGTTCTTTCTTGTAGAAAACCTATTTAGGTTTGACCTGTGAGTTTGTGGGTAAACATTAGGTAGACGTAAGAGTTTGATTTGATTTTGTTCTTTGTTTGGTTGGTTTCTATTTTGACCAATTGTCGATTTCTTTTCGATTTGTAGTTAATTTGAGGAAAGTGGAATAATTTGTTAAGGTGATTGAGTAATGATATTAGTTAAGAATTGTGATTTAATCGTTGAAGTGATTAATTTATACTTTATACAGATAAGAAGTGATCTTATATGAGATGTGATTAGGATGTGGGTATTTGTATCGACGAGTATTTGATTTTGAAAAATTATTTGTTAGAGGGTTTTTTTTGTGACAATTATTATGATCGTTGAATTTAGGATTTGATTAGAGTTAGGTTTTGATTTATGTTAAGCTTGTGGATAATTTGAGGTTTGTGTATTGATGTGATAAAGTGAAAATTATTAAGTAATTTGAGTTGTTGATATTCGAGGTAATTAGATTAATCATTTGGAGTTAATGATCAAAATTTTTTTAGCTATTTTTCTAGTAAGATATTGGAGTTATGTCCTATGAAGTTTCTTTGTGATAGTATGGGGAGACATTGAAAATTATTGGATTAAGGTTTGCAATAAGGGATGATTGATTTATTACATGATTAGATAGTAAGTGATGAAATTCAATTAATTTTGAGAGATCTTAAATAGTTGTAGTTTGCTTATTCAGATTGTAGAATATGTGACTTGGAGGTTGATATGGTGATAAATAGATCTTAGTAGTATATTCTTTGGTGTAATAATATTTGAGGACTAGTTCAAATTAAGGATGAGATGTTTTGAAGCTTTTGAAGTTCTTGAGGAGAGTTGGTAATATAGTTTGCATAGGTGCTTTGTTTATTTGATGCATGAATTTATGTAAAAAAAATAAATAAAAATTTGTTAGATCTTTGTCATCTGTGGAACATAAATATTTTACAAATTAAATATAATTCTAAATGTTTCGGGTATTCGAATCGTATTTAGATGAAGAGAAAATTTTGAGGTTTCGAATTATGTTACGAAGAGTACGTACGTTTATAAGAATGAAAATCAAGAAAATTGACGAGGACCCGCACCAGCTGTGGAGCATGTGGTTTAATACAATCCAAAACAAAGAATCTTAACAGGGCTTGACACGATAGCTGACGAATCTTTTACAAGTACATTGATAATTACGTGGACCGATGACTTATCCGCGTTGATCGTTAAAATTGCGGCGCTACGTCTTTACTAAAATTTTTTTGTAGCTTATTTGAATTCCGAGGACGAAATTATTTTTAAGGGGTGAAAAATATAATAACCCATATTTTTTTAAAATTAAATATTAATTAATTTTATTTATACAATTGTATTCAAATTGAAAAAGGTAAGTGACTATTTTTTTCTTCTTTGTTTTGTTTGGAAAGTTAAATTGTTTTATTAGATAATTAAATAATCGATTAAATTAAAAATGGGAAGTCCATTAGAGTTTTGGTAGCTCCTATATTGAGCTATATTTATATTTAAAGAGTGAAGTTGTAACTTTAATCCAATTCTAATTTGATTAGTTGAATTTTCGAGTAGAATATATACTTATACGCGCTGCAGTCCATTAGAAAAATTATAATCTATTCATTTGATGTCGGAATTGAGTGAATCCAAATCAGGTTCCTTCAGTCTTTCGTCCTCTACAATTTTGAATAAGGGAGAAACTTGAGGTAATGTTAGATTGTCAAGAGTGGGGTATGAGAAGGAAGATAATCTCATTAGTTAAAATTTTGAGGAAAAATAAAATAACATATCCGGAGCGAGAAGCCACGTGAGAAATGGAGGAGTCTATTCGAGCGGAGTATCCGCATCTTTTTGATAATTAGGTACTTTCCATTCTTTTGTTTCCGGGGACGGAATCCTTTTTAAGGGGTAGGTGATGTAATACCCGAAAAAAAAAATTTAATTTTAAAACATATTAATTGGACTTTGTTTTTAATTGGGTCAAAGTAGTCATTTAATTTATATGGGCTAATAAGTATTAATAATGATGAATATTAAATTTGTAAAATTTGGGCCTTAAAAATTAATTGGGATTAATTTATGTGAATAATTTTAAAATTCTATTTAAACTAGGAGAGTTCATCAGTTATATAAGTAAATATTTAAACCCTAATCTATCTCACGTACATCTAATAACTGACTAAGAAAAAAAAAGGGAAGAAGAACGCAGCCGCCACTACGGAGGAAAAGAAAGGAAAAATTGATTGCACTTGTGTGTTATAAGAATAAAGATTGAATATCCGGATACAAGTAAGTTTGCATGTTTAGTATTCATTTTATTAATTATTTGAGTAGTGCAGATATTTGCGTGAACAGAGTACTGCTATGAAATTGTTGATTTGTAATCATGCTATCTATTTATATATATTTCTTTAAGTAATGAATGGTATTCATGCATGCTGACAAAACAGGAAAAGTGATGTGAAAAGAGTTCTTTTAAAAATAAAAAAACAATTTAAAAAAAAACGTTAACTGATGCAAGTTGGGTACTGTACTGTTGTAATATAATAAGGATAAAGGTTTATATATATATATATATATATATATATATATATATATATCATGCATATAAGCAACAAACATGTTGTTGCTGCGAGCGATAGTCTGAAGTTAGTTTCCTTTTATATATATATATATATATAATATATATATATATATATATATATTATTTTAATAAATTTTTGGCCATGAAACTTATATAAGAAATTAGTAAATCAATTGAAGTTATATATATATTTTAAATTAATTAATTTTTTCGACATAGTTATAAAAGTTTTAATAATAATTTAATAGTATTATGTTATTAAAGATTGGATTGTAATAAAATCTTATTAAATTGAACGGAGAGAGTTTAAACGAGTTTTTGGATAATACATTGCTTAATCCAGGTACGGATTCTGTACTCTGTTAACGATACTCTTGTTAAATTTGATTTGTTCGTTTGTTTCCTTATTTCGAATTATGTTATGATTTCACATAATTGTTTCCTGTGAGATAAATATATTAGTTTCATTTTGGAGTTGATACACATGACTCGTATTTGTACTATTTGAATTAGGATATCATGTTTAGTATTTATTTTTGATAATTGTAGAGCGGTATATGTTGCTACCTTCTTTTTTAAACCTTGTGACTATAATTTGATTTGGTTCAACATGTACATATAGAACCCTTTTGTTGGTATTATGTCACATGTGTTGTGACATAGTATTTTTGTTAGAATATACCGTAGGGTATACCTAAGCTATAACCACCTGTGGGGGTACCACAGGCATGTCGTCTTGGCACGAGAGGCATAACACTTTCTGTGGCAGTGTGATTTGTCCACGGCGTCTCCGTTTGGGCTCCAGAGGAAGTGGGCCATTTGGTGTTTTGTTATGGGAGGCGTATTGGTTAACCCTAGTTTTCTGTTCTGCGGATTTTTGATGTTGTGCCAAACACACCTATCCGATTTGCATACATTTGGATTCACGGTCCAATGTGTGATTTGCATGTGTGGCATTATTTTGGTTGCTTGTGTGCCATCATTTAACTTGCATGTGTGGCATTATTTTGACTTGCATTTGTGGCATCATTTGACTTGCCTGTGTGGCATTGTTTTGACTTGCCTGTGTGGCATTGTTTTGACTTGCCTGTGTGGTAATGTATATTTTTGAGTTCACTCGGTATGAAATAAAACTCAACCATTTGATTCAGCCTATTATTTCATTGTATTAGTTTTGCTTGTTTCTGTTCAGTTCAATTCATTGAGTTATTTACTTCATTTCGTTATTTCATTATTCTTCTATTGGTTTCATCAATTCTGTTGATTCAGATATATTCCATTAAGATCTTTGGAGAATATATTTTCGTCAGTATTTACACTTGAGGTTTGGTTCAGTATTTTGTCTCAGTTGTTTTCGTATATCAGTTGTATATCTTTTGTATATATGAAACAACCCGAGTCAAATCCCGAGTCTGGAATAAAACTTGGATCAAATCCCAAGTCCGAATCGAATCAAATCCATCAAAATAAGGCCTCAAACTGTTAGCCCAATAATATCTTCTTGGGTCATCTTAGCCCACCACAGGCTCCCAAAAGGTCATGACTTGAAGGTACTATTGGTAGTAACTTATTTCCTTATATGCAGACAAATTTTTTCCCTATCTTTCGATGTGGGACTGGGGTGTTACAAACTCCCCACTTAAATTTCTGACGTCCCCGTCAGAACTGATCACACACGGCTCAAAGATCTTTGCCTCTCTAGCCATTGTGGGATAATACCGACTGGCTTTGTGTCCCCACCTCTGGACCTCCATCTCTCCATTGTGGGATAATACCACCAGCCTTCGTGTCCCCACCTCCGGCAACTCGATCGGATGACCCGACCCGAGCTTTCGAGAGTCGGCTCTGATACCATATGAAACAACCCGGGTCAAATCCCGAGTCTAGAATAAATCTCAGGTCAAATCCCAAGTCCGAATTGAATCAATTCCATCAAAATAAGGCCTCAAAATGCTGGCCCAATAGTATCTTCTTGGGTCATCTTAGCCCACCACAGGCTCACAAAAGGTCATGACTTGAAGGTACTATTGGTAGTAACTTATTTCCTTATATGCAGACAAATTTTTTCCCTATCTTTCGATGTGGGACTGGGGTGTTACAATATATGTATCCGTACTGGGCAATTGACTCATGCTGTGTTTTTCTTTCGGCAGGTTTACAGGGGTGATTCAGGGCTAGTGTGATGATAGAGTTGTCTTTGACTATCTAGGTTATTTCAATTTTTTGATTTTGGTTATTTTGACTGTGTTTGGAGAATTGTATTTAGTACTTTATTAATGGATCACCACTATTAATATTTTGAGGTTATTAGTGTTTTGTTTACTTATTTTGAGGTTTGTTGTGATTTGCACGTGACCTCCCTTTTCTTTTCGGGAAGGGGGTGTTACATTAACCTTAATCATAAATGTGAAGTTAGCGTTGAGGAAAAACTTCAAAAATCTTCTTTTAAATCAATCGAAAGAAGTACGGAACCTCTTGAATTAATACATACCGATATTTGTGATTTAAAGTATATGCAAACAATAGAGGGTAAGAAATATGTATTTTCTTACTTTTATAGATAATTGTACAAGATATTGTTGTGTTTACTTATTGAGAAGTAAAAATGTGGTTTGGAAAATGTTTATAAATTACAAAATGAGGTTGAGAATCAACTTAATAAAAAGATCAAGAGAATTAGAAGTGATATAGGTGGGGACTATAAATTTCTTTTTGGTGAAATTTGTTCACAACATGGTATAATACACCAAACAACTGCACCTTATTCACCGTAGCAAAATGGTGTTACTGAAAGAAATTATGAATGTATTGTTATTAAGTTCTGGGCTACCTCAAAATTTGTGGGGGGAATCAATTCTTTTAGCAAATTATATTCTCAACTGAATACCTCGAAAGAAGTCTAATGTATCACCCTATGAATTATGGAAAGGACGAAAATAGTCTCATAAACACTTAAAAGTGTGGGGGTGCTTAGAAACAGTAATGGTTCCTCCACCCAAAAAGGTAAAAATAAGACCAAAAATAATAGATTGTATATTCATTGGTTATGCTAATAATAACAGTGCATATAAATTTTTCGTTAATAAATCAAAAATATAAGAAATACATGAAAATAGTATTATTGAGTCAAAAGATATTGAATTTTTTGAAACAGTATTTCCTATTAAAAAGGAACAAGATTCAAGTTCTAATGAACAGGAAACAAGTTCAAACAAAAGAACGTATGACACTGTTAGTGACAGTGATAATGGTTTAAAAGATATTGATGAGCCTAGACATAATAAACGTGCTAGAATATCAAAAAAAATTGGTCTAAATTGTCTAAATTATTTGTTAGAAAATGAGCCTTAAACTTATAGAGAAGCGATATCGTGTCTCGAAGCTCCATATTGGAAAAAGGCTATAAATAGTGAAGTAAAATCCATTCTGCACAATCATACATGGGAATTAGTAGATCTCCCACCAGGCTCTAAATCTCTTTGATACAAGTGGATATTCAAGAAGAAAATGAAAGCGGGTGGATCTATAGATAAATATAAAGCAAGATTTGTAATCAAATAATATAGGTAAATGGAGGGTTTGGATAATTTTGATACTTATTCTGTTGTGACAATCCTCAATTAGGATGTTTATAGCTAGTGCATCTATACAATTTGGAGATACATTAAATGGATGTGAAAATGACTTTCTTGAATGGAGATTTAGAAGAAGAAATGTACATGAAACAACTAGAGGGGTTTATTGTTCCAAGACAAGAAAAGAAAGTTTGTCGACTTGTAAAATTCTTTTATGGATTAAAACAAGTACCTAAACAATGACATGAAAATTTTGATAATACAATGGTGTCAAATGGTTTCAAGATAAATGAGTGTGACAAATGTGTATATGTCAAGGACACTGAGAAAGAGTTTGTCATTATTTTCCTTTATGTGGATGATATGCTCATTATAGGTAGTAATATGTAATGAAATCATTAAAACTACCAAGAAAATGTTGAATAATGTGTTTGGCATGAAAGACGTGGGTGTTGCCGATGTAATTTTAGGAATTAAAGTTTCTAAAACATCGGATGAGTTAGTGTTATCAGAATCACACTATATTGAGAAAATACTCAAAAAATTTAATCAATATGATTGCAATCATATGAAAACACCAGTAGATATAAATTTACACTTGTCAAAAAATAAAGGAGATAACATATCATAACCTAAGTATACAAAAATAATAGGAAGTGTTATATATATAATGAATTGTACACGTCCTGGCATGGCATATGCGGTTAATAAATTGAGTAGATTTATAAGTAATCCAGGACAAGATCAATGGAAAGTGCTTATAAGAGTTTTAAGGTATTTAAAATACACTCAAAACTTTGGATTGCAATACTCAAGATATCCATCAGTACTTGAAGAATACTTTGATGCGAATTGGATATCAGATATAAAAGACTCTAAATCCACAAGAGGCTTTTTGTTTACTGGTGAGTAGATCTTATATCTATAATCTGGACATCTTTTAAGCTTAATTCTTTACTTACATTAAGTATTTTTAGTGTTTTGTTACTTGTTCTTATATTTATATTGTAGGAAACGGCTTCGGAGGGTCAAAACATGAAAAATGGAGCTTAATGGCAGTTTTTGTAATTTCTTGAATAGTAAGTCTGTCAGGGCGGATTCCCCTAGTATAATAAGTCTGTCGGGGAAGATTTCCCTAGTATAATAAGTCTGTTGGGGCCAAGTCAAAAAGTAAATCCATCGGGGCAGAGTTCTCCAGTACAAAAAGACCATCGGGGTGGATTAGTCGGGACAGAAAAGACATTTATTTTTATTTTGAGAGTTTGATTTGGGAAAGGATTCTGAGGCTGTATTTGGAAAGAAATGTCAAAGATATAAAAGGAGGATAATTCACAAGGATTGGAGAGATTCCATTATATTAAGAAAAACCCCTAGTTTTAGATTAGATTTGAAGATTGAAGCAACTTGGTGATCATTGAAGATTCAAAGAAGGAGGAGAAGGGAGATTCAGATTTGCATAAAAAAGATTTCATTCTTTCCTCTAATTTTATTTTTATCTTTCAATGTTTATTCAATTGTGGATTATGGATTTTAATTCAATCATGAACTAAATTCTATTTTGAGATTAAAATGGATCTTATTGCGTAGTTTATTTTGATATGCTTCCTTGTTAGTTTTGTTAACTATTACGGGATTGTCTATTATGGTTTGCTCTTAATTGATTAATTGTGTGATCAACAATTGCCGTGATAATCTATATGAACTCGAGAGATGGATTATAAGTTTAGATCTGACCATAATAGCATGTGATTGTGTTTTTTGCATGGTGATGGAATTCATGATTTGTGTCTAGGATAGAGATATACCTACTGTCGATGCCGAGAAAAAAATTTGTGTTCTCTATTTGTGTTTGATTATTTTTTTTTCCTTATTTTCCTTTTGACCCTTTATTTCGATGTGTTGATTGGTTTAATTAAAAGGTGAGGTTTTAAGAAAATAATGACATTTAGTCGACTTATTTTACCAAAGTTTGATTTTATCTATGTTGATGATTGGACCGAACGAGATAGAGTCGCCAGTTGGTATGGTTTAAATAGATGTACCAACTCATCAGAATTTTGAAGATTTTCGCAATATGGTCCAATATATGACTCCGTAAGATTCGTCTGGAAACCCGAGATTCATAGAGTTTGGGGGATTGCTTAAGCGAGAGGAAAGTGTTAGGCACCCCCCGACTTCCGTAAAAACACGGTTACAACATCCTATTGATTTCCTATGCATAAAGTGTGTGCTTTATGGTGCTCAATGCTTTCATTTTAAAGTCTTTTTCTAGGCTTTATTTGTGTTGTTTAAAAGTATTGTTGTTCCTCTTTTGCACCTATGTACAAAGGATTTGATTTAGCGAAAAGTTCATTTTAGACAAAATATACATTTCAAATGATATTTTGGAAAATCATAATTTTTAAATCTTTCGCCCGAATAGTAATTGAGGACCTTTGATACTTCCTTTTATCTCTATGTTTCTTAGATGATCTACCTAAATCACTTTATTCTGCATGAAAGCTCTTTGTGATTTTATTGGAAAATCGTTTTGGGTGATAATGTATGCAATAAAGCACCAAAAAAGGGTCGAGCTATCATCGGGAATGAAAGCCATCTCGATAGACTCAAACTCCTGCAATTATAAGTTTTAACTAGCACAAGATCTTAAATGCAAATTCTCAGGACAAACCCCTCGAACTCATTTTAAGATCCAATATCATATATACAATAATTTTGCAGTACCTCTAGATACAGATCTAGGGCTCTAAGAAGTGAGCAGGACTGACCAAAATAAGTAAAACATCTAGATCTACCATGGATCTAAGTTAATCTATCATATAGTTTAGAGCATAATGTTTCATAATCGTTCAAAGTGCTAAATCCGGCTAGATCTAGGTCGATCTAGTTAAATATTTACAACTGTATATTTACAAAATGACAGGTAGAAACTCAAGATCTACCAACTACTACACAATATATATGTAAAACAACAACTTTAAATGGTAGAAATTGCTATATCTACATAGTTATAGTATTTATAACAAAATTTACAAAGAAAGTAACCAAAATGAGTATTTTTCACCTTGGGGGACGCATGAACAAGCTTCTTTTGGCTTGGGATCAGCTTATATCACTCTAAACTTACATTATGTATGATATAGAAAATAAAATAACACAAATATTATAAAAAGGGGTAAGACCCAAGCCTCTCTCTCTCTAGTTTTTTCTTCTTACATATCTCTAAAATAATGAACTGTTGCTGCTGACTTAAGGCATCCGAGCCAGCATCAGATGTACCTATGGCTGGAGAAGATACATCTGACGCTGGGCCCCACGGATCCCACTGTCTCAAAGTTCATGCCTTCGGTCTCGGTCCAATGAAAGTTTAGCTTCATACCTAAAAATCTCGAAAAGTCTTTACGGAAGGCTACGAAATAAGGTCGAGTCTGACTGAATCGAAGTTCGGGAAGATGATGCAATAAGTTGAAAGGTATCTTCTGGTTCCTGAGGGTCACCAATCGGCTCGTCTTTGATAGCTCACAGTTCATTGGAAGCGTTTAGATGTTTGTGAACAATACATGGTACGAAGGGCTGATCACCCTAAGTACGGGAGTCCCTACAGTCTAATGAATGGTAAGGTTTAAGTTGAAAGAGTACTTATAACCGTGGACAGAGTGCACAATACCTCGTACGGAGGGCTAACACCCTAAGTATGGGAGTCCTTACAGTCTAATGACTGTTAAGGTTTAAGTTGAAAGAAATACTTATAATCGTGGACGTAGTTCAAGGTCTCGTGACCCCTCAACATGATTTGGAAATTTTAATTTCCTGTGTTATTCATGCTGCTTCCCAATTATTGAGCAATTATGGAAGATTCTTGCTATTCTAAAAGCCGAGTGTGGTAAGGATTATATTCCTTGGAAAGAAGTAAGTCGTAGAATGCAAAACTAAATGATGAATATATTGAATAAGTGAGAAAAGAAATTTTGAAATGAGAAGGAGATGAGTTATCAAAGAATAATGTAAAACTTTTAATAGAAAAGTTAATAATTGTAGAAAGATCTTTGTGGAAAGAAAGTGGTTATAAAACCCAATGAATGAATAAAGTATTAATATAAAATTTATTTTGATAGATTGAATGAATGAAGATTAATAAATAAAAAATTTGAGAACGAAATTCTTAGAAGAATGGGTGAATGTAATATCCCAAATGTTTATGAGTTAAGTATATGATAACCATCCTTAAAAAAGGAAATGAATGAGTTAATGAATATATAATACTCAAATATAATTGAGTCTAAGTAAATATTATGAAATATAAAACCTATATTAAGGTAATGTGTTGAAATTATTCAACGAAGAGATTTGATGAAAACCTGAGTAAGGTAGGGTTTTGGTGATTCCGAGGACGGAATCCTTATAAGGAGGGAAGAATTTGATGAATGAATTGTTTGAGTTGTGATTCTGGGGTAAGGAGGGAAGGATGTAACAATCCAAAATTTTATTTATATTTTCAAATATTTATTGAATTAAATAAATATTTTTAATTGATGTATTTGTTATTTAGCAGATATTTGTTGGATTATTTATTAGTAAGTAAATAATTCATGAGGTAAATAATTCATGAGTTATGGAAATTAACTTAATTAAGATAAATGAGTGATGAATTAAATTTATGAGATAATACTCTAATTTAACTTAATAACTAAATTAGAGAGTTGTTAAGATTATATAGTTTGCTAGAATGTTGTTTTAATTTAATTTAGTAATTAAAGTGATATGATAAGTAATTAAGTAAAATTATAATAAAAATTATAATTTTGTGGTAATTAATTTTATTTATTTAATTAAGGTTGGATATGGAAATCCAAGTAAATAATGTGGGACAATAAACTATAGTATAAATGATTTATTAAAGTAAATTAAAGTAATTTTAAATGGATTTACCCAAACAAAGCTTGAAGATATTAAGTCTTTATTTTAAAAATGTTTTGCCAAACAAAGCCTTATGGATTTTGAATTAAAAAAAATATAATAAAAATTTTTATAGCTACTACATAATTAGTATATTTATTATTATGACAGTTTATACGTTTTATTTTTATTCTTGCGTCTGTTTTTTTTACGTAAGAAGTTTTAACCTAAGCCTGAGAATAGAGGGGAGGAAGAACAAAGAAGAGAAGAAGAGAAGAAGAGAGAAAGAGAAGAAGTTCTTTTTAAATTGAGAGAAGGTTCTTTGTGAGAATTATGGAAGGAAGAAATAAGAAGATTGTTCCAAATTTTATAGCTAATCAAAGGTAATAATCTAGCTTTGAGTTTTTAGTATTATACTTGAGTTTTCTTTGAAAAGTTGGATTTCTATGGTTAAATTGTCAAGATATTGATCATATATGTTAATTAGTATAAGACCCCAACTTTTTGAATAAAGATGAATTTTCTATAAATATTATTTTTGAATATTATGGAGTGAAATTGATATAATGTTATAGTTGTGGGTAATATTTATAAATTTTGCAAAAGCACGAAGTTGTTATATAATATTCGATTGGTGGGAGAATATTCGTTTTAACGAGGAATATTCGCATAATGGCACAATCATTGGTGTACCCTACAACGAAATTATTATTTTGATAGAAAAATGACAAAAATACTTTATGAAAATAACGGCGGAAGTTTTACCGTTAACTTGTTGAAACACCCTGTTAAAAATGCAAGATGTCTGGCGTGGTTGCATAGTAGCACATGTTATAGATTATTGATGCTTATGTGATAAGTCACTCAGCTTTTCTTTTATTGGTATTATTAATGTAATAAAATAGAAAAGCTTTTTATATAAAATGCAAATACTTTTATAAAGTTATTACGCTTTATTAGGCTAATAGTAAAATCTTTTATATAAAATGTAGAATACTTTATAAAGTTATATGTTTTATTAGACAATAATTAGAATATATTATATTTTATTATGATATAGTGCATGCATAGTGTTTTGCATAGTAAAATCTTTTATAAAGTTATTCATTTTATTAGATTATAAATAGAATATATTATATTTTATTTAAAAGATTTTGCTTTAAATATGGATATCAGATTAAAGTAAATCAATCTGGACCGTTCATGAGTTAGTTACTATCGCGATCCATTTTTCTATAAATAGAAGCTCATTCCTTCATTAGTTCTTACGAATTCACTTTGAAACTCTGAGAGATAAACTATAGAGAGAAAGAAGAAAAGTATTCTGCTACTTCACTACTCATATATCCAGTACTCTTCTTCTTAAGGTAAGGGATATTATTTGTAGTACTCGTAAGGAATATTATTTGTTGTACTCGTAGGGAGTATTATTTCTTTTGTATTCATGAAGAGAACTTCATTATTCCATTCTTTGTTATTATTCATTGGAATAACTCAGATATCTGTGAGCTACCCTATACTTGGTGAAATTCTTACATTATTTCATTCTTTATTATTACATTTGGAATATCCTCATGCATGCATTTTATGCCGGACTGGTTTCGCTCTTTATTATTCATTGGAACATCCTGCTCCGGTGCATATTACGCCTAACCTAGTTCCGTTATTTAGTATTCGTTGAATAACTTTTATACATCTGCAATCGCATGCATGGTGATTTCATTGTTATTCCATTCTTTATTATTCGGTTGGAACATCCTGTCGGTGCGAATTTTACCTGACCTGGTTCCGTTATTATTATTCTGTTGGAATATCCTGTCTATGCGAAGTACCGCATGCATGGTGATTTCTTTTGTTATCCCATTCTTTATTATACTCAGTTGATTAAAGTTTTGACTTCTATACTCCATGAAATTAGGGGAATATTCTTGATATTTGCGCTTCATCCAGTATCTTTTCATGGAAATATTCTTCTGGGCATTCTTGAATTTTACTCTACAAAGAAGTATCATGTTAACAATTTGGACGTTATTAGTTCCTGATTAAATTAATTCTTGAACTTGTTTTATTGAATTCTTATATCATTGTCATCATCCTCATGTTTATATTTTTTTGAAAGTCAATTGTGGCCTGTAGTGCATAGATGGACTTGATATGATTATGACCAGGGATTATTCGGTGTAATCATGACCGTAATGTTACAAATGATGTGGTAAAATTCTCATTGGCCATAGTACATTGATGGACAGTTGTTGGCATGATCATGACCATTAATGAATACACAAATATTCTTGGCCCGTAGTGCATGGATAATTGTGGTCGTGATACTAAAGAATATCCTCGGGTCGTAAAGTGCGAGGGTGATTCGATGATGTGGATTATTTATTAAAATTTGAGTCCCAAATGATAAAAGTGATGAAAAACCTTTTAAATCATAAAAGATAGTAGAATTTATTCTCTACTTGACTCTTTTAATGGATTGCTTGTTCCGCTGCAGTTAAACTTGATGTTTGTTATATTGTATTAGTTTAACACTATTGAATACTAAAGATAATTTATTCTTCTTTATCTTAGTCATAATATTTCTTACTGAGCTAGTTGAGCTCACCCTTTCTTTCACTATTCTCTTTAGGAAATGAGAACGTACCAGGGACTAGTCGGGGAACGGAGTGACGGTCCAGAGGATAGCATTAGTAGTCTTCACTATTCTGTGAAATAGTGTGATATAAATGTAATGAGGACCCCATTGAGTTTGTATATTGTCTAGATGATAATATTTGTATTAAAACTCACAGCATATGTTTAGTCGTATTTTACACGACTGTTGTATAATTAAGATTGTATTTATATTATGTACCATGTATTTGGCGACTCAGAATAGGTGATGTATACCTATTTTGGGGGCGTCACAGTTTGTATCAAAGCTTTGGGATATGATCCCTGGCTAAGATGTGAGACTAGAACTAGGAGGGGAGAGACGGGGAATTCTTTCGCTAGTATGACCTACCTAAGATTATTTGGTATTTAATTGGTCGGTCAAAGTATAGGGATAATATGTTATATGTTAATTAACATTTTTTTTGTGGCAGTATCTGAAAATGACATCCGAGAATGTTGAGAATAGCAATGGAGCACAGGAGACCGTTGAGTCTCCACAGATCAATAATCAGGATAATGTGCATCAAGAAGGCGACAATCTTGAAAAACAACAACAACACCGACGGATGACGAATGATGGAATGTTCAGAGGTTTTATACAATTCATGCAACATCAGGCAAGAGCGGCTCCTGTCCAAAATACAGGTGGAAACACTGGAAACTCTCGGACGGTCACCGCTAAATAGTTCAAGGAGTTGGGACCACCGGAGTTTATTGGAGAGCCAAAACCACTTAAGGCGGAAGCATGGATAAAGCAGATCACCAAGATATTTGATGTCTTGGGATGCTCCGAGGAGCAAAAGGTGCCATTTGCTACCTTTATGTTACGAGGAAAGGCAGATTACTGGTGGAAATTAGTAAAACGTACTCAACCAGCCGCACTAAAGATGACTTGGGAGAAGTTCCAAGAATTATTCAACGACAAGTACTTTCCCGAAAGTATTCATCACAAGAAAGAAGTAGAATTCATCAAGCTGGAGCAAAACAACATGGCCCGTGATCGCGATCTGAAGCCAAGTTTGCCGAGTTGTCCCGGTTTGCGTCCCATTTGGTTGATAATGAGGAGAGAATGACGCAAAAGTTTTTAAGAGGTTTGAAACCGGAGATACGTCAATATCTTATTTCTCATAAACTATGTTTGTATTCAGATGATGTAAATAGGGCTCAGTTATTGGAGCGCGATAACGAGTCAACGTAATTAAAAGAGAGCAGCTGGCAAAATGATAATACCAGTGAGAGCAGTCATCGAAGCAATGATAACAAGCGTGGAGGGAATCAACAGGCCAGAAATGGTAATCACTTCGGTGGTAATCAGGGCCAAAACAATAAGAATGGACATTTCAAGAAGAGGAGATTCAACAATGATGGAAAGACGTCGGCCTGCAAAGACCATTGTTAAAGAAGGAGAGCGACCACCTATCATATGCTTCAAATGCGGAGGGAGGACACATCAGTCAAAGCTGCTGATGTCATTCAAAAGCATGTTATAATTGTGGAAGAGAGGGTCACCTAGCCCGATTTTGTCGTTCACCGAAGACAAGTTCAGCTAGGATGGAGGCACCAAAGGCCGTCCCTAAAAAGTTAAAGCCTGTAGTGCAAGGGAGAGCGTTTATTGTGACCTCCCAGAAAGCAAGGAACCCGAACAAATTCATCACGGGTAAGCTTATCATAAACTCTAGCGAAGTTTATACCTTATTTGATACCGGTTCTACCCATTCTTTTATTTCTCCTACTTGCGCTCAACGTTTAAATTTGACTTCAGAGAAATTGGACTTTGACTTATCTGTTGAAACTCCATTGGGAAAAACCTTCATTACATCCACGGTTTATAAGTCTTGTTTGGTTCAAATCGGTACCCTCACATTACCTTTCGATCTTATTTCATTAAAAATACTTGCATTTGACGTAATTCTAGGGATTGATTGGTTAACTACTCATCATGCAAAAATTGATTGTTTTCGTAAGGTTGTTAGCTTTCATATTCCTAACCAACCTGTTATGTGAATTCAAGCCACCAAACCATTAAAATTAATCGCTGTCATCTCAAGCCATAAAGTTATTCGTTTATTGAAAAACGGATGTCAAGCTTTCTTAGCTCATGTCACGGATCTAAAAAAAAATACGTCAGTTTTGAATGATATTTCTATTGTTAATGAATTTCCTTACGTATTCCCTGAAGAACTTCCTGGCCTACCCCCAAGCGTGAAATTGAATTTTGTATCGACCTTGAACCTAGTACAAAACTTATTTCCAAAGCCCCATATCGAATGGCTACTATTAAATTTCAGGAGTTAAAGACCCAACTACAAGAATTGCTAGACATAGGTTTCATTCGTCCTAGTACTTCTCCTTGGGGTGCTCCTGTTCTATTCGTGAAAAAGAAAGATGGGAGTATGCGACTTTGTATTGATTATCGGGAGTTGAATCATGTCACCATCAAAAATAGGTACCCATTGCCACGTATTGATGACCTGTTTGACCAATTGCAAGGAGCCAAATTCTTTTCAAAGATTGATCTTCGTTCCAAATATCACCAATTGAAGATTAGAACCGATGACATTCCAAAGACGGCTTTTAGAACTCGGTACGGGCATTATGAATTCCTAGTCATGTCTTTTGAATTGACTAATGCTCCTGCTGCCTTCATGGATATGATGAACCAAGTATTCAAGGAATATTTGGATCACTTTGTGGTCATCTTTATTGATGACATTCTCATATATTCCAAAACCCGTGAAGATCATGAGCAACACTTGAGGCTGATACTCCAAAAGCTTCGTGAATATAAGCTTTATGCCAAGTTGAAGAAATACAAGTTCTGGCTTGAGGAAGTAGCATTCCTTGGGCACGTGGTATCAAGTCATGGAATATCTGTTGACCCATCAAAGATTGAAGCTATTCAAAGTCGAGCAACCTAAATCGATGATCAAGAAATCGTAGCTTTCTCGAACTTAGTTGTTTATTATCGGAGATTCGTAGAAGGGTTTTCTCGAATCGCTACTCCACTAACTCAGCTGACTCGGAAAGATACAAAGTTCCAGTTGGAGCGAGGAATGTGAGAAGAGTTTTCAAGAACTCAAGAGGAGACTCATTTCAGCACCTGTTCTAACAATACCATCTGGTTCGGAGGGATTTGTCATCTCTGATGATGCTTTGGGCAAAGGGTTAGGATGTGTTCTCATGCAACATTGGAAAGTCATAGCCTATGCCTCACGATAACTCAAAGAATATGAGAGGAATTATCCTACTCATGATCTAGAGTTGGCAGCTATTGTCTTCGCACTAAAGATTTGGAGGCATTACTTATATGGGGAAAAAGTGGAGATCTTTACAGATCATAAAAGCCTCAAATATTTCTTCACCCAAAAGGAACTCAACATGCGACAACGACGTTGGCTTGAACTGTTGAAAGATTATGATCATACCATCCAATACCATCCTAGAAAAGCGAACGTGGTAGCTGACGCATTGAGTAGAAGATCATATACGGGTACGAGTGCAATATTGACAACGCAAAGGCCCATTTTGTGTGACTTGCAAAGGATGCAAATAGAGTTAAAGACTCCAGGGACCCATGTGATGATGGCGAACATACGAGTAGAACCGACTTTAATTGATAAAGTTAAAGCTGCTCAAACTACAGACCTGGAGCTGATGCGTATGTGGAAGAAAGTGCAAGAAGGTGCTATGACGGAAGCAAGAATCGATGAAGAAGGAATACTTGAGTCAACTCCGGACTTTGTGTTCCTAACGACCACGATTTAAAGTATAAAATCATGATGGAGGCGCACAACACATCGTTTGTAATCCATCCTGGGAGTACCAAAATGTATCGTGATCTTCGTCATACATTTTGGTGGAGCAATATGAAAAGAGAGATAGCATTGTTTATCTCAAGGTGTCTAACTTGTCAATGAGTCAAGCGAGCATCAAGTACCAAAAGGTCCATTGCAACCACTTGAAATTCAAGAATGGAAGTGGAGCACATTACCATGGATTTCGTTCATCGGTCTTCCCAAGGTTTCTCAAGTCATTGATGCAATTTGGGTCATTGTTGATAGATTGACCAAGTCCGCTCACTTCTTACCAATCGAGAAACTTATACACTTGAACGTCTTGCTCAGTATGTACATAAACGAGATTGTAAGACTGCATGGTATACCAGTATCCATAGTTTCTGATCGAGACCCAAGATTCACTTCATGATTTTGGGTTAGTTTACAAAAAGCTATGGGCACAGATTTACGATTTAGTTTGGCATATCATCCTCAGATGGACAGACAATCAGAGAGGACTATTCAAACTCTGGAAGATTTATTAAGACTCTGTGTCCTTGACTTCAAGGGAAGTTGGGACAAGTTCTTACCATTAGTGGAGTTTTCCTACAACAACAGTTATCAAACAAGCATTGGCATGGCTCCATTCGAGGCGTTGTATGGAAGAAAGTATCATTTTCTAGTATGTTGGGATGAGGTGGGTGAAGCAACGTTGTTGGGACCGGAGTTGGTACGTATGACTACGGAAAAGATTCAAACGATCCGACAACGTATAAAAACCTCACAAGATCGACAAAAGAGTTATGTTGATCTTCATCGAAAGGACGTGGAATTCAATATAGGAGATCATGTGTTGTTACGTGTTTCTCCATGGAACGGAGTTACGAGATTTGGAAAGAAAGAAAGGCTCAATCCTCGATTCATTGGCCCATTTTTAATCCTCGATCGAGTAGGAACTGTGGCCTATAGACGCGCTTTACCGCCAAGTATGTCTCATGTTCATAAAGTTTTTCACATATCTATTTTACGTAAATATGTGAAAGACCCGCACCACATTATTGAGTTAGAACCGGACGAAATAGCGGAAGATTTAACGTATGAAGAGGTTCTTGTTCAAATCTTGGATAAGAAGGAACATATTCTACGCTCCAAGGTTATACCTCAAGTCAAAGTTTTGTGGAGAAACCACGATGTTGAGGAAATGACCTGGGAGTTAGAATCAAATGAAGTCAAGGTATCCTTACCTCTTGATATACCAGTGCGTACCACTAATTTCGAGGGTGAAATTTCATAAGAAGGGAGGTTGTAAGACCCCAACTTTTGAATAAAGATGAATTTTCTATAAATATTATTTTTGAATATTATGGATGAAATTGATATAATGTTATAGTTGTGGGTAATATTTATAAATTTGGCAAAGTACATGAGTTGTTATATAATATTCGATTGGTGGGGAATATTCGTTTTAACAGGAATATTAGATAACGGCACAATCATTGGTGGACCCTACAACGGAATTATTGTTGGATAGAGAAAAACGATAAAAATACTTTATGAAAATAACGGCGGAAGTTTTCTGGTTAATTGTTGAAACACCCGTGTTAAAAGTATACGAATCTGCATGGTTGCATAGTAGCAGACACGGTATAGATTATTGATGCTTATGTGATAAGTCACCGGTTTTGTTTTATTGCTATTATTAATGTAATAAAAGCAGAAAAGCTTTATATAAAAATGTAATACTTTTATAAAGTTATACATTTTATTAGACAATAATTAGAATATATTATATTTTATTATGCATAGTGTTTGTATAGTTCCTGCATAGTGTTTGCATAGTAAACTCTTTTATAAAGTTATTCGTTTTATTTGATTATAAATAGAATATATTATATTTTATTTAAAAGATTTTGCTTTAAATATGGACCGGTAGATTAAAGTAAATCAATCTGGACCGTTCATGAGTTAGTTACTATGCAGTCCATTTTTCTATAAATAGAAGCTCATTCTTTCATTATTTCTTACGAATTCCTTTGAAACTCTGAGAGATAAACTATAGAGAGAGAAAGAAGAAAAAGTATTCTCACTTTACTTACTCATATATCCAAAGACTCTTCTTCTTAAGGTAAAGGATATTATTTGTTGTGCTCGTAAGGGATATTATTTGTTGTACTCGTAGGGAGTATTATTTCTTTTATATTCATGAAGAAACCTTCTGTTATTCCATTCTTTGTTATTACATTGGAATAACTTTGATACGTGCTACCCTATACTTGGTGAAATTCTTACATTATTTCATTCTTTATTATTACGTTGAAATATCCTCATGCATGCATTTTATGTCTGACTGGTTCCGCCTCTTTATTATTACTGTTTGAACATCCCGCTCGGTGCATATTACGCCTAACTTTGGTTCCGTTATTTAGTATTCTATTGGAATAACTTTTGTCTGTCATGCTGAAATCACCGTATGCATGGTGATTTCATTGTTATTCCATTCTTTATTATTCATTGGAACATCCTGCTTGGCGCAAATTTTGCACGACACGTTCCGTTATTATTATTACATTCAATAACCTTTCTATACAATACGGCATGCATGGTGATTTCTTTTGTTATCCCATTCTTTATTATACTCGTTGATTAAAGTTTTGACTTCTATACTCCATGAAATTAGTGGAATATTCATGATATTTGTGCTTCATCCAAAGATCTTTTCATGGAAATATTCTTACAGGCATTCTTGAATTTTACTCTATAAAGAAGTATCATGTTGACAATTTGGACATTATTAGTTCTGAATAAATTAATTCTTGAACTTCTTTTTATTGAATTCTTATATCATTGTCATCATCCTCATGTTTATATTTTTTTGAAAGTAATCTGTGGCCGGTAGTGCATAGATGGACTTGGTATGATTATGACCGTGAATTATTCAATGTAATCATGGAGTAATGTTACAAATGATGTGGTAAAAATCCTCATTAGTAGTAGTGCATTGATGGACGATTGTTGGCATGATCATGACCATTAATGAATACACAAATATTCTTGGCCCGTAGTGCATGGATAATTGTGGTCTAGATACTAAAGAATATCCTTGGCCGTAGTGCAGGGGTGATTCGATGATGTGGATTATTTATTAAGCTGAGTCCCAGCGATAAAAATGATGAAAAACCTTTTAAATCATAAAAGATAGTAGAATTTATTCTCTACTTGACTCTTTTAATGTATTGCTTGTTCTGCTGCAGTTAAACTTGATGTTTGTTATATTGTATCAGTTTAACACTATTGAAGACTAAAGATAATTTATTCTTCTTTATCTTAGTCATAATATTTCTTACTGGGCTAGTTGAGCTCACCCTTTCTTTCACTTGTTCTCTTGTGAAATGAGAGCGTAGCGAGGACTAGTCGGGGAGCGGAGTGATGGTCCGAGGATAGCATTAGTAGTCTTCACTATTCTGTGAAATAGTGTGATAATAAATGTAATGAGGACCCCATTGAGTTTGTATATTGTCTAGATGACAATATGTGTATTAAAACTCACAGCATATGTTTAGTCGTATTTTACACGACTGTTGTATAATTAAGATTGTATTTATATTATGTACCATGTATTTGGCGACTCAAAATAGGTGATGTATACCTATTTTGGAGGCGTCAATTAATATGTATAATTTGTTATATGTAATTTATAACGAGTTTTCATGTAATCAAATTCATGGAAACAAATACTAGAAGAAGAAATTTGGTTTATGGCTTAGTATATGTATTTTGGTTTTTTAAGGCTTAAATTGATGGTTAGATCATTTATATAATTTGAAATTGGTTATAGATGTTGTTAGTATGATGAAAAAACGAAAACAATCCAAGTTGAGCAAGTCAAAACGGATGTAAAACAAATTTGTAGCGAATGAATTAAACTAAATATGTTTAAAACATGAAAGTATAGCATGAACAGGGAATTGGAACCCTTAGATTGATTTGTTAATGTTTTTGAAATGTTAAAATTATTCTGTAAATGAGTAGTTCAGTGTTTCACGAGTTCATAGAATCGAAAACAAACTAATTCTGACTTAAAATGAAGAAGTTATGAAGATTTGAAGTAAAAACATCGAAAAAACTGTAATCTGGGCGAAGCCGAGCTCGGCCGCGCTGCCCAAGGGCGCGGGCACGCTGGAGTGTGAAAGATTTGGGTGCGGCCGCGCCCATAGTGTGTCAAGTGTGACTGGTTTGACATATTTTGGTAAAACGGCCATAACGTGTTCATAAGAACTCTGATTGAGATGATTCAAGATGATAAGAAAGAAGCGAGTAGACCTACAACTTGTGTTCTTTAAGTATTTCAATTTGATGTCAGGAACAAGGGTCAAAATGGCCATTTTTGGGACTGATATGTATTATAAGGCAATCGGAGGGCGTCAAGCATGCACGTATGCAAGGGTAGTGCTTCTGACGATAAAAGATGTTTTCCTAAGTTATAAAACATGAATATTAGTAAATATAATGATGTATAATATTAATAAATGATGTATTAGATAAGTTGTATAAGCATACTAAGCACACACAAGAGAGACGAATCCAAGGTGTGACGAATGAACGTCGAACGTCATGCCAAGTGTTAATGAACTTAAAAGTGTTTCAATTCAATTGAAATAAATATTATAAGATATGGAATAGGGTTGATATAGAACCAATAATGATTCCTAGCAAGACTTAATCACTTAAATGAACTTGAGTATGAAATATAGTGAGAGATAAGTCGAAAGTTAACACAATCAAATTGAACATTGTGTAGTGATAATAGGAAGGGTTATGAGATATAGAGTAAAGTTTACATTACTAATAATATGTGTTGCTATTTGACTAATAATTGATGTGTATAATTATATAATTGTGTAGGGCACGTGAAGTACAGATAACTGTAAGCTGTTAAATTGTTATTGGTAAACAACGATCAAGACAAGTCTTTTAGTTCCTATCTGCTATGTGAACTTGATGATGAACTATTTTAAATATTTATTGCAAATAACATGATGTGTTATGTTAGTTCCCAGAGGGCACAATAGATCTGAAGGGGGGGGTTGAATAGATCCTTTTTATTTTAAATACTTTTCTAGTTTATGATGTATTATTCATATTAGAGTATATGACAAACATAAGAATCTTTTCAAGCACAGCGAAATAAGTAAAAGATTCCCCTTCATTGATATATTCATAATTATACATACAATGTTCATTAGGTTAGTTTAGTTGTAAGCAGTTAAAACATACATAGCAGCTATAGCAATTATAGACATAATGTAAATGACATAATGTAAAAGACACAAGAGGTTTTAAGTGGTTCAGAGACTCAAGCTCCTAATCCACTCTTCTGCTTTCAACTATCAGGATTTCCACTAAGGAAGGGCAGCACCCTGAATCTCTACGATTCCTTCAAGGCCAGCAACCTTGGGACTTCAGTTCACTAAGAACTCTTCAAGGCCAGCAGCCTTGGGACTCTTCTAGTTCCCTAGGAACTCTTCAAGCCCAGCAGGCTTGGAACTTCGTTTAGTCTCTCTGGACAAGGACCCTTTGGCCCTGCTTTGTTTAGTCCCTCCGAACAAGGACCCTTTGGCCTTGCTTCATTTAGTCCCTCTGGACAAGGACCCCTCAGGCCCTGGCTTCGTTGAGTTGTTTGTTTGTTGTTGTTGGAGTCGGTGCTGAGCTGCTAAGATGTCTTCATGCTCTGAACATCTTCTATCCCTAGCAGCTTGGCTTGATCATCCTTGAAGAGCAGTTGAGTGTTGCATGATGCTCACCTTCTTAGGTTGCTCAACTCCCATTTGCCGACCTTTTTGTTCTCCTTGGGGTTCTTTTTCCGGTTTTTAAATAAGCGTGGAGACATTACTTTGTGCACATTCGTGGCTTCTCCTCATTATCCTTGATCTTTCCACCTAGCTTTTCTTGACCTTCCTTCCATGAAACACTTTGGTCATGGTTTCTTCTCGGCCTTCTCTACCCACTTAGAGATATGATCAAACAAAATTGCTCCAAAGTCAATTTGTTTCTTGACCTTATAGTCGACATAATCTTGATTGTTGATCAATCAAGTATCATGTGCGGTGTTTTTGCACGAATGCACTTTCTGAATTTCGACTAGGAACTCATACTCTTCTGGGAACTCCTTCTTCTTCATATCTTTGAAGCTAGAGTTTCTTTGATATCCCATCAACTCCTTCGCTTGCTCAACGTTCACATCTTCAGGTTCTTGACCTTGGCTAGGAACCCTAGGCATTGATTAAGGTCGAAGATTTCGACTTTCGATCGACCTTTAACCTTGGTAGATAGAGTTCCGAGTTTATGGAGATGTTTGAGTAGAACTCCTTAACCAAGTCAATGTATACACGAGTACTCGCGCGAGACATTCTCGAAAACCCGACTTCCTTTACGAGTCTAAGGGCGTCCACGAACTTCTTCTCGAATTTGCAAATGATTTGGTTCCAAGTTGAATCTTGGGTGATAACTTGCCGATTCTCCATTTGAATCGTTTAAAGGCTGTGGGTGTTTGATTTAGAGATTATGCGAGATGGTGACTAAGATTTAGTTAGACTACGGAAGGTTAACCGATTTTGCTCTTGAAAAGCTTTCTAGGGTTTTAAAAATGGGAGGAGAAAGGTTCGATATCTTTTGGTAATCTGTCTGCAGATTTGAACTTGTCTTTATGGCGCCCTTCTAACTCTGCATACTTAGTGATGTGTTAATCGTCCATTGGTTGCACGTTGCCCGATGATGGTGTAGACTCCCCACAACTTTTCGGTTATTAGAGGAGTGGACATTTAATTGACGTGGCTTTGACCATTGACCTTTTGATTCATAGAGTAACATGATGAGATAGCTATAGACTCTCTGATTTCATTTGTTTACTCAACGATCAATTTCTCGAGATCTTTGTAGTGGATGGCTTCGTCTTTCCTCCTTACTTGATCTTGGCGTAGCTCAATCAACGATGTATTTGAACTTATCTCCTCAACTTGAATGGCTTAGTAGATGTCTCATTCTTCATGCTCCTTGAACTGGAATACCCTTTGGTAGGACTACGATCGTTGAGTTGTCTTCTTACATCAGTAGAGGTTGCACTACGCTCGTTTAGGCGTAATTACGATCGTTGAGTTTGTCTTCTACAATCGTTTAGTCCTCTTCAAGTTCAACTCTATGATCGTTGGTGACTTGGTTCTTTTGAGATGAACTAGATCAAGCATTCCTTCTGGGATAAGGTAACTCAGGAAGGGCCAACCTCTTAGAGTTAGCTAAGGGTCAGGTTTGTCCCTGAGGCGCTTTTCAGATGAAATACTAAGACAGTAATTTTCAAGGACATCTCATTAGACCTTTTCTGATTGGGAGGTCTTTCTACCAGCTCTGGATATCTGCATTGCTAAAATCGTGGTGTCCTTTTGCTCTTACATTACGATCATGTGTTTGATCGTAGGAACTTCACGATTATAGATTGGGTGGCTGAAGGGTTATCAATAGTACGTTTTGAGACGTTCCTACTGACTATGGATCTTCATATGGTTCATCAGCCACAAAGTTTTGGGACTCTGTAGCTGGTACATCTCTTCCAGGTTTAATAGTGCTATTATTCCTTAACAGATCACTGCTCCCCCATTGTTGATGCTGTCTTCTCAGATAGATGTAATTACTTCTTCATGTTTATTTGAAGGCTGCCCAGCATTTCTCCTTCTGACGGGAATCATCATCGTTGCTTAGTTTTCCTTGTATCGTAGAGATGAGTATTTTCAGGATTGATCACTCTACGATCATTTGACAGCACTACGAACGTAGTCTTCTTTGTCAGTCCTTTGTTTTGAGAAGTTCTGCTTCATAAAGAACTCCTTTTGTCTTAAGCTCAATGATCTTCTGTTGTGAGCTTCCCTTGAGGATCCTTTCCATAAAGCATGTCTTTCTTGATATGGGCACATAGAATCCTCTTTATCTTTTGTTTCATGGTATGCTCTCATATACAAATGTGCAGCCATACGAGCTCCATTCCGGTTAGCTCAGAGGGTCTTCAAGGACAGGCTTGAACATATAGGAAATTTATCAGACTCATTTCTGAACAGTCCTTAGCCTTTTGCTGGTTGTATCTTCTTGACTGAAGTCTTCTGCTTCATCATTCCTTAGTGTGGTCAGACTGTCCAAATACCTGCAGGTTTAAATATATTTCTATTTTTGGTACCCATAGTTAAATGGGTCCTGCTAGGTTAGTTTTCTAAACCTCTGTTCCTCTTATTTGGATAATCATCATATTTATCATCAACAGACATATCCATACATGCAACTATCTTATGATAATATATTTTGAGATGCATGATGGTGAGTGTGTGTGATTTGACATTTAATAACACACTCTCTATCTATGATGGTTTCATCATTCACTGGGTTATGTTCACAATGTTTAAGTGTTCACAGAGTGAGAATCAGCTCCACGATTTTAGGAGTATCCAGTTGATTCATTGAGGTGATCAGTTTCTACAAATCAGCAAGATCCTCTTGCAGAACTGATCATGCTCTGTGTGTTGTCAAACACTTAGAACATAGGCTTGTACATACATACTAACCCATCAGCAAAGATTACTTCACATAACGTTCATTAGGTCTGTGATGCTCTTATGACCCATTTCAGACTTCCTTCAAGATATCATCTTCAACCTAAAACTTGGATGGAGAAAAAATTTGTAGTCATTTGAGTTTCCATCCTCATGTTACTTTCTCTCTTCACCTTTTTAGGTAGATTATGACTCCTTGACAGAATACTGTTATAGTTCATAAGAAGATGCAATAATGATGTACATTTATAATAGTGAGGAACAAGTACCTTTTTCTTTGTCGGTGTATGAACGGTCGTTTATTGAAGATATACTGAGTTTGGGTATTGATGTGCATGGCTTTACTTTTGCTCCTGATAGCTTAATGCTCTTGTTGGCCTTTCATCAATCAGTCGTGGTCTTGAAGATGTAGATCAAGAGAATCGTAGCATTAAGATCTTTGACAT